>WBNO01002715.1:162500-168122 GCA_013400575.1 Peucedramus taeniatus
CTGTGTCACAGTCTCACAAACCCTGAGTTCTGCAGCACTTCACTCTCACAAACTAAAAATGGAGCCATGTCTCTCTCTCTACAAGGCCTTTTAAGGATAAACTGTCCAATTAAGAAATGACACCTGAATTATTTAATCCAATAACCAATCACCCATGGCCCGCAACGTGGACTTTTTTATCCAGTTACAAAATGCTATTCAAAGCCATGGAGATAAAGATGAAGAAGAAGGTGAAGAAGAAGGTGAAGAAGAAGGTGAAGAAGAAGGTGAAGAAGAAGGTGAAGAAGAAGGTGAAGAAGAAGGTGAAGAAGAAGGTGAAGAAGAAGGTGAAGAAGAAGGTGAAGAAGAAGGTGAAGAAGAAGGTGAAGAAGAAGGTGAAGAAGAAGGTGAAGAAGAAGGTGAAGAAGAAGGTGAAGAAGAAGGTGAAGAAGAAGGTGAAGAAGAAGGTGAAGAAGAAGGTGAAGAAGAAGGTGAAGAAGAAGGTGAAGAAGAAGGTGAAGAAGAAGGTGAAGAAGAAGGTCTCAGCCTCCACCCTAAAACCTCCATCTTGTTTTATATCTATTACTACATTCTAAACCCTTAAACTCTTGAGTTTCCCACCCTGTGATGTCACACACTTCTATCCAAACTCCACAGCCACAATCCCAGTTCTGTCATTCCATTTTGGAAGCTTCTCCACGGGCTCAGGTCAGTGCAGTGCTCTCCTGGGGGTCAGAGTCTGCCAGCACAGAAAGTCTGAAATTCTCAGCAGCCAGGATTCCAACACCCAAGGTCACCACGTGTGACACGGGACACAACCACAGTGCTGCCACCACTCTGTGACAATCGGGGACATCCAGGAGCCCGGGATGAGGACCCAGCTGTGCCTGTGCCTGCCTGGCTCCCAGGGTGGAGGACAGGGAACCCCTGGAGCTGTGGCTCAGAGTGCCAGGACTAATGAGAAGCTGCTGCCACGCTGCTCCTGCAGCAGCGGGCGGAGATTAGGAGCCTGTCAGAAGCCATCACTGGTGGTTTGGGGAGAGCTTTCTGAAGTCAGTCTGAATTAATAAATAAAGACAAGCTTCCTCTTACAGCTCTTTTATGATGGGGATGGGGCTGCATGAAAATCAGCCAAAAAGGGAACAACTTTGGATTATTAATGGTCACTTTTGTTTAACAAATGTTTTTTGTACAACCACCTTGTGCATCCTGGGAAGGAAGGATGTTCAATTATTCAACTGAGCATTGAATTATTTCTCTCTTTCATTTGTTTTCCCAAACTAAACAGATTGTGTGTAGAAAATCACCGTTCCTAGGGGTTTTTTTTTTTGGTTTTGCACACCCATGCTGATTAAAATACTGCAACTGTCTGAGCTCTTCCACAGTGGATTGCTCTTTTTCCTTCCCAGAAAGGTGCCTTTTTCAACAAATCATGTGGAATTTACACACGCCTTCGGATAATCCCAGTGTAATTAATATAAAATTATATTCCTGAGGAAAAAAGAACAAAACAACAACCCACACTGAAGTTTGGCTTAAACCAACAGAGGACTGGCAGTCTCTGCAAATTATCTGGGTAAATTAGAAAGTATTCCATGGTACCTCCACAGCTCCCCGTTGGTGCAGCTCCTGTCGGGTTGTATATGGCTGAGAGCAAGATATCTATTTAGTCATGTTCACAAAGTGCTGAAACCAAAAAGTGGCAAACAAAAAGGAAAAAATAAGAGGTGCTTCAAGAGATTTGCCCTGAAGTGCTCCAGAGCAGAAGTGGTAGAAGATTTTCCAAGGGAAGAAACGGAGAATAGGGGCAAGAAAAGAGGAAAGAGCCCTCAGGAGAGGATGCCCTCACTTTGGGTCTGCCAGCACTCACAAATAATAAAACAACTGCTACTTGTCACAATGATGAAGAAAACCCTGAAAACCTGGCCCAGTGCAGTGATTTTTTATAAGAGTATCTTGTACCAGGACAAGGGGGAATGGCTTCAGACTAGAAGTGGGTTTAGATGGGATAGGAGGAAAAAATTCCTTCCCTGGGAAGCTGTGGCTGCCCCTGGATCTCTGGCAGTGCCCAAGGCCAGGCTGGAAAATGGGGTTGGAGCAGCCTGGGACAGTGGAAGGTGTCCCTGCCATGGCAGGGGTGGCACTGGATGGCATTTAAAGTCCTTTCCACCCCAAACCATTCCATGATTTCTGTCTGCCTGGGTTTGCCCAAAGTGACACAGGGTGACAGGCTGGGTGCTGGCCCAAGGAATCACACTTTAAATTTCTGAGTGGGACTTTCTTCCCTGCTCATCAAAGCACAGGAGAGAAGGAGGAAATCCCATCTTGTGGAAATCTAAAGCAAAATTTCCCAAAGCATAGAAATGGAGCAAACTACCCAGGAAAGAGGTGGAAGGTGCAACTTTGGGAGCTCAGGTCTTGATGCACAGGATGCTCCCAGAGTCACAGAGGGCAGTGTTGAGATGAAATATCAGCAATTCTCCTTCTCTACAGATGTTCAAAAGCCACCTGGACACCATCCTGAGTGATGTGCTCTGGGGTGTCCCTGCTGGAGCAGCGAGGTTGGACTCCAAAACCTCCAATGGTCCCTTCCAACCTGATCCATTCTCTGATTAATTCACTGAAAACACTTCCCAAAATTATGAATATATGAATGCCAGGCATTCATCTCCTCAGGGATTCCACGCTTCCACACAGGAAGGTGACTGCACCCACAGATTCTGATGTATAATTTTTTTCCCATCATTCCCACAAAGCTCAGGACAGCTGCACATTCCAGGTTTACCTCTGGCTGCTGCAGGACACTTGCTGTTCTGTGAATCTCTCCAGCCCAGCTGAGCCCTCTTTCACGTGGATAATTAATTTGAAATTAAATATTAAATATTAATAAATATAGCTCAGGTAATAAATTGCATATACTAATTTAATTAAAAATAGATTATAGCATATTTTACAAATGGGACATTTTTGTAAGGAAATATAATGGACTTGTTATGTTTCTACTTTATCCTAAGAAGGAGACAGCTTCTTGTGCATTTAGTCCTTATTGTGTCTCATTAAATTTTTAAAAACAGCTATTTTAATTGTCAAGTATTTGACAGACTGCTTGAAAAACCTAACACTTAAGTTTCAATTTTACAAAGTACATTTTTAATGAGGACTTTTGAATCCTACTTTATTATCTATAATCATTTTATTTGAAGGGGGAAAAAAAAAAGGAGGAGAGAAAGGGGGAAAATTCAATTACAAAACTTCCATACCTGGCCAAAGAATCTTTTTTAATTGAGGGGTTCATTTGGGGTATCTCAGGCAGGATCTGGGCTTTGCTGTGCCAGGCACTGAGTCTGATCAGCAAAACCCACAACTCGTCCCCAGAGCTATGAGAGTTCACTGAGACAACCTCACACAGTGGGGTTGGTGGGTTCTGATCCTGAAAAAAGTTCCACTCAAGGGTGCAAATCTCACAGCAGGACTGAGAGCTGTGGAATCTCCCTCCCTGGAGACATTCCCAACCCACCTGGGCACATTCCCGTGTCCCCTGCTCTGGGTGACCTTGTCTTGGTTTGGACTCCATCCCCAGAGGTCCCTTCCAGCTCTAACAATCCCGTGAGGGTCACGGTGAACCTGAACCACCCTGTCCTCACCAGAAGCCGTGTTTGGGACAGAACGGGTGCAAAAATGTTCATTTCTACAACATCCCCTCCACACCGAGCCCCTTGGCAGAGCAATGCCACCTCCTCCCTACGCGCACCAGCGAGTCCTGAGAAGGGACGGGCAAGGAAAAAAAAAAAAAAAAAAAAAAAAAAAACACACAGGAGAACGGAGAGAGCTTTGGAGACAGGTTTAGCCCAAGAAGCCGGTTTTTCCCGGAGGAAAAGTGGCCATTCGTGCTGGCAGCAGCGATGCCAGGCTCCCGGGAGCGGCGCGTCCCAGGGCGCGGGGAGCGCCCGGAGCCGGAGCCGGAGCGACAAAGAGCAAAGGGGCGCAATGACCTGGCAATGCACAAAACAGCGCTAATTTACCCAGCCAGGGGTGGAACTGGCCTTGTAGAGGGAGAAGCAACCAGCGGGAGTGTGAGGAGGGAGGCGGGGGCCAGCTTTGTGTTCCACCCTCCCTGCCGCTCTCTCTCCTGCCCTGCTTTTATCCAGCTGCTGGCAAAGCTGGCCCGAGCGGGGAGGGATGTGCTGACAGGGCTGCCGTGCTCAGAGTTGAGGTATTCTGTTCCCTCTCCTCACTTTCTTGCGCTTGTGCTGCTTTTTAACTCTTTATGAGACGCGCATTTGAGATGAGAAGCTTCTGGGCTGTTAAAAGTGACAGTGGACTGGGAAATGAGGGCTTTCCCCTCAATAAAAGAGCATTTACTGGCTGAATTCCCTCTGGGAAAAACTGACCACACTGCCTTCCTCAAGAGCACAACTACGTGCTTCTCTTTGATTCTTCTTTCTCATAAGGAAATGTCTCCATGTGGGCAAAAGTCTCTTTTTTCTCCCCAGTTTATCCAATGGAGTTGAACCAGGCTATGAGCCCGCAGAACTGCAGGTAACAATTTGGAGGGAAAGGCTTTGCACATCACACCACCACCAAGGGAGATGCAATTGATTCACTAACAGGTTAAATGGATTTTATGTACCAATTTTCCACGTGTTAAATACCTGGCAACCCACGAGGACACTTCTCCTCCTTGAGGGAGGGAGAGTCACACCCTCAAGGAAGGCACAAACACACCTACAAATATTTTATACTGTTTTAATGTGAAATACATGTTGTTCCAAGTTAACCACTGGCCACTAATGTCAGCAGAGGACCTGTTGCCCTTCTTGGCAGTCTCTCTGATGGCCTGGCCTCATCCCCTTGCTCCTGCTTTCCCTCCTCTCATCCCTCTTCCCTCCATTACCTGTGCCCTGCAGCACTGAGGTCTGTGCTCCTGACACATGGCCGGTGTTTGAACTTTGGAGATCAAAAGCAGGTCAGAGATTTCTGCTTAAATTGAAAGTTCACTAAAGATGTCACCTCACACCACTGACAAAAACCTCACCTCACTACTACACTGCTACCCAAATAATCCTGGTAAAATTCCAACCTTTGTGAAGACTTTGTCACAGGATCTCCTGTCCAGTCTGGAAAGTTTTCCCATCACCTGCACCTCTCTAGGTTCAGGATGCCAGCACTGAGGATTCCCTCTCTGCAAACTCCTCAGCAGGAACTGAGTCAGGACCTGGCTGAAATGTTTTACAGCCCATCTGCACCTGGAGATGGTGTTCAAAAGGCAAATCCCAGAAATGAAGGGAGGGAGGGATTTATGGCAGTGTCCCACAGCCCCTGGAAAGGTTAGGGATTGCATCTCATGCCCCAGGTTCCATTCTGAAAGGATTCTAAGGGAAGCAGTTATGCCCAGAGTGCACAAACACACTACTGTGTGTTTCTTCTTACAAAAGAAAATAAGAAGTTTACTGATAAATTCCCACTGATCTATTCATAGCCTAATCCAGGCTGTGGTGGAAACAGTTTGTCCCATGTACAACCCACAGAAAGAAGGGAATGAATGAGAAAGGAAAGCTCCTCTGTCCTGAGCTCTGTCTCTCCCTTATCAGAAGATGCTTCTGTGAAGGAGCACCACCAGGTCTCTTCTCCCCTCATATTATA
>WBNO01002715.1:168182-256250 GCA_013400575.1 Peucedramus taeniatus
GTCCTATTGACAGAACTTTCTGACTGTACTGACATCATGTTTGTCCTTGCCAGGAATTTCCAAATAAAACCAGAAGCAGGGATTCCCCTGTCAAAGAGAGTGCAGACACCCCAGGAAGCCAAGGAGAGCAAACTCCCCAAACCTGTTCATACCACCCTCCTTTTCCTAAGAATCACCATCTCCCAGAGAGCCCTACATACCTGCAAACATTTACACCTTGTAACCAAACCCCTCAAAAACCAATTCACCACTCTCTGTATTTGATGTCTACCTCTAACCATGCTTTTTGCTCAAGCCCTGGTCACATGCCAGCACCCATCTGTGTAAATACACAATTTTTCTAGCTGAATTGCACATCCACAGCCACGACTCAACCATAGAAAGATCATGTAAATAATGGAAGCTGACAGCATAAGTAATTTTTTTCATGTATCAGACGCCATGGTTGACTGCTGAACTGTGAGATCTGCTGTTTTTAGACTGTGCTAAGTTCTCCCCTTTCACCCCTGAAGATTCGAGACTAAAGGCTGGATCTTGAATCACAGGCTTCAGATGTTTTTCTTATCACACAGCTCAGTCAACACTTGTTCACATCCTGTGACCTTTTCCTGCAGCGAGCTGCATCTCTCTTCTGCCTTTCAAGGCTGCTTATCCAAACGGCCACGGCTGGAACTGGGGACACAGGGAGTGACCATCATAAGCCACCTGGCTCCTCAGTGTCCTAATGGAGGGGGTGGCTGAGAAGTCACTAAGCCCTGAAAGAAGGAGTGAAAGCACTGTGGAGCTTTTAGTATTTCTGCTTCCTGACGTTCCCATTGAGTGGAGAAATCCATCTCGCAAATAGGAGAAATTAAAGACGGCGAGTCCAAAAGCAGGGAGGAGCACGAGGCTTTGGGAAAAAAAAGTGTCAGGTCTCTAGCACAATGGCCTGTGTAATTGGTTCTTTTGAAGTTTCTAATCACTTTTGGAAAGATCAAGTGGAAGTGACAAGTGAGGCTATTGGAACAGTGACTCCGTACAATGGTGGCACATGGGACTCGAACCGGTTTGTGTGGTAATTGTTAATTGTTTGGGGGCTTCCTCTCAGCACAAAACATATCTGAAGAGTTGTTACTAGGAAAAAAAATTTTTAAAAAAAAGCCCTCCCAGTATAAATTATGTGGTCAGTGTTTCAGATCTCATACAAATCATTTGCCTGTGAAAATGTTATCAAAATATGAGCTATCCCTTTCAAATATATTTTAAACAATGTTAATGTATTTTCACATGTCATCAGTTGACAGCTCCACCATCGTCGCTCGTCAGCCACCAGGGAAATTTGCATGCATTTGAATTCACCCTGCCAAGCACGGGCAGCCCAGACTGACAGCCGATTTAACTGGGTGATAAGTTAATCTGTACAACATTTGATAGATTTCTGTCTTTTACCTAAGCCAGAGTTGGTGGAAATTATTCAGTGAGGGGATTTGCAAACTGGTCGTGTCTCTGTTGAGTCTCGGTGGGAGGTGTTGTATTTCTTCATGGGTAATGCTGATCTCCACCTGAGCTGGCCACATTGAGCTGAACTAAACACCATCCCAGACCCACCAGGAATCACTGTTTCCAGGCTTTTCCTTCCACAAATCTGAATCTTTGGCTAAAACTCAGGTTAATGATGAACCCTGAGATGGTTTTACAAGGATGGCCAATGATCTCCATCTAACACCTGCCTGCTCCCGAGGACTTCTTCCCTGTTCCCTCAAGCAGCACGGCACATCCAAGGGTTGGATTAGCCCCTGGGGCAGCTTCACCCTGTCCCAAGGCTCAACACAACGTGAGGTGGTCACTGCACACCACAGCATCTAAAATTCCAGCAGAAAACAACATCCACCAAAGCTCTGCCACAGCCCCCCAGAACCACACATCCCTCAGCTGCTCGCAGTCATCATTAAACCAGACACCACCAGGTTTTAGACACATCCCTTGTGTTGCCAGAGTTTTTCATTAAAAAAATCCCCTACGTCCAACAACACCTTCTGCTCCCTCACAGAAACTCTGATTACAGCAAAATCAGTGAAATTCATTTGCAAGGCCACCCAAACAGGGGGCTCCAGGCTTCTGCTGGGGTTGTGTGTTTAACCACAACAAAACACAGAGGGCATTTTGATGTTTGGAAATGCCCAGAAGGAGATTTCTATTTACTTTCTCTTCCACAGTACATTACCAAAGCCAGGAGCCTCAGTAGTCAGCAAGCCATTATTTATTTATTCAAAACATCTTTCATTTCCTGAGATGCAGCGTGTTATTTACAGGGCACACACTGTGTTGTTACATGAAGTAAATTTCAACGGGCAGATTAAACTCGGGATACTTCACCCATAATGATATATCCTGATAATGGCCATTTTCAAAGAGTTGCTAAAATGTAAGTAAATATCTCACTGGTTTCAGGAGGAAATGCTCTGAAAGGGCAGGCAGGGCAACAGAGCTGCTGCCATAGGCAGGCGTGTTTGATGAATGAAATTTAATGGATAGACCCTTTATTCCAAAGTTGATGGAGAGCTAGAGAAAGCTTTGGAAACACAAGAGATAAATCTGTGCTGAGCCCTTTGTTCAGATGCAATTTCAAATAAAAGTAGCCCATTTGCAGCTTTTGGAAAGGAGCCTTTCCTCATCAAGGCAGAGGCGCAGGCTTAAAATATTAATTAAAAAAAACCTCAAGTCTACATAAGCCTTGAAAGCAGGCACCAAGAAAAGGAATATATTGAACCTAAAGGTAGGGTAAAAAGTGGGAATACCCGTGGGCAAGTTCCAGTGGGGAAATGTAGGTCAGGATCCTGCTCCTCAAAATGCATCACCATAATGTTCCCTATCTAATGTACAGAGTGTCAGTTTTAGAGACAATGAGATTTTATACATTTTTTATGTGTAGAAACCCTTGATGTCAGCAACCAAACGTTAGCCCTCCCCAGTATTGCCATGAGTCTTTCCTGATCTTCATAAGTGATATGAAGGCTGATAAAACACCTCTTAAAACTCTAATAATTGCCTGAAAAATCAGCAAATTAACCAGTTTATCCAAGACAAATACATTGTGGACATTGAACTGTCACAACTCTCCACAAAAATCCCATTTCCATCTGGTTTTGTGATGTACACCTGTAGCTGCTCACTGGGAAGAAAACAGACATGGGAATAACCTGTGAATTCACAGACCACAACAGCAAGAGAGGTATTTAGCACCAAAGTGGAGGTAATTATGATAAATTTAGGAAATCCTCTGTTCAGAGGCCCCTCAAAATCACCCTGAGCAAGGGAGGGCAGGGACAGGGCTGGAGGGGTGGGAAATCCTTAACTGTGAACCAAAAGAGACAAAAGTCTTAAAGAAAATAACTCCTTAAAGAAAAAAAACTCCTCTGTACTGGACTTTTAGAAGCCAGGGCAGGAAAAAGAAACCTACATTGTTAAATAATAATAATGATAACAACAATAATAATAACAATCCTCTAGGAGCAGTAAGGAGGTCTTGGGCTGCTCTGAACTCCACACAGTGAAGCCTTTGCAACAAACTCAGAAAAGTTTGTGGGTCCATGAGGAAGCCACTGGTCTAAAACACTGAGACACTGCAAATCTGAGCCCTCAGGACTGCAAAAGTGATGCTGGACAACTCAATTCACGTGCCTGAGCCTTAATTTCTCCCCAAAACAGAGATAGGAATCCCACTTTTAGCCCTGATGGTTCAAGCAGATATGGAAGACCTTGTACAAAGGGACCCAGCTGCTGCTTTAACAAAAATAATTTAACAGGGGGTAAATAGCCGTGGTATTTGGGGTGTGAGAAGCCAAGAGGGGAGTTAATAGGACGAGGGGAGGTGGTGTGATGGGGAATGAGGTGCCTGCAGGGGAGGGAACGGGAGCGGGGCCAGGCACAAAGGGTTTGTACCCAGAGCAGAGCAGGGAGGGATGCAGAGGGTCCAGCACAGCCCAGGAGGTGCTGCCCTGATGCTGAGCTGCTGCCCAGGGTTGGGATGTGCTGGGATGTTCCATTATTGTGTCTTTGTCCTGGGAAAGCTCCTGGCACATGGCACCAGCAGCAGCAGGACCCCGGTCCCTCCACTCAGACAATGGACAAAGCAGGGAGCCCCCGGAGCAGCTCCTGCCTTTTATCCCTCACTGCAAAGAGAAAAATGGAAATCCAACCCCTCAAAAAACCCACAGAACAATGGGTGTTGACTACTGTCAACTGCTAATCAAGAATTAGGATTTTTACTAAAACCGGTTTTTACTAAAACTTACTAAAGCTTTTTGTTCCCTCAAAAAAACCCACAGAATGTTTGGTTCAATGGGCAGTTTTGCTGCTGTCAACTGCTAATCAATAATTAGGATTTTTACTAAAACTGATAAATTTCTTGTGCTTATTTCCACTTACTTCACTCCTCACTTCTTTAGGATAATGATCAATTTATCAGCTTTTTGCTCCCACGGTGCACTGGAGACTGCATGGGCACAGTCCATGTTTTCTGCACCCAGTATTCCATCTTGAGGCACAGATTTGTCTCTTCTGTAGCCAAAATTGCAACATTAAACATTATAATTGTAATCTCCTGGCCACAAGACCAGATTTTCCCCTTCTGCCTTGACCAGGGATCAACACTGATGTGCAGCACTTCATCCAAAGTGTTTGGCAGCAACTACTGTGGGCAAAAAAAAAAAAAAATCCACTCTGCAGGATTTTCAGCCAGGACAGAAAAAAAAAAGGAAAAAAAAAAAAAAAAAAAAAANAATGCCAATATGTGAAAAAAAAATATTAAGACTGATTTTAGATAATTCAGACTTCAGTCCTCTCAGCTCTTTGAAAGAAAGCAAAAGAGTTTCCAAATATTTTCTTCTCTTTTCAAGCCTATTAAAAGCATGCACGATGCAAAAAATATAAACACAATGGGTATTTAGGATATTTTTCAAATTAATACCTCAAAATTCAGAAGGCAAAGAGAGGGGCAGAGAATCACAAAGGCTCCCTTTCCCACCAAACAGAAGTCGGTAAATCAAGCAGCTTTCCCTAGAGCCAGGGAATGGGGAATGTGCTCCCCATGGATACCAGGGGCTGGCTCCCCCCGGCGTGTAACCACGGGCAAGCACTCGCCTCCCTCTCCCATATGGCACAGCAGCCCCAGCCAGCTCAGGTAGCAGAAGGCTCTCCAAGAATCCAGCCTGACTTTCCAGCACATGAAGCATGGAAGGGTCGAGCTGTGCCTCATCTGTGTCCCTACAAAACCAGAAGCACTGGCATCTGCAATCCAGAGCATCATTTGGCACAGTGTAAAATTTTAAAGTAATTTTCAGTTTTTTTGTGTTGTTGGTTTGTTTTTTGGGTGGTTTTTTTTTTTTTTTTTCCTCATCCTCCCCCCCGCCAGTGCCACATGGTGATTTTTGTCCTTCGGAGAGCCAAAGGCAAACACAGGCATGCTCACCCTCCATTGTCAAAGGGAGAGGTTTCCTAGCAACAATTCCGGTATGAATGGAGCCCAAGTTTCCTTCCCAATCCCTTATGTGGCATTAGAGCAATTTGTAACACACAGGGAAGGGGGAAAAGAAGGATCTGAGAATCCTGGCTATGCAGCATCACCCAAATCTGCAAATCAGTTTGTCAAGTTTTGTTGGCACCACAACTGCCAAGTGCTTTTAAGCACTTTTTTTTTGAGGTACAGGCAGGAGGGAATCCTGGAGTCTGTTCCCATCCTCTGTCCCAGCACCACATGCTGCCCTGAGCCCCAGGAGCAGGGGAAGGATGCTGTCCACAGCAAGGAGAGCAGCCACAACCTCTACTGCTGTGCTCTGCTTCTCAAATCACCACAAAAAACTCTGCTTTGAGCAGACTGAGCTTCAGGCAAACACCACTCATCCAAGGCTGGCAGGATATTTGGGTTGTTTTGGCAACAGGCTGTGAAATGTGCACTCAGCATCTCCCAACTGCAGCCACGTTATTCCCTACAGTGCCAAATGGGAAGGTGCTGGAAACAAGGGAAAATAACATTGAGGAAAAGACAGAGGAAAAGCAGCAGGAGCTCCTGGGGGCTCCCAGCAGCTGCTGCTCCGTGGGGATGGCTGCACCTCATTCCCTTCCTGCACAAACCCATCCACACTGCCCAACACCTCAGCAAATCCCTGCTTTGATGGCATCAAATGTCCCTTCTCCTCAGCATTCCTTTTGTTTTTTTCCACTTCTCACTCAATCAGGCTCCCCAGAGAGACAAAAAAAGTCCTCTCCAGGAAAGGAGCTGTAACAGAAATCAGAGATTTAAGGAGCCATGGAATGGTTTGGTTTGGAAGGGACCTTAGAGCCCATCCATTCCATCCCTGCCATGTCAGGGACACCTCCCACTGTCCCAGGCTGCTCCAGGCCCCATCCAACCTGGCTTTGGCCACTGCCAGGGATGAACCACAGGTGTCCCAGCTGCCCCCAGCCTCTGTTTTTAATTAGTGGTGTATGATAGGTTCCTAAATTAATCCTCTCTTCTGACTAACCAGCAGCCAAAGTGCTTCCCTGAGCCACCGGTTGGAAATGCCCAAAGTTGCAGGGTTTGAATGCTGCACATCATGTCTAACAAGGGAACAATGACCCCTCTTACCCAGAGTGGGCCCAAGTTCCCCATATCCCAAATCCAATTGTGTGATGCCAGCCAGAACTCGGGGAGGGAGCACCCTGCACTTGCCACATCCAGAAACAGCTTTTGGAGGCTGCAGCTCGTTGTGAGCTCCAGAGCTCCGGGATGTTTATTTACAGGGCACCAGGCAAGACATCTGTTCAGCCTGGCTTTTTAACTGGAAGGGAATTTATCCTTGGCAAATCAGTTTTGGGAGTCAGGAGCTGGTTTCATGGCAGGCCGAGGGCTTGGCCAACACTATCATTTAGTTTGATTTTTGGTCCCTTCTCCCAAGCACTCTGCCACAAAGAGGCCACACTCAATCATCCGAGCTAGAAGTGATTAAATAAAATTAAAACACTTATCTGAGCAGCGGTGATGCTTCTGACAGATGAGGTTTGAAATGCTTTCTGTGAGTTTAAAAGGGAGTAAGAAATCATGAGAAATACTGCAGGGCTGAGACGTGGCCAGGTGCCTGCTGAGCTTGGCAGGGTGGGTGATGGGGACACCACGCTCCCCTGGACATCACTGGGACCAGGCAGGCCAGGCCAGCTGGGCCCAGCACAGCACGAGGCCACACTAAAATTGCTGCTAAACCACGTGGAAATCTTCAAAACCCCCCAGAAATATTTCTTTCATTTTCTTTTTGCCACGTAAGATATGGCCATGCTTCTTTTTTTTTTTTTTTTTTTTTTTTTTTTTTTGCACATATCTGTGGGGAAAGGGGAACAGCCCTGCTGAGGGAGACACCTCTGGCAACAAGTTTTCCTCACCATGGCAAATACCAAACCCAGCCAATGTCCCACGGCAGAACACAGCTCAAGAACCCAAATAAAGGTCATCATTCATCAAGGCATGGTCATCCCTTTTCCACTCGAAAAAAAAATCATCTAAAAACATTCAAGAGATATGAATATTTCCTTTAATTAAACATTTTCATTCATTACCAGGCAAGACTTAGCAAACAAAGTGAATTTTAGCTGAACTTGGAGCTGTGCAGGGTAATGACTGTGCTGACCAGCTTTAAAACCATATTAAAACTACTGATTATTTATTATAAAATGCCTGCTCAGAGGGAGAGACCTAATTGTGTGATGAAGATCCCAACCCCTGTGGGTATCACAGCACACTGTACCTGTAAGAGTCAGGGCTCATTAGCCTAATCACAAAGAATAATACTGGGAGCAGAGCTCTGCAAAGCCACTGATTTCCTACACCCTACGAATTTCACAGAAACACCCTTTTTTCCCCTCAGTTTGGTGGAGTCCTTTATCTTCTATCTTTATCTGGCAACTGAGAGCCTTCCCCCAAATCCTCACTGCAGACAGCAGCAACCCCAGGCTCTGCAGGGCCACAGACATTCAGCATCTCCTGCAGTCCCTGATTAATCATCTCCATCCTCTCCCCACGTGTGGAGCCACGGAGCCGAGCAGGGGAGGGTGGTCAGCAGATGTGTGGGTGGTGGGGTTGGACAGGGAGCTCTTCCTCTGCATTAATCTTGTGCATACAGGCATAGGGGCAGCAGGGATTTTTTTCCAGTCTCTAATCTGTGTCACTGATGAGAGGCTTCCCTGTTATGCTGCTTTGGAGCACAGATACAAATGCGTTCAGTTGGAATTCCTGTGCCTTGCTGCAATGAGTTTAGAGAGTGAATGCATCCAGGATAGGACTCATGTTTCATTTTCCTGCCCTTTTCCTCGGCCCTGTTCCCTCTCCTGCACGAGGCAGCACTGAACAAAGTTAACACTGATTTTCATAAGGAGAAACATTGCCAGGCTTGTCTAATCAGGCTGCTGATCTGTATCCATGAGGGAAACACCATGGGCCTGCATTTTGCACCCTTTCCCTCCACCTTTCAGATAAAAAAACCTATTTGCTCATCAAAACCTTTTGGCCATCAGGGAAAGGTCTCATCCTTGCAGCAGGTTTTACTTTTGCTTTGTTCATTCAGCTGTGCCCCACAGCTGGCACAGGGACAGAGCAGAGCCCTGGACACGAGGTGGCTCCTCCAAGACAGCCCAGCACAGAGAAGCTCAGCCCAGGGCACTGTTTTGTGGGACAACCACCATAAATATCCTGGATTGTGGGTCCTCAGTGAGTGCAGTGGGATTTCCAAGCAAAGGGAAGAGCTGGTGTAGAATTTTTCTGGAATCTTGGCGCTGTTGTCACCCTCAGGGCACGAGCGCCAGGCCCGCAGGGACAGGCTGTTAACCCAGCCCCTGGAGACACCAGGAGTATTTCACTCCATATCCTCCCACCTCATAAATGCCTTTTTAACTCCGGGTTAATCCCCAACAACACTGCTGGTGCAGTTAAATCCCAGAAATGAAGACGTGTGAAGCTGTAAACCCGCGGCTCCTTGGCCGGCGGCAGCGCTGGAAAGGCTTCAGAGGGACCATGTGCTTTTCCAGGCAGGAGCTTTTGGCCTCTGCTCTTGGTGTTCCCTGTGCTGCCGGGGTTCCCTGGAGCACAGAGCCAGCCTGACCTCCCTGGCAGCTCCCTGCACACCCCCGGAGCTGCTGCCTCTCCACTGAGAGCAGTTTGGCTCCACAAGCCTGAGCCCAGCGAGCCAAATGCATCCCTAGATATGTTCACAGCCACTGCTGCTTCCTTTGCCTCGCTCCAGAGGTGTCCCAAGGGCTCTGTGCTGCTGCCAAGGAGCCATGACATCACTTACAGGATTAATAATTGCAAAGTATTCACAGATATGTTCACAATACATTCGCAGACTCAATGACAGGGCTCTGCTTAAAGCCAATACCTTCCTTATCCTCCTTCCCACACCCCCAGTTTTCCCATTTGCTCATCTATTCCCTCCCAGGGAGGGAAGGTCAAAGGTGGGAGTAGGATTTAGGAGTATTTTTCCTCTTAAACCAACAAAACCCACGTTACTGAAATGATTCTTCATTTTAAACTCCAAGCTCTCTGCACAGCCCTTACTGAGAGTGCAATTTATGAATTCCTGAAGAAAGAAATCACAAAAAACTTTGTTCCTTGTCCTGTTAGAGGATTTAGAGAAGAAAGATTCTCCCGTTGAAGTTTTGTAAGGGGAATTGCAGAACAAGAGCTGCACAGAGCCAGCCCCTGTCACCCTCGGGTTGGTCTGAGCTGTTTCACAGTGGCCAAAAGTCTGTTAAGTCTTTGCAGAGCAAACAAGCAGAAAGACACAGCTCCTGCTGGGCTGTAAAGAGCCTGGCTCTGGTTTTATGGCATGGAAAAACCTGGGGAGAGGAGGGGAGGGCTGGAAGGAGCAGGGGGTGATGGAGACAAAGTCAGACCAGGAGAGGGAATGAGCTCACCCAGACAGTCACACTCTCTGTTTCCCACAGGGCCTCCAGGAAAACGTGGATTTTCAGGGGTGCAGTGTGTGCTTTCACACCCAGCTCAGAGCTTTTTAGCTGGATGGAATGGGGAAAAAGCTCAGAAAAATTTTGAGACCATCATCCTCAGGTACATAAAGGCACTTAAAGACCAAAGCAACACCAGCTCCAGGAGGACCAAATCCATCTCCCACTGCCCCAAGCACATACTTGCTGTATCCTGGCTCCAGCTCAGAGGACATTTGGACTGAGCTCAGCTCCCCTGGGGACACCCAGCTCCAGTGGTGGCAGGAATGAAGCTGTACAAATTCCCAGTATTCTCCCAGAGTCACAGAGGGGGAGCCAAACAAGGCCCTGCTCTGAGCAAAGACTCACTGAATGTGTCTTGACAAGTCCCAGCTTTGGTAGCCAACTTCACTCTGAGGAATTTAAATGGGTTTTTGTTAGAAATTACTTGGATGTGGCTTCCCCCTCCACTCCACTCTGATGAGACCCATCCTGATCCAGCTCTGGGGTCCACAACATCAGAAGGATGTGGAGCAAACCCAGAGGAGGCCACAAAGATTTTCCAAAGGCTGGAACACTTCTGTTTTGGAGCCAGGCTGGGAGAGCTGGGGGGCTCACCTGGAGAGGAGAAGGCTCCAGGGAGAGCTCAGAGCCCCTTGCAGGGCCTGAAGGGGCTCCAGGAGAGCTGGAGAGGGACTGGGGACAAGGGATGGAGGGACAGGACACAGGGAATGGCTTTAAACTGACAATGGATAGGTTTATATGGGATATTGGGAATTAGGAATTGTTCCCTGGCAGGGTGGGCAGGCCCTGGCACAGGGTGTCCAGAGCAGCTGTGGCTGCCCCTGGATCCCTGGCAGTGCCCAAGGCCAGGTTGGACACTGGGGCTTGGAGCATCTGGGACAGTGGGAGGTGTCCCTGCCCATGGGATGAGCCTTAAGGTCCCTTCCCACCCAAACCATTCTGGAATTCTATGAAATATCTGCAGCCACCTCATTTCTGATCTGGCTGTGCTTTAACCCCTTCCCAGGATGCTCTGAAGGAAACTCCTCTGCACAGACCCACAGCAAAGTCAGGGTGTGCCTTGGGGTGTGCCCCTGTAGGTTGGGACCAAGGTTCCCAGCTCCCAAAGTCCTCCCAACACTAAATCTTGGGGTGCTCCTTTGAAAGCACAAGAGCAAGAACATCTCAGGGAGATGATTAAAGAAAGCAGGCAAAGAGGTAGATTACATCTTTTCTCATTAAAGAAAGAAAATTCCTGTAAACCTGCACGAGCTTATCATAAAAGTATTTTCTTTCCCTTGATAGCTTTTTTTTCTGAAAAAACAAAACAAAACAAAACATCTTGCACACCTCAAAAGCACACAAATAAACAAACATCCGAGTCACCTTGGGTTTTGGGGTGGTGGTTGTTTTTTCCTCTGCCTACTGCTCGCAGCATCACAATTTTCTACAAGCGTGAAAATAAAAATAATATTTTACATTAAGAAAGGAGACAACTTCAGATTTGACAAAGCTCTTTTTCTTAGTATCGACAAGCAATCATCATCCATCTTACAAATGGGAACTTGCCTCAGAGCACATCCACACCATCACTGGATTTCTGGTCCTTGGAGGACTGGGATAACAAACGAATCTTCACCGGCTTCAATGATTTCAAAGCTAATCAGAAGATAAAAAGGCTGGCAGGACAGCTGACAATACATTACCAACCAACAACAGATCTGTGCAGGACATTCATGTATTTAAATTCCAGGCGTGGGGAAGCTTGGACACATTCCTTGAATGCAGGGAAGCTGGAGGGAGGCGAGACAAAGGGATTGGGGTGTTCTCCCTGCATCCCACAGGGCTGTGCCACCAGGATGGGACCCACACTCTCCATCATGACAACACTCCAAGGTGCCCAAGGACAGCTCTCTCCTCACTGCTTTACGCAGGGAGGCAAAACAAATAAGAGATGGCAAATCCCAGCAACCCCATCCAAAAACTTCCAGGATTCCCTGGGAGACAGGACGAGTGTCGGGATCAACACATTGCATGGCACATCAGAAGAATAAAACACAGCCCTTCCCATGGTCTGAGGAACCAGAGAAGGAGGAAGACTTCTTAAATACGGTTAAAATTTGGGTAATGTAGCCAAAACTTCCCTGATTTTCCATGGTCTTCTCCTGGTCTAGACCTTGCTTCCAGGGATTCTTTTTCTGTGTCATCACCTGAAGCCCCTGCTTGTTCTTTCCATGGGGTGTGGATATTTTGAACAAGGACAAAGGCTAAAATCCTGGTTCTTAAATCAAGCAGAGCTTTCTGCCTCTCACAGAGGCCCCAAATTTCTCTGCCTTAAGGTCAGCAGCCAAATTCCCATAAAACAGGCTCTGCAGAGGGAAAATGTGCTGGATCCCAATCATCCTGACACTGTTTGTATTTGGGATACTGTATTTGGTGGCCAAAAAGACCAATTTAAGTGTTTTTAACAGAGCAAGGTTTGTGCAGTAATACCTGTTCAAAATCTGATGTTCTTTCTTGTGCCTTCATAACAATGAGCAGAAATTATGGAATGGTTAAGGTTGGAAAACCACTGGAGGTCATCTAATCCAATCCAATCAAGCAGGGTCACCTCTAGAGGACATTACTCAGAATCTTGTCCAGAGACAACATCAGATCAGCCACAAATGCTGATGGAAAATGTAAATGCTCCTTCAATATTTACTGGAAAACTCTTAAATCTATGGACAGCTCCCTCTTCCAAGGAGTTTGTTCTCCAAAGCAAATGCCTGCACCTGTCTGACCTGAAATATGAGCAGCTATAGGGATCCCAGTGATCCAAAGGAGTTCCTCAAGTGGAGGAACTGCAGGAGGAGCAGCCTGTGTTGGAAGGGGAGCCCAGGGAGAGGTGGCTGGGGCTTCTGAGTCGGCCTTTGATGAGAGAACAGCTCCCAAAGAAGAGCCACAACAACCTCCTGCCTCTGGAAAAATGTTAAAACATGGCTCAGCAAGAACTTCCCATTGTTCCCCTTCTCCTCCTGACTCTGGAACTCAAAGCAGTGAAGCTGTTTCAAAGACAGAGGAATAAATTTAGATTTTGGTGACTGATCCCAAGTTTCCCAAAAGGTTCTGACAACAGAGGGATCACTGAGGGCAGCTGTAATTGGCCCAGGGGCTTTAGGATTATCTGCAGATTCTCTGTTTATTGATGCAAAGAAACCTTTGTCAGTTTGCTCCATGGGGCTCAGGAGGAATTTTGGTGGGAGCCCAGAATTCCTGATGACTCTTTCTGACACCAGAGCTCTCCCATCATGTCCACATAGAGCCACTCCATGGGGCTGGCACGGAGCTCCTCTGCCCTGACTAAACCCCAGCTCCTGAGGAGAAAATAAACACCAGCCCTTTATCACCCACAGCTCCCCTCACACGGGTTGGTGCCGAGGACCTGCCAAAAAAACATCTGGAAAAGCACCAGGATTGCAAGGGAAAGGGGCTGATGGGCTGAGGGAAGCAGCTTGATCCCCCCACACAACAGCTGCACTAATTTATTACATTTTAGTCCTCGGTCAACTTTGAGACAACAACTGAAGAGTGAGTTTCCATTACAACATCCATCATTGTATCAACCTTATTTTTTGTGATATTTTGTAAATTACAATAAATTTGCTTTCTTCTGAATATTCAGATGCTTCAAAAGGTACCCAAAGGATGCAATTAGACCCTAGGGAAATATGCTATTATGTGCACATATCATGTTTTGCATAGGCTTTCCAGCATCTACATAATTTATGTTTTTCTGCATAATTTCCCCTTTTTATGTTTCCTATGTGTTTGTGAGATAATGCAGGAGTCAGTTCTCTCCCACCAAAAAACACAGAGAGAACTTAAGTCTGTATTCTTGCTTCACCCAATCTGCTTCACTTCCCACAAAACCCTTGGAGAAACCCCTGGAGAAATCCTTTCATGTGCACCAAACATCAATGCCCGAGGAAAAACCCAGAAGGTCGAGGCAGCTCTCTGAAAGGAACCAGAACCTTGTCCACTCCCATATTCATCTGGGCATTCCGAGGGGCCTCTGATGGATAACGTTGGGATGGGAAAGCTTTTAAACTGTTTCTAATCCTCGCCTGGCGTTTGAGCCGCGCGAAAAATAATTCCCCCAAACTTTCAAGTTGCTTTTTAGCTTTCCGCGCCACTCGCTCGCGCCCGGGCTCGCTTTTAATTAAAAATAAAATAGGGAGAACAATTGGAAAAAAAAAAAAAAAAAGGAGGAGAGTTTTCAGGCAGGATGTAAGAAAAGGTGATGCTTACTCTTGCCTTTTTAAAGTCTGTTGGCTGGAATTTTCTAATTTGACGGTTTAGAATTTATTTTAAAAAATTGGAAAGGGAAATTAAAGTGTGGGGGGGAATGACTTCATGCAGGTGATGGCCACAAGCTGAGACTCCACTAAAGTACTTACATGTGGAGATTCCTCATTTTTAGGATGTGATAAACAACTCGCCGGCTGGAAATTGATATTTAATGTCTTTGGTTGGAATTTTGTGCTCTCTCTCAGGTACTGCCCAGGGATTTCTCTTCCCCAGGAGGTCAGGGACAAGAAATAGGGAATTTTCTTAGGCCCCCAAACCCCATCCTCACTGCACTCCTCAGCCACAGTAGCTGCTGCACATGCCCCAGGTTCTGGATGTGTTGAGAGCCTTAGAAAACTTCCTTAAAAGTCAATAAATACTAATACTAATAAAAATAATAATAATAGCCTCTCATCTTTGCTCTTGTATATTCAAGTGTTCAGAAGACTGAGCCCTTCAGCCTTAAAAATAAAAATCGTAACAAACAAATACATAATTCACCCATTCTCCTCCTCCAAAAAAAAAAAAAAATTCTAATACAAGCAACCCCTTCCAAGCATGGTCTCTGCAAGTGAAATTGGGAGGAAAAAAACCACATTTCCCTTTGTACCTTCCCCAGAATATTTTGGGCTAATACACTTATTTAGAACTCACTCCTGAGTCTGTGTAAAATCAGTCATGGAGCAGCAAGGAGACATCATAAGAATGTTTTCTTCTCCACAAACCATGACAGCCTTCAAATTGCCAACAAAAAAAAAATCCAAAAAGGTCTCATGTGAATATAAGAAAATATTTCTGTTGTGAAACCTGCAGCGTGAAGCAGCAGGAATAAAATAATCTGGTAAAATTTAAAGAATAAGATTCTTTGTAGAAGACATAAGAGAACACCTGCTGCTTTCCTTATTTTTTATTTATTCTAATTAATAAGTTCAAACTAAGCAGTATGCAGATGTGTAAAAAACAAACAGCCGAAAAAAATTAAAAATGAATACTTGTCATTAAAAAAGTTCATTTGAAGCAGAGAAACTGTATGATTAATTAATCAGAACAGAATCTGCTTGCTTAAAAGCCTATTGACATATGTTTTAAAATCATTTGTGTAATTCAAGATAACGAAGAGCAAGGACCACGTGCAGGATTCTCTCCCAGAGCCACCACCCCCATGAGCATGAGAGAGATGATCACAGTCACTTGGTGCTATAAAGCTTATTTCTAAAATTAAAAACACAAAAGAGCAGAAAAATGCCTTTTAGAGAAGATTTCTGTGTGCTCCAGCACCTCTTTTTTCAGGAATCAAACCCAGTGGAGCTCACTCATCCTCTCCCTCTTTTCTATTTATTTATGAACAAGCTCAGAGTCTCACACCTCCCACAAAACACTGATTGATTCCATATATCCAGCCTGTATTGATAATAAAATTCCTAAGGAGCTGAAGGACCTGGAAAAAGCTGAAGGTTTGGCCAGGGCAAAAGGCATTAAAAGAATTATTTTATTCTAATGAAAGCAAACACAGTAGGTCAAGCCTGGGTTTGGGGTGGTGAGAGAAGTGAAATAGCAAAAGAAATTTATTCAGGCAGAAAATTCCAGGTAGAGAGGACAATGATGGGGGAAAATAGGGTTTGGGAATGGGCTCATGGAGTGCACTCTGTCCCTGCCCTTAGACCTTCCTCCAAACACTTCCCAAGAAAACTGAGGAGCAGTTTAAGATTCCTTTCCCCACACAGTGTAAGGATCACCCTTCCTGCCAGCCCTGCTGGGACCTCAGCAGAGCAGAGAGCTGCTCACACTGAAATTGTTTGGGCCCACCTTTGTACCTCTAAGATGGGGAGCCAGTTCCTGAAAGCATCAATCCCCTCTCATCCCCATAAATATTGCTCTGATTTTAAATTATTTTAATAATTAAGTGGCTCAGGAATCACCAGAGGCTGGAAAACACCTCCAAGATCGAGTCCAAGCATTAGCCCAGCATGGCCAAGGCCAGCACTGGACCTTGCAGCCCTTCCTCCAAAGGTCCAACTCTTATGTTTGCCAGGAAATTGGAAAATTAAAAAAATCCATGAGAATTCTGAGGATAAACCCCACCATCCTGTCCATGGGCAGGGCAGAGGAGGCTGCTCAGCCTCTCAGGGAACACCCAGGACATTCCCAGCACCTTGAGCCACGTGGCTGCTCCAGGGCTGGGATAATCCCCTGCCCCACAGCAAACCTGGGACAATCCCCAGCCACCCCTGAAGGGGCATAAATTAGAATTAATCTCTTAAAATGGATTTACAGGTGTAAACTACACCAGGGAAGCTGGAAAGGATGAACTTCCTTCCACCTCTGCCCTTCCCAAAGCACTTCATTTCTGCTGCTCCTACTGCAGCATCAGCATCTAAACCAGAGCTCACCTAAATCATGGTCATGCAAGAAACAAAAATCCCTTGCAAATCTCTTTACATAAAGGAAAACAAATTTCAAACCAAATTCTTTTGAGCAGCAACCACCATCAAGATTATTTGGTATAAAATCCCCGTGGGGAAAGAAAATAAATAAAAATCAACGCAGGAAAAACTAAGTACAAGCGAGTCCTTCAAACTTCCTGGCACTGCCTGATTATCTCAGATACATCAAAACTGGCTTTTTCTCATGAAAAAACACTTCAATAAACTGTAAGTTTTCAGTCCAAAAGTGTTTGTCACAAAATTCCCAGGCCAAAATAGTTAAAGCAGGAAGTCAGCACGAAGAAACAGTAGCCAAGGAGAGATTTCCTTTCTCTCTCCCTATTTCTGTGGCACCTGCGTGGCATCTCCAGGTCACCAGGATTTACAATCCAAGGAGGGCTAGCTATCCATGTTTTATGGAATGTACACAAAGATGTGTTCCTTGCTTTCAGAGGGGTGGGGGAGAGATCCCAGGCAGTTCTGACCTCTGCTATTTACAGAGACCTTTCCTGGCAGGGGCTGCGCTCCCAGGAACAGCCAAGAGATTATTTTCTCACTCAACTTTTTTATTTACAGTATTGTAAAAATAAACGTGACATATTTAGGGGATGTGTCATATTTCATAAAAGCTCAGCCAAGGCACATTTTGGACTTTTTGTTTTTAAAGTTTGTCCTTTTTTAAAGCATAATTTCCTGACCGGTTTTCTATTTTCTGTGATCGAAAATTTATCTCAATACAAGGTTTTGTACCCTTTCAGTTACCATCTCAAAAAAGCAAATAAGCAGAGACCTTATGAACTTACTGGACCAAGAAAAATTATAAAATTCCATTTTATAGTAAAAAGGATCATCCTGAAAGTTAAACCTGGCTCTAAAAGGAGCTGAGGGAGTGCACATTTTTTCAGGTTCCTACGCACAGTCCCCACCGTAAGCATAAAATTAAAAAGGAAAATGTAAAACCCGGGTTTAAATTCAACTGAGGTGCAATGAGTTCATCTGCTTGATAAAGATAAATATCAGATCCAGGCTGAAGGGATCCAGCAGCTCCTTGAGTGCAAATATCACCTTTTAATTTTGGTGGGTGCAGAAGAACCTCAGGGCAGCTCTGAGAGGGAGCAGAAGGGATTCAGACTTTGGAATTTGGAAATGGGATTTCTGGACATCACCAGGCTAAATTCCCCATGAAATGACAGCATCAGGCTGGGTTAGGACCATCATTTGTCCCCAGCACACTCCCACCAGAAGCTCCTAAGTAATGGCACATAAAAAGATGGTTATTTTAAAATATTAATGTAAGAAGGGTCTGTGGCTGCAGTGCCATAAACCCCAGGAGTGTAAATGTCTGCTCCACTCCCATCCCAGCCCTGTTTGCTCTGCTCTGCCTTTAACAGTCCCCAGTGCTGATATTTTCCCTTTTCCCTGGAAACAAGGGTGGGTTAACAGCTCCTTGTGCTGGGGCTGGCACAGTCCCATGGGACAAACCAGGGCACAGGGGCTACTGCAGGGGTAAAACCCTGCTCAGGCCTTCCTAAGCCAGGTCTAAAATCATCAGTATGGACCCACTGAAGAGATACTCAGTGTGTGAGAACCACCCCAAATGACCCAGGCAGCACTGGCACATCCCACAGACACACCTGAAACACCCAGAATGTTCTTTTAACCTTAAATCCATCCAATAAATTGCATTCCCTGCTTTTCAAAGTGCAGATATTTTCCAAAGTTAACCTGGGAAATGTGGCACCACAATTCTCTCTGCCCATTGTCTTTGACCAAATTTGCTCAGTTTCCACCAAAATGTTTCCCCCTTGGCTGTTCCCGTAGAACTCAAGCTGGGATGGGCCTGGTTTGGATCTTTCAAAGATGCTCCTTGTGTCTTACCAGCACCCAGGGCTTTATTTTGGGACAGAAAATTGTAAGGTCTGACATCTCCTGACTCAGTAAATTCTCATTTACACACGTGGGGTCATCTGGTTTTAATGTTAACAAGAGCAGGTCCTGAAATTGGGAGCACAGGACCCCACAGTGCCCATTCCAGTGCTCAAAAAGCCTGCACAAAGTTACCCACACCTCCTCACTGACATGAAAAAAAACTTCCTAATCAGAGCCAGTTGTAATAAAGCAGCGTGTAGAGGAGGGGAAAAAAGCAGAATATTATAATTGATTATTTAGTGCAAAAAAAAAGGAGGAAAATTATCACAGGTGGTGATGGCAGATGCAACAGCCCAGGAAACTTGGCAAAATATGGATTATATTTGATTACTGATATGGATACTTCTATGGTGAGGCTCCAACTTCTAAACGCATCCAACAGCAAGGAGCAACATATCACAACAC
Source organism: Peucedramus taeniatus (assembly GCA_013400575.1). Lineage (NCBI taxonomy): Eukaryota > Metazoa > Chordata > Aves > Passeriformes > Fringillidae > Peucedramus > Peucedramus taeniatus. Next base: position 187,220 of record WBNO01002715.1, read on the forward strand.
AAAATTGGAGTTACAGAATTTTCTCCCTTTCTTTTTTAAATTCCCAAATCACTGCAATCAATACCAGCTGCTGGGGGATATTAACTGCCCGAGCAAGGCGATAAAATTCCTTCTCTAAAACAATGGCAGCACTTAAATGTTTAAAAACTGCTCATCATTGTCGGGTCTCAGAGTGGATGTGTGACCACAGGAAAGACTCCACCATGCAGAATTCACCATGACATGGGGCCAAAGCTACTGGATTTCCAGGCACTGGATTAATTGATATTATTATAGTTAATTAGTGATGCTAATTGATTTTTATTTCTTTATTTCAATTTCCTGTTCTGCAATATTCTAAGATTTTTGGGGGGTGGAGTTTTAGAGAGATGCTGGTGAGAAACCTCACCTGGGGACAGAGATTTCATCCTGATGGTTCAGGAATCTTCCACCATGTCCCATCCCTGGCAATGCCCAAGGCCAGGCTGGACAGGGCTTGGAGCAGCCTGGGACAGTGGGAGGTGTCCCTGCCCATGGCAGGGGTGGCACTGGATGAGTTTAAGATCCCTTCCCACCCAAACATTCCAGAATTCTTTGGTCTTCTGCACCTTTGAGGAAATCCTTGTCCATCATGTTGCACATTTGAGGGAAAAACCCCTATAAATAGAAACTAAGGGTGTTGTTTAATCTTTCATGTGGTGTTTTATAAGAGAAAACAATGACAAAAACTTCTTTCAGTGACAAACCTTTCCAAGGCCAGTTTGTCCAACAGAATTAATTTATCCTACACTTTTAATACACCTGAAAGTAAAGAGCAAACAAAGGGTTTACATTCAGAAAACACACATCACCAGTGCATTCCTTATTTTTTAGGAACTTTTCCTGATCTGGAGATAGGGGAAAGTCTGGGAAGCACAAGAGCATCCTACCAGTGAAGGGGACCTGAGCAAGGGCTGCAGGACAGGCACGTGCTGAGCTCTGAAAAGAAATGACCCCAAGACCCCCAGGTTGTGCTCACCCCCTTCATCTGTCTTTGCCTCTGTTAAGAGCAAACAAATTGTTCTTCATAGAGCTCCAGCTTCACCCCTAACCTCCTGAAGGATCACAGAAGAAATATGCCACTGGTGCCCAGCAGAACTCCCAGAGGTTTATCTGTAGGAGGTTCAGCATTTTATTTTACCTCTCTGAAATATAGACCAAATATGAGCCCTCGCCTCATACAAATCTTCTACAAACCTCCCTTTGTTCCGAGCCTTTAGGAAAAAAAAAAACCCTGAAAATTTAATACAATAAATCTCCAGGGAGAAAGGGGAGGTGGAATGGCCCAAAACCAACAGAGAAAGGTAATTCCAGGTCACAATTCCAGACCTGTGTCCATCCACGAAGAGTTGCCTGCATGGAGAAGGAGCAGACAGGGTGGGCTAATCAGCCTCACCCTATAAAATAAATAAAATAAACCCCACATTGGCCTGGACATGAGACAACCTCCATCTCCCATCACAAAGAATAGAAATAAACTGCAATAATATTTCTATTAAAAAAAAAAATGAAAGCCCTTGAGCCATTCCTCCCCTTGCGAGCAATCAGAATGTTTTTCTCTTTCATGCTCTGCTTTTCTTTTCTGTGCCATGAATTTGCATTTTCTCGTCTGCCTAATTCCAGCTATATTTTTTTTTTGTTGTTGTTATTTTAATATAAAATCTCTGTGGTTGGTGAAGGAGGCAGAAAGAGAAGATGCACTTCAACTCCTCACGTGTTTTCAGCATCCTTGTGGTGGAATTGGCCCCTCAGAGAATCAACTTCTGACCTGCTCTAAGTTCCTCTTCACAGAGATACATAAAAAAGCCAAAATTCCTCATTTTACAGCATCTCCTTTAACCCAAATTTTATTTAATTTTCTTGTTTACCAACAATCGCCCTCACTTCCACCCACACCCAGTGGGGAAACCCCTCCTTCATTTTTGCACCACCTCCCATTCAATTAAGCCATAAAAGATATTTTTAAACCCCAGAATTTTTGGACATTTCCTTTTTCACACAGAGATTAAATCCCTACAGCACAGGGACACTGGAGGAGCTTGTCCCCATCCTCACCTACATTCTATGAAGAAAAAAAAAAGAAAAACAAAAAAACCAAAATAGTGTTTTTTCCCAAATTGAGAGCAATGCAGGTGGAGGGAAAGGTGTCTCCTACAAGTCAGTAATTACCCCTTAATCCTGAGGCATTCTTTATCCCAGAAAATTGATGTAATGGATGTGTAGGATTCACATGAGCCAAATATACAGAAAAGCCATGTCCAAATGAGGGCTACAATTGTGCATTTCCCATTATCTTCCCCTTTATTCATGTCTGAAAACACTGCCCAAAAAACAACTGTGGATGTTTAAAAAACCCCCAGTTCTCCTCTTGCTTTGTGGCATCCATCTCATTCCTGCCAATATCCCACTTGTAACTCCATCTCATCCAGGCACAGCCATTCATTCCCCTGAAAAAAACATTTTTGGGATGTGAAAACAGACTGTGGTTTTTAAGCAATTTGATATTCAGTGTTTTCCTAGCACTAAATGGAGTTCTTGTACATAGGAACAGTCACTGTTCCACCATTCACTGATAAATTACATGGAATTAACAGTAATCAAATCAGAGCTTCAGCTGGCACCAAATTGTGGATTAAGCACCACTTCTGGACTTCACTGAGCCAAAGGAAAAGCAGAAAATAAGGAGAAAAAAGGTTGGATGAGGCTTGGAACAACCTGGTCTATGGAAGGTGTCTCTGCTCAGAGGATGAGTTTGGCTTTAAGGTCTCTTCCCTCCCAAATTTTCATGATTCTAAAAAGAGTCCAACCTGTCACCACTCCCTGGTTTTGTCAGCTTTGCTTTCCCAAATATGAGATTTTCAGCATCCCCACACCCCATCCAGAGGTTGTAACAGCTCCTGGAGAAATCCAGGTAGTGAGAAGATAATTTTTCAAAACTCTTCTGCTCCATGCTATAGTTTTGATGGTGGAGGGGGAAGAAAAGGAAATTGAGAGGGGAAAACCCCTATTTTGCCTCACAATACAAACCAAGGATTTGCTGGCTCTGCCAAAGAGTTTGGGGAAAGGATTTTCTTGTCACTGCCCCATAACTCCTACTGGCTGCTGCCCCTGATTTTGGGGTATCTTTAGCAAGTTTTGCATGGATTAACTTCCATAACACACATCAACCTGGATGCTGCCACTTCCCAGGACAAATCCTGGTCTGGTCTTGTCACACAACCACTTCAGCTGATTCTTTCCCTGTGCATTGAGGAATTGAAATTCCCCAGAGCTGGGTAAAGCAAGGCCATCAGCAAATCACTGCTAGGAAGCTTCCAAAAAAAGATTTTAAATCCTTAGAACAAGGCTCAAAATAACACAAAAATTAATTATAGCTTTCCCATGCAAGAAATAAGGAATTTGTGTGGGCTTTCCTATATCCATGAAGAAGGAAATCCTTGGATTGCAGTGCCCTGGTGCCATTCCCTCCCAGGGCAGGGTCTGTTCCCCTCCACCAAAGCCACCAGCAGGGAACAAGGAGCAATTTCCATCCCGTTCCCAACCTGCCTGTCTCCAAAGCTTCCCAATGTCATATCTGCACCAATTGCAGGAGGTAGAGACAGAAGACCTGAATTTGGGCAGTGTTTTCAACAATACAAGGCAAGATTTTCATAATAAAGTGCCCAAAATGAAGTCATCCACCGGATAAATTTTGATAAATTTCATATTTCTTTTGAATGTATCCAAGAGCTTCAAAAATGGCATTTTTCCCACTTAGAAAGGAGGGAAATAGGTAAATGAAAAGCTTAAAAAGCACAAAACAAAAATCAATGGAGTTTTTGATTGTTCCCCTTTAATTTCTGAAGCCAGTGCAGTTGTGCTTGCACCCACCAGCTCTGAACTGGGCTCAGGAAGATCCCATGTAGGGAGCAGTTATCCCTCAAAAGCTCCCCTGCTGATGGCTGTGAGCAGAACTGAGGAAAAAAAACTGGCAGGAAAGATATTTGCAAATATTTTAATAGATGCCAATTTTCCTGATGTTACAGAGAGTGTGGCTGGGGCTGGAGATTTTCTTCAAGCCTCAGCTTTCACAGGCAGTGATTAAATGAGAATCAGAGCTTTCCTTCAGATAAGCAAGAAAATCACAAGTCCCCAAAGTTGCAAAAATTCTTGCAAATGTGTTCCAGAGACAACAGAGACTCAGAAATAAAAGGCCAACCTTAAAAAATAAATAAATAAACAAACAAAAACCTCAGCCTAATTTTTTGTTATTAAGTAAAATTATTTTTTTAGAAGTTATTGTTGGCAGCTTTTCCACTTCATTTTTTAAAGAATTTTTGGGTTTGCTTGCAGCCTGCGTGTATGAAACTTAAAAAAATTAATACTTATTGGGCCAGAGAGAGTTTCTCAGTGAAAAAGCTTTTCCACAAGAACCAGAAATAAGGGATTTACATCCCTTGGTTTCTTCTTCTGTATACAAGGTTTGTCTTGGGGCTTCCACTGTCAGTGGGGAGAGGGATTTCTCCAGAGAGAGAACCACGGCATCATTGGAAGGAGAAACCTCTGCCTAAAGCTGCTCCTTTCCTTCTCCCTGCTGAGTGCAGGAGAAGCTGAAATCCTGTTCCCATTTCCCAACTTCCCAAATCCCAGCTGCAGGGACTGTGCCTCAGCATCACCTGGCACAAAACATGAGGATCAAATTGTCCAATCTGGGACTGAGAAGTCACAGTTTAAATAAACAAAGGCACAGACAGTGACCACTGAGTTGGGATGGAGATGCACAATTAAACTGAAATAATTAACAGGGATAAAAAAACCCTAAATTCATTCTTCAGGCAATTTCCCTGTACACAGCACTGTGCATAGCTGCAACTCCAATGACAGAACTTAAATGTCTTCCCCATTTTTTCCCCCAAATCCCAGCTGCAGGGACCATGCCTCAGCATCCCCTGGCACAAAACACAAGGATCAAATTCTTCAATCTGGGACTGAGAAGTCACAGTTTAAATAAACAAAGGCACAGACAGTGACCACTGAGTTGGGATGGAGATGCACAATTAAACTGAAATAATTAACAGGGATAAAAAAACCCTAAATTCATTCTTCAGGCAATTTCCATAGCACACAGCACTGTGCATAGCTGGGACAACTTCTGTGACAAATTTAAATGTCTTCCCCATTTTTTCCCCCAAATCCCAGCTGCAGGGACCATGCCTCAGCATCCCCTGGCACAAAACACAAGGATCAAATTCTTCAATCTGGGACTGAGAAGTCACAGTTTAAATAAACAAAGGCACAGACAGTGACCACTGAGTTGGGATGGAGATGCACAATTAAACTGAAATAATTAACAAGGATAAAAAAACCCTAAATTCATTCTTCAGGCAATTTCCATAGCACACAGCACTGTGCATAGCTGGGACAACTCCTGTGACAAATTTAAATGTCTTCCCCTTTTTTTTTTTCCTTATAATCTCATCTTTCTCAGCTCAAAAAGTCCAAAGATGATAGGAATTTTCAAGACCCTGGTGACAGGAGTGCAGGGAGTGAGCCCTGGCAGCCCATGCCTGGCACAGGGGGTGGGATGTGCTGCGGGAATGTCGGGGGAGATGCCTGGAAGTCATCGCTCCTGGCTCACCTCCAGTCAGCCACTAAAGAACCAGTCCCAGTAAAGTTCACGCCATGAGCACCGAGATGTGAAGTGCAGGGGAAAAGCACTGGAAATGTTACATCTGCAGGGAAGGAGTTTAATAAATGTTTAAGGAAACTGCTGCTCTCAAGACCCTGCTCTTCCCCATAAAATTGAGATATCGCTCGGATTGTGCCGTGGAGTTTTGTCGTCTCCCAAACTCAGTTGTCTCAATGAATTTGTGGGGTCCTGGGTGATCCTCCCATGTTTACCCACCCTTGAATCCTTTCCAACCCTTTCCCTGCTTCTCAGCAGCCAACACAGAAAACATCTTCAGCAAGTGCCTCTATTTCCAACTCGATTTATGCTGACGACCCCATGCAAAATGCAAATGGAAGAGTCTTTCTGGAGAGGCCTTTTGCAGATTTTACCCCTTTCAGATGCATTCATGCCAGGCTCCTCATTGATAGGCAGAGCAGGGCATTTATGGGGAAAAAGCACATTTCTGCTAAAAGCACGATCTGAAGTGGTGAGAGCACATTGGGACGAGCTGTGTGTCCCCAAGAAGCCACATGGCCTGGAGCTGTCACACGGAGCCACAGCCAGGGCTGTGCCATCCAACCACTCATCTGTTCATTGTTCAGCCAGAGAGGGGCTAAAGAACAGCAGAATCCATCTGAAATTGCTAAAATCCTCATCCAAACCAGGCTGGATAGGGCTTGGAGCAACCTGGGTTGGCGGAAGGTGTCCCTGTCCATGGCACGGGGTTGAAATGTGATGAGATGAGTTTTAAAGTCCCTTCCAACCCAAACCAGTCTGGGACTCTTTAATTCATGACAAGAGGACATGGAGGGGCTGGAGAATTCCCTGAGGGAGCTGGGAAGGGCTCAGCCTGGAGAAAAGGAGGCTCAGGGGGCCCTTGTGGCTCTGCACAGCTCCTGGCAGGAGGGGACAGCCGGGGGGGTCGGGCTCTGCTCCAGGGAACAGGGACAGGAGGAGAGGGAACGGCCTCAGGGTGGGCCAGGGCAGGCTCAGGGTGGATTTTGGGAACAATTCTCCTCGGAAAGGTTTGTCCAGCCCTGGCAGAGCTGTGCAGGGCAGTGCTGGAGTCCCCATCCCTGGAGGGACATAAAATCCATGTGTGAGGCACTTGGGGACATGGGGCAGAGGTGGCCTTGGCAGTGCTGGGGAATGGTTGGACTGAATTTGAGAGGCTTTTCCAGCCTCTGTGATTCTGTCCTCTAAACCAAGGAGTACCACTATGCCAAACTATGAAAGTGAGACAGATTTAATTTCTGAATTCACTAAACCTCCGTCAATAGATTTTGCCTAAAAGGTACAAGCCGTGCATCCAACAATTTCAGAACTGTGTCTGGATTCCACATCCCTGCACCAAGTCCACCCTGATTTTATGGATACATCTTCGGGGCTTTAGGACTTCACAAGCTCCCCAATCAGTAAAAGTTGCTTGCAACACCTTTGCCTCATGTACAAAAATAAAGCAATATTTGGAGAAGTTGTATCTGATACACACAACACAAAACTGCCAGCAGCCCAGGAATGTGCAATCAGCAATTAGGACTATTTAATACTCCCAGATAGAAAGGAAAAAAAAATCACACATGGAAAAGTGAGATTTATCAGGCAGTTAATTGCCAAGCATTTTAATTTAAGAGTTAGGAAAATGTAATTCTAATTATTACCGAATTATGCAGTCATACATTTTCATACTCATGTAATATAGGACCCTCGGAATGACATGACACATTTTAATTAAAACACAATTACTTATTGACTATTAGATCTGTTCAAACAGTGCCTCCCTTCCAGCACCTTTCCCTGTGCTTTTCACCAATGAATGGCACATCAGAAGTAGGAAGAGCTCAGACCTGACGTAGCAAATTTTTTAAGAGGTGTTCATTACTTTTCTTTATAAGTTTATTTTATAAAACTGTCTCTCTATATCTCTGGAATGAGCTATAAACAATACAGATTTCTCCTTTAGTTATGGTAAAATTTGTGACTTTGTTTCTCTCTTTGCCAAAGAAAATTCACCCAGTCTTTCATTTGTTCATCACACTGAGCCATCATAAACTTTCCAAAACTTCCATTATTCTTTCCCAAGTTAACTTTTATGTTCACCAACAGCTCCTAAAACAAGCCAAGCTTTAGCAGGGAGAAATATTGAACCAAAACAAAAGAGCCAGGTGGGTTCTGGAAGGACATTTCTCCACAGAATGTACACAGACTACACCATGGTCATCTTTCTTAGTGAATTTTTCCCTCTCTCCAGCCAAAAACCTATTTTAGATTTTCTTCATGAGCACACAAACTTTTAGATTTTCCAGAAAAATTAACTGAAACAATTTTTTAAATATGTTCAAACCAACATAACTCATTTTTTAGCTGTAAGCAGAGAACAAAAAGGAGGAGACATCAGGATTCTGATTTTTTCCCACTTAGCATTTTACAGAGCACTTAAATTAGCTTCAAGATGGAAGAATAAATAAAAAACTTACAGCCAGTTGACTCAAAATCCAACACACACGTGCAGGAAACAGCTATGATTCCCAAGGAAGCAAAAATTTAACCTTAGTAGCCTCTTATTTTGTAAAGCCACAATCCAAATGTTAATTTTTGGTGGAAATCCCACACTCTTTCCCACTGAAATTCTGTTTTAGCTGTCAGCCAATGAAAGGAGCAAAAGAATCAACAAATATTTCCTTCCTTACCTCTGGCATTGAGGATTCCTTGTCCCTGACAACAACAACAGCACTTCACATCTCATTCTTGGGGGTGTTTTCCTCTATTCAAGGGCTTGTTGCCACTAATTAAGGCAGATTCTACTCAATTAAGGTAATGAGCAGGTTCTACCCCTCTGCTTAAAGAGCTGTGCATTAGTTAGACTTTTCAGCAGTTTAAAATCCTGATTCTTTTGCCTTGTCTCATTGGTTTTTAAGATGGTGACACCTCGGCCTGGCATGTTAGATATGTTACCAGTTTTCCCACCAGATCACCTGCAAGAATTTCTGGTCTGTGTAATAAAATTCCAAAGAAAATCCACCTGAGGTTAAATGTATTTAATTATTAATTTATGCTTTGGAAGCTCACACTGGAATTAAAAAAAAAAATTAAAATCCTACGCTTTACTATTTTTTGCATAATGAGACTTTTATTCCTTTTTTTTTTCTTTTTTTCTTTTTTTTTTTCTTTTTTTTTGGTTTACACATATTCCTCTTTTACCTGGTCATTTAGCAGATGTTTTGGTGTCCAATCCCTGGAAAACTTCCCAATAAAACCCTCCCACCTCCTCTGTTCCTACAGAAGTGGGAGTGATTTAACCTTCATCATAAATTCGAGGTTTAGTCAGTAGGGAAAACATTTATGGAACCACAGAGCTATTCTGGGCTAAACGACAGAACTGAACTTCCCAGTGACTCAAAATCTCAGCCAAACTTGTCCTAATTACAGAAGAGATAATTGTAATTTCTTGGGAGATGACAGCTGTGTTATAACACCAGAAATACAACTTTCTGCCGTGGATGCAAATAATCTTGCTCTGCTCTTCCAGAGAAAACTTGGGAAGGCACAAAACAGGAGCACAAGGGGGACACGGGAACATTCTGGAGGGGTTTTGCTCCAGGATGATCCTGAGTCCATCGTGACAGGGAGCACAACACCCTGGAAGTCTCTAAAGGCAGCAAGGAGAAAGGGAGCTGTTTTCCAGGGGGATTTGGGCAAGAGGGAGGATGATATAAACCTGGGAGGAGATTTGGCTCCCTCAAGGACAGGGAGGTCCTGCAGAGAGACCTGAAATCAGAGGGATGAAAAATCACCGAGCAGGTGAAGTTCAACAAGGAAAAGTGCTGGATTCTGCACTCAGGGTGGGACAGGCCTGGATTTATGGACAGACTGGGAATGAGGGGCTGGAAAACAGTGCCAGGGAAAGGGACCTGGGGGTCCTGGCTGAAGGAAAGTTGGATCTAAGTCAGCAGTGCCCTGGAGCCAGAGGGTGCGGAAGAGGTTTTACAGCAACTTCTGTGAGGCAGAGAGAAGTTTGCATAGAGGATCCATGTTTGATGAGAGGATCCATGTTTGATAAGAGGATCCGTGTTTACCCCTGAAAGAATTTCCTACCAAGGTCATTGATATGGAAACCAAGAAACCAAGAAGGATAAATAAAAGAATCCTGCAACTGCCCTGTTCCAATGAGCACTTTGTTTGTCTTTCCTGACCAATGAGCAAAGTGTAAATTCATGAGCTTTGTAAGAATGTATAAAAAGCATGCATGCTAGAATAAAACCAGTTTGAAGCCTTCTGAAGATGCAGTGTGTTGCTTTGTATTGTGACCATCTCAACTAAGACAAGAGGGGACATCCTTGTCCTGGGGGATCAGTGCTGGTGGGACAGGGAGGAATTGTCCTGCTCTGCTCTGGGCAGGGGCAGCCTCACCTCGAGTCCTGGTGTAGTTTTGGGTGGCCCAATATAAAAAAGAGACATTAAACTGTTAGAGAATGTCCAAAGGAGCCACGAGGATGGGGAAGGGCCTTGAGGAGAAGCCATGTGAGGAGCAGCTGAGGGCACTTGGAATGTTCAGCTGGAGGAGAGGAGACTCAGGGCAGAGTTCAGTGCAGTTACAATTTCTCATGAGGGGAAGAGGAGGGAAAGACTCCGAGCTCTGCTCTCTGGTGACCCGAGGGAATGGCTGGAGCTGTGTCAGGGGGGTTTTGGTTGGGGATCAGGGAAAGGTTCTTCCCCCAGAGGGTGCTGGGCACTGCCCAGGGAATGGGCACAGCCCCGAGGCTGCCAGAGCTTCAGGAGTGTTTGGACAATGCTCTCAGTGGGATTTTTGGGGTGTCTGTGCAGGGTCAGGAGCTGAACTTGATCCTTGTGGGTCCCTTCCCATTCAGGATATTTTGTGATTCCTTGATCTTCAAGCTGGTGCCAAGGACTAGGACACAATGAGATGTCACAACCCAGCAAGTGCCACCAGCTCCCTGCAGCATCTCCTGGCTGGGATCCTTAGGAACATCACCTGGACATGGAGTGGGACATTCTCTGCCTGTAGGTGTTAATTTTAAACTTCTCCCACTAATCCCATATCCAGAGGGTAGGCATGTGGAATTTAGGGCAAGGGGGAAAAAATAAAGAGACGGTGGAGAGGGGGGAGAGAGGGAAGCTTATGGAATATATTCATTTTTGAGATTCACAGAGGGGCAGTGAGAGCTGTACCCAGGCTGATTTCACCAGTGCAGCAATGCTTTATTGAGATGGTTTTGCATTCTCCATGTGCAAGGAGGGATGATGTGTTTGCAGGGATTGCATTTCTTAAAGGAAGACAAAACCAATCAGCGATTAATATATAAAAGCCTGACACTGGATATAGGGATAAAAAAGAAATTACAGCTCCCACTATGCAAAACCTGTGGGGAAGCTCTTCAGTCTTCCCAGTGTGAACAGGCTGGTGTTGAATATTCCCTAAAATCTGGTTATACATGTTTATTTCCAGCTCCTCTGAAAATGATGATGCAGGACATGCTCTTTCCCTGGTTTCTTTAATTTAAGTGTCTCTTCAGTCACTGATGCAGAATTTTTTCCCCTTTATTTAAAGAGCTGAATGGGTTGATTGTGATCTGCAAGATTCCCCTGTATGAATTCCAGCTCTCAGCCATTTTCAGGAGGAAAGCCTGCCTATCAGGATATTTCCCAGTTTTCAGGCAATGAATCCAGTGCACCTGGAAAGAAATGGTCACACAAACATCCTTGGAGAGGATGGGTGGGAACATGTGCAAACCCACTTTAGCCAACTGGAAATTTGATTTTAATTGATTTAGATTTCACATGTGAGAGAAGTGATATGACTGAAAAATGGACTCTTGAATGTCTGAGGAGGAAAACAGTTGGGATAATTGGGATATGACATCACAGTTGTCTGGAAGGAATGTGATGTCATGTTTTGTCTCCATTACACCATATCCTGCAATGAGAGGGTCAACAGCACCAGTTGTTGCCAATACCCCACTGGAACTGGCTCCAAACCTCAGGAGCTTTCACCTAAACCATGTGGATTCAATATTCAATACTGGTGTGGAGAGGGGAGAAAGCAGAGATGATTATAACAGTTAAAATTTAAAAAATTCAAAAGCAAAATGTACTGGTTTCTGGCTAGGTTTGACTGAAAATGAGAAATATGTCCAAATAATCCCCTATCCCATCTCTCCACAAGATGGGGAAGGGGAACACCATTCCCAGTTGATGGATAACTCTTGGGAATGTTTCACCTGAGGGCTTGGAGCTACCTGGTCTGGTGGAAGATGCCCCTGCTTGGGGTAGTTGGAACCAGATGGTCCTTGAGGCCCCTTCCAAAAATCAGCAATTTTCAGGTTTTCCACTCTGCAGCGTGGATTCCAGTGAAATCCTTCCCGTGGCTAAAAATGGTCTCTAAGCAACAAGCACTGAAATGTTTCCAAATCTTTTTTGCTTGACCCAGGATTTGTGCTGAGTTAGATGAGTAAACACTGGCATGACGTGACATTCCTGTTATTTATGTTCCATCCAAATAAGTGGAAGATAACCTAGGCAAATTTCCATTATCTAATTATAAAAACCTCCTCATATTCCCATGAAACTAATTTTAATTTGATGAAAAACAGACAACTTGGAAATGGATTTCCTACAATTCGAGCGATAAGATTCTTTCTCAGTGTGTTCTCAATTTACCAAAGACTCCAAAATTGGAGATCTCTATTAATAAACATTGCTGCTTGCTCATGCAGTGACTCTGTGTTATTACACGCACACAAAAATAAAAATAAAAGGAAAAAGCTCCTCTGCTGCATTCCAGGGAAGGAGGAAGGAACCACACTGTGCTTTATTTTCAAGAGGGAGCTGCAGCAGGTGAAGCTCCTGCTTTGTTCAAAGCTGCTCTCACCATGTGATGGTCACAGGTGTTTAAAATGTCTGCAAGAATTCCACAAAAAATTGCCTTTGGAGAGCAAAACCCTCAGCAGGGAGGTTGGAACTGGATGATCTTAAGGTCTCTTCAACCCAAACCATTCCGTGGTTCTGTGAATTACAGGAAGCTCCTTATAACCACGATGTGCAGGGAATTATCTGCAGCAGAAACAAATCATGTTTTGACAATTACTCTTTTAGAAGTCACAATCCTCCTTTTCCTTACTCCTGGAAATTCCATAGCAGAATTCAGTGCATGAGTACAAGTTAGTGGCACCTCTCCTGAAACTTGTGGCCTCATCCAATGTCTAAAACATCCAGAAAAAAGGAGCAGCAGCAAAACCAAAAAAAACTCAGTTTTTGCTGCAGTCTGGACCCAGGTTTGACCACTTTTCCTGAAAACCAAGCCACAAAACTCCCCAATTTCCTGAAAAATCTGAGAGGAAGATCAATTTAACTAATGATGTGGGGGTTCTGTGTCCCTGTGGACCTCACACATATTATTTATAGAATGCATTAATATTTCATTTTTCCCATCCCTAAACAGTCTTTGAGGGCGAGCAAAAAAAGGAGATAGCTGGAGACAGGTAACATTTTAATTGAAATTAATGGGATTGGTTTGATTTCACCTCTGAGGGTATAAAAATCATTCATTTTTTTGTCATGAAAAGGATCTTTATGTCTCACCAGTGCCCTGACAAGCACGACAAGCTGTAGATCACACTGAGAATCCACCTCCCACCTCCCACTAACCTGTGCCATGTAGACCATCACCCTCCAGTTCGTGAGAAACCAGCAAGGAAAAAATGCAGAGATGATGAAAAGATGGAGCTAAAACTCTGCTTTTCCTTGTTTTTTTTTTATACCAGCATAAGGAAAAGCCATCCTGGGATGAGTTGGTGCCCAGGCAGCTGCGTTGCCATTTTTCCATCATGCCTGTGAGCAGCTGTAACCCCTGCCCAGGAACAGGTGGGGTGAGGAGCATTTTCTGCTCCCTCTGTGCTGGACCTGGGCTGCTGAACATGCCAAACCTGTGTGCTGAGCAGGTTTTGTTCTCCAAAGGCTTCTCTGGAGCAGCACTGGAGCCTTTTCAGGAGCTTTGCCAAGCGGCTGCGGAGATGAAGTGGCACCAGAACTGGCAGTGCCAGCCAGAGGCAGAATCAGCTCACTGCAGCCCTTTCAGCCCTCCTCTAAACAGTTCTGTGCTGCCAGAGTGGGTACAGGAACCCCTTGGCTTTAATTCATAGGATTAGTATTTATTTTTCCCATAATGGAAAATGAGGTTGTGTTTTCTGAAGCACCTGAGCTCCTCAGGAGGACAAATCACTGAGATTTGGGCTTTGAGCTCCTCTCTGTGTTTGAAAAGCTGAGTCAATGGAGCTCATGCTCCTAAGTCACTTAAACCACTTTCATAAATCACATTAAATCCGTATAAACTTCAAATGGAACACAAGCAGATCACCACCCCAACCCCAAGTTGCCTCTCAGCTCAGCCCTGATTTTCCTCCCAGCACCCTCCTTCTCACTGTCCATTATGGAATTATTTTCCTTTTTTTTCATTAAAATCTCGTTTATAAAACTTTTTACTGTACATTTTCTAACGACTATCACAGTCCCAAAGGCCAGCAGTACCTTGGCTGACTTGCATCTACATGAATTCAGTCCCAGTGCAGAGGAAGGTCTTGAAATTATTTCTCTTCTGCTGTAATTTGCAAATTTTAAATGGGAAAGTGAAATACATAACTCACAGGCAAAAGTGAGGAGTGAGTAAAATCCCACAGAAGCTGCAAGAGAGTAAATGGACAAGCCAAGTATTGCATTTACTCATTAGAAATTATAAGGAGGAGCAAAATGTACTTAAAATTTCTCTTTATTGCCAGCAAACTACACTGAAGATAAAAAGTAATCCTATAGGATTTTTTGTGTTAGATTTTTAATTTTTGGGGTGAAAACACACATAAAAACACCTCAGGAATTCTCTGTGAATATCAGGATTTCCTTCCCTCTGTTATCCTAACCTGATTTATCAGAGCTGGGATCCAGAGCACACAGCACAGCTACTGAAATAGCCCAGACCCCAGAAAACATGGAAAAATCCTACAAAACCCCCTCAGCAGATGGTTTTGGTTTGTTTTTTTGGTTTTTTTTTAATTAATTTCAAGCCACAGATCAGGTTAGTCTGATTCCTTTCAAGGAATTAAAAGATAATAATAACAACTGCTTCTTCCGAGGAAAAGTGACCTAAATTCCAGGTAAGGAAATATTCCTCCCAAAGAGGAATTTCACTGGCATGAAGTGCTCTGCTAATAGCTACACTTGTATTATTTTTCATCTGGGTGCCCCAAGGATCTTCCTCCCCTATCCCTATGCCCAGTGCAGGGCCACCCTTTGTTACAACATTAAAATCTACTTAATATTTTTTTATCATTTCACATCACAGCCCTGGTAATTGCACCCTCAGGAGCAAGGCTTCTTCCTGTGTCTGCTTTTCAATATTATTGGCATCTCCCTCATTTGGGGACCTGGAATGATCTTTTTTGCATTTTCCCCGTGAAATGACAAACACGGCTGGTTGTGGCTCAAGCACTATTTGGAGCATGACCCCCTCGGCTCCTGGTGTTATCCAAATTAGATTTTGATCTTTGTCAATTAGGCTTTGCCACTGTGGACCTGCTGTGCCATTATCAGGAGAATCCCTGTCAGGGTTGGGAAGTCAGTGAACTTTGGAAGCCTTCTTCCACCTTCCAGGGATGCACTTTTACAATTGGAGCTGTTTAAAAATATAATAATAAAATAAAAAAATTCTGTCCACAGCCTCTATTTCTGGCAATCTTTGCAGTGTTTGTCCTTAAACCAAGAATCACTCACATCACAGAGAGCTCTGCCTTCCCATGGCAAAAGAAAATGCAAGCAATCTTGATTTCCACAAACAATTTGGCTTTCCTTTTGCTCCTTTTAATGTTCCTGGCTTTGTAACGTACCCTGCCACAGATTTGCTTCTGGGAAGAAAAAAAGTAGTGGCCAGCTGAATAAAAAGGGCGAATGCCAGGAAATCTTCTCTGGTTGTCACACGGCAGGGCTGGGATGCTGCTGCAGCCCAAGGGCTTTGTCAGCTGCTTGGGTTTAAACTGGGCAGGCACTGGGGGAATGCTGGGGCTGGCACAGCCCCTGGCCTTGCAGCCACTGTCCCAATGTGCCTCCAGAGCCATCCCAAATCCTTTCATGTGGGGAGGCTGCCTGCCAAAAAACTTCCTTTTCATTCTCACATTCCAGCTCTGGTGCGCTTCCAGGGTTTGGTACGGAGTTGCCCAGATGGGACACGGGAGCTGCTGGGAGGGCTGAGGGGAAGGAAGAACCTTCCTGGCATGAAGAAATAGTGCTGCAAACCAGGATTTTCCAGCAGGAGAGGATATTCCCTAGGTTTTAAGGCTGAGAATGATCATCAGGTCTGACCCCGTGTGCACCAAAAGTTAAGGGTTTTGCTGACTCAGTGCTTGTTTGAATTACAGCAGCTAACAAAAATTAGTTATGAGTGAAATCTTACAGATAAAAAGTATGTTATCAACCAAGGGATGGAGTGCCAGGACACAGGGAATGGCTTCACACTGCCAGGAGGCAGGGCTGGATGGGATACTGGGAAGGAAATGTTCCCTATGAGGTGGGCAAGTCCTGGCACAGGGTGCCCAGAGCAGCTGGGGCTGCCCCTGGATCCCTGGCAGTGCCCAAGGCCAGGCTGGACACTGGGGCTGGAGCAACCTGGGACAGTGGAAGGTGTCCCTGCCATGGCAGGGGTGGCATTGGATGAACTTTAAAATCCCAAACCAACCCAAAGCATTCCATAATTCCATCACCTGCTTTTGTTTTGCAGTGCTGAGAGCTGCAGGACATTTAAGGGCTGCTCCTGTTTCCCTGAGGGCACCAATTCCCTCCCCTTCACCCCAGTCTCTGGTGCAGACCCAGAGCTTGTTCTGCCTCAGAGGCTTCCAACCCAACCCATTCCAGGATCCTGGGATAACTCAAAAGGGCCCTCCAGCACTTCCACCTCCGAGATCCAGGGGATGCAGCTTTTGGCACTTTTCCCTTTGCAGTAATTTGGAGGTTAACACAACATCAGCATTTCTCTTTTCCCACTACCAATTACTTTTTCCAAGCTGGATCCAAACCTTCCCCCGTGTTTTGTTGTTGAGTACATGAAGGAAGAGCAGAGCAGATGAACCACACGGTGACTTCCTTGGGAATGCTGCTGGAATCCAGCATGGCCAAACGAGCCCTCCAGACGTAGTTGGGTTCGGTCCCTCGCTGCCCCGTTAGCAGACAGCTCCTGTGACCAGAATACACAAAATTCGAGGACAGGAGAGTTTCTAATACCTGCCAGCAGGGAGCTAAATGTGGGAAGAGCACTGGGAGCCAGCCTTCCACAGAACACTCACACCCAGGGAGGCTCAGGATAAACAAGCAGATGAAACGACTGCTTGGGAAAAGGGTTTCCACAAACTGCCTTGGATGGACAGGATCGATTTGCGCACGACTGGGAGGATGCAAGGATGGTTTGCAGTGGTTTGGGGCATTATCACCTCTTGTCACTCACTGAATTTTTTCAACCAAGCCAATTTAGCCTCAATTTTTTCTATTTCTATTTTTCTCTATTTCTATTCTATTCTATTCCTATTCTTTTTCTGTTTTCGTCAAACAAAACTTGTTAATTTTTCTAAAGGTACAGAGAGAAAGAAAATAAATTTTTACTGGCTATTTTTGATAATAAAACCAAATGATTCATTCTGAAAGATCTTCTGAAAGGTACAAATTCAGTATTACTCAAATCCCATGCAAAAAGCAAAATAAGGCCAAATTTTGAAGAAACCTGGGCTTTAATTGATGAGCATGTTTGGGTTTGATCCAGTGCAGTTTGACATTGAAAGGGTTTGGTCCAAGTCCTTAAAATACACACTGCTGATAATTTTTTACCTCTCAGCTTATTCAGCATGTTCAAGAACATGAACTAAGCTGTCTTGACTACAAATTAGCTTGATAGAAAAAGCCAGGACTAGATTTTTAGGGTATTTTATTGTATAGCCTGCCTAAGACATGAGGCACAGATTGTAAAGTTCATATATCATTTTGCAGGATTTATTTATTCTTTCTTGCCAACTCAGCTCCAAAGCCCAGAGGTCAAATCCTACAACTCTTGAATCCATACTTTTGCCACTGACTTCACTGATGGCATCATTTCAGGCACGAAGACAAAGTTCTTGGTTAAGGGTTTTTTCCTTGTACTTTTAAAACCCTTCCAAAAAAATCTCTATAAAAATTATAATGAGGATTTATAAAAATGGCTCTCCCAACTCAAACCCCAACTATCTAAAAAAATGCAATGAAGAAAATGAATGGAAAAATATCCAGACCTGGCTTTGTCATTTCATGATCAGGGTTTACAGCATGGTTTGGAACTACTGAGTGAACTTTTGCGACAACTCCTGCACTTTTTATTCTTGAGTGTTTTTAGCTGCTCTTTACAGGGTGAGGTATCCAGAGTCATGGAAATGAACACTCCTGCTGGAAGATTATCTACTGGAAATTTATATCTTGCCTTCCCAGTTCACTCCAGCCCACAACACCAATGGAAGAGGATGTCCACACAAACCTTTTGTGCTGCTTAAATCCTCTTTATGCCTTGCATTACTCTTGGAAGTGACCACGGGACAGGTCACTGTCACCCAGGGTAATTCCCACTCAACATCCCAGCATTTAGGGGGTGAATCTCCAGATAAAACCATGGACTGACAAGAACAATAAATGTAAAGCTGATTTTCTCACACACCTGCAAATACTTGTGTGGTTAAGTCCAAAAAAACAAAACCAAGTCAACTTCCAAATATCCAAGTGGAACTCATTAATGTGGAGGCCAAGACTTCTGCCTTTCTGAAGATACATTTGATTAATTTATATTAATGAATTCAATTAATGACTTTGAAATTAACAGTTTAGTAAAGGCAAAGTATTATAAATTTACTGAAATTCTTGGTATTATTTATAAATTCCCTCATTACAGGGAGCTTATGCACACACATATCATTACATCCACATTTATATGTTTTTATAGACATTATAAATATATATTTGTGTGCCTGTAAAAGCATATTCAGACCCTTATTAATATAGGACCACACAAAAACACAGTGCAAAGCTCCAATTTCAATGTTTTTTCCTGCATTTTGCATTGCTGGATCCATTTGTATCAGCTTGAACTCAACAGCAGCAAAACCAGTTGAAGAAGTGCAACATCACAGCATAAAATAAAAATAAAATGACCTAATCTTATTGCCAATAGCTTCAAAATATTGGATATTTATGGCAACATCCTGATCCATGCTGGACGACTCTGATCCATTTCCCACTGACCAATGAAAGTAAGATTTTGGAGTGAGAAGTTGATCCTGCAAATGTTTTGTGTGATCTACAGGAAAATCCTCCTCAGCAGATAAAAAAATGAGTGGACCTGGCTACAACTCAAATTCTGCTTAGTCTGCTCTGACAGCATAATCAAAGCTATGCTAGAAAGCATGGAATAATATACAAATATATATATATATATTTTCTCAAATTACTCTAAAAACCCACAGGAATTTTTTTTTACTTAAATGGGAAGAAGAAAATCTATATCTCGGAGAGTGAAAAACAAATTAAAGGTTCTTGAAGGGTGTTTCTTAACATTTACCAGTGTTTTTCCCCATGGAAAAGATGAAAAATTAGCTTGAACCCTAGAGCTTTTGGTCTTTTGTAATATTTTCCTTTTTTTTCCCCCCTCCACAATGAATATAGATTTTTTTTTAATCCTGTATGCAGCGATGTCACATATTTAGATTCGAAAGCTTTCTTATTGTTATATGAGACAATTTTAAATTAAAAATGCATTTGGGACTTACCTGTGCAAGGAGGAGGGGGGAGCACACAGCCATCAGCGAACACATGAATCTGAGTTATTTTTGGAGTGTGGTTTTGGAGTCCATAACAAAATAATCCTGAAATCAAGAGAAATATTCTGCTGTCAGCCTTCCCATGCTAAGATAAGGATCTTTGCTGTCTGCTCTGATTTGGCTCCATCCAGGAAAACATCAGCTGCCATTAAGGAGAGTTTTGCCTTCTCCCATCTGGGTCTCATCACGTACCCTGCAAGAGGAAATAAAGCTCCAGCAGCTCTCTGGGCAGGGGGACAACCATATTTTTATTTATCTGCATCAGCAAAATCACTTCTGAAGTGTGATCTTAAGCTTTAAACAGTGAACAGGGGTTGAAAAATCAGTGTTAATTTATATTTTTACCTAAATTCATCTTTAGAACACTCAATTCTCTGCTGGTAAAACAGGCATGGTGTTGTTTCCTTGCTCTCCCACCCTTTCCCTTCACTCCTTGTTCAAATATAAAAACCTGAGGAAGAACCTCCTCAGTCTTTATGTTGGTGAAACCTCACACATGGTTAAATAATCATTTGAAGCCTAGAAATACAAGGCAAATAATATTAATAAGACAGATTTATTAATCCCTTGATAAAAAAAGATAGGCTGGTCAAAACAATCTAAATTTTCAAGCTGTAATTGCTAAATTAGCTAAAAATAAAATTACTAGTGAGACAATCACTATTTGCTTTTTCACATACCTGTTTCAAACCATGTTTTGATGAGAATTCCTCTTAGAGGTTTCCTTCACAGGGATATCTGTGAAAAATGAAGACTAAAAAAGGTCTGCCCCATCCCTGGAAGTGTCCAAGCCAGGCTGGACGGCGCTTGGAGCATCCTGGGACAATGGAAGGTGTCCCTGCCCATGGCAGGGGTGAATTAGGTGGTTTTAATGGTCTCTTCCAACCCAAACCAGGATTCTGAGATGGATGCCAGGATTTGGCACTGCTCACCTTGGTCTCCAGGAGCTCATCACTGCAGCTGGAATGACAGAGGGGATAGAAACTACTCTGGGAATATTTGGCAGTGGTGAAAGAGATGCAAGATGAGACCTGGATGGAAATAAAGCAGAGCTGCTCCACTTTTTCATGCATTATTAAAATTGAGATTTTAAAAATTCAGACTTTATTTTTACCTTTAAAAAATGCAACAGATGTGCATGAAGACAAAGCTGGTGCCTGCTCTGCCTCGTGGAAGGCGTTTTATGGTTGTGGGGAGCAGATTCCAGAGGAGAGCTCAGCGGAACGGCCGCGAGTATCCGTCATGTGTTAATTGGGGCAACTGCTACAGAGCCAAGTTTTACAACCCTGCTCCATTTTAAGAGGTTTTTACACTTACTGAATGCATTAAAACCCAGGAAATTCTGTGGGGATTGTCCCTTGGATTCTGCACACTGAAATCTCACTCACGGGGCCTACAGGGAGAGCTGATTTCGTTTTGCAATTTGGCCGTAGAAGGGGCAAAACAAGGGATAAAACTGCAAAGCAGAGCTGGTGCAAACAACAAGACACTCAGCAATAAACCTTAATTTGACTGCAAAAAGCAATTTATAAGAGAGCTCTCTTGAACATCTCTGGTTCCCCTAATCAAGCCTAATTGTGGATTGGTAAGCTCTCCATGTGGAGCATCAGAAACATGGTATGTCCAAGGCCAGGTTGGATGGGGCTTGGAGAGATCTGGTCTAGTGGAAAGTTCCCTGCCCATGACAGGTGAGTTTTAAGGTCCCTCCCAACTCAAACCAATCTAAGATCCCATTATTCTATAATTATGTGAATTCTTGAGCTGCCATGGTGAAATCTGGAGCCCTCACTCTGGCAAAATCCCACTTTAAATCCAGCTTGTGTTTTGCCTCAGGACCACAGGTCAGATGCCAAGGAAAAAAGTGATCTTGGTGAAATGCCTTGGATAAACAGAGGGATTGCCCTGGGAGCACCAACAGCAGAGAATGAAACGCTGCAATTTTCGAGTTGTGGTTACAGCAGGAATGACCACATCCACTTTGTTTTCCACCTAGGAAACCTCCAATCAGCTCCAATGGGTTCCTGCATGTCTGCAGGGAGTGTAGAAAACCTCCTTCTTCTGCCCAAGACCTTTCCCGTGTGGATTGGCACTTCAAGGGGCAGAGAAGAGCTGCCACCACCACCCCACTGTCCCACAGCTCCCCTGGGTACCTCCCAAAATCACAGCCAAGCTGTCCCACAGCAGCTGGAGAGGTTTCTCCTCTGCTTTTCCACCACCAGGTATCCAAAATGATCATGTAATTCCCATCTGAAGACCGTTTGGGATTTTGCAAGGAAGCTGGAGAGGAGAGTGGAGGCAGGATCTTCTCTCCAGGTGCTGCAGGATGCGCTGGAGATGGCAGAGAGGAACTTGCAGGGTCTTCAGGGCTGGAGAAGGCAGGAAGCAGCAGAAAGGAGAAGGTCAAACCTTGGCATTCTCCACCCACCCCCAAGGGTCACCCAGAAGGGTGGGATTGGTGGTGGCACAAACCACCAGGAAGGAAAGAAGTGACCAAAATGAGTTATCACTGTTATTACTGCATAATTCCAGGATAAATTCAGTTAATAAAGCTGTGGCCTAATTAAACCCCATCCTTTGCTCTCTCCCCTCTTCTCCAGACACTGTGAATCATGCAACACCTTCACCTCTGGGAAAAGAATCCTGGAGCTTTTTCCCAGAAAATAAAATTCCCACTACAGTATTTCTGTATATCTGCAAGCTGGGTCCTGCAAGAGCTGTAGGTGAAATGGTCTGAGTAAGCAGAGAAGACAAAAATAAACAAAATCAACACATGGTTAAAAATTTTTGTCACATGGTTACTTAATAATTATACAATAATTTATATAATAAATATTATAATTAATAATTAAAATTGGGCCAGGTTGTCCAGTTAACTCCACCAAAAGTGTTCAGACCTGTGACAAGATTTGAATGAGCACAAATTTTAAAATAAGTAGGGTTGAATACACAAATCAGGAGAGTGCTATGCTATGGAAATTTCATATTGAAATTTATCTGATATAAATATTTCAGATATAACTGAATATATCTGAAATCTCATATATCTGTGAATAAGTCAGAAATGTATTCACACACCAAAAAAAATAAAATTAAGATTTAGCACACCACCCTTATTTCAGAAGATTTAAAATGTAACAGCAACAAAGAACATGCTTTCCACAAGAAAAATGTGAATCAGCAGCTTGATCTGTTCCCTGTTTTCACAAGCAAAGTCCTGTCTATTATAATCTTGTTTTTCTCAGCCATAAACACAGCGTGAAAAAAAAGAGAGAAATTTATGTTGAATATGGTTATAGTTATTATTTCCCTTCTGGGGAATTATTAAGCATGTGTTAGGAGTTTAGGTATAAAATGAAATTGTTTTTTCACTACATGGATGTCTTCTGTGACTATCTGTAAAATTTCATTAAGGTGTTAGACTTGATATTGCAGATCAAAGTAATCCCAAGAGATTAAGGAGACCCTGCTAATTGACTAAGGTCATGTACTGCACTTCCCACTGGCACTTTGGCCTACATTGACAACAGAGGAGCAGCCCCATCTCCAAGGACCAGTCTATAAAAATACCATTTTCTTTATCTCTAGTCCAGTTTTCACACTGCTACAATAACAAGGGATTTCATAAATCCAGGTGGACTGATTAGAGTTTTGAGTATGTAACTTTCTGAGTAAAAAATATACATGATACTTTTGAACAATTTTGACATTTTATCTTACCCTTTAAAACTCCCGGGAACAGATTGCACGTTAGGTGTTTAAGAATAAAAAGTGTCAGCACGTATAGTGAGTTCCATCATTCAAACTTGGCACTAAAGAGGATATTGAAAGCCTTGCTGCAGACCATTAAAACCAGCTAATTTACAACCAAAGACATTGTTGCTTGAAGTGCCAATTTGGTCAATAATTAAGGTTTGGAATATATATCCAGCTCTGACAAGAGAAAATTCCTAAAAACCTTTCCCTGTTGATCCAAACATACAATATATTACTCTCGATTGGACAGTGGCTCTTGGTTCCGTGTTGTGATATTATTGAAAATAATGGATTATCCAGAGGTGTGGTGAGGAATTATTGCTGCTGTCAGCCAGATTTGTGAACCCAGTGCTGAAATATCTGCTCCCCCCTGGATCCCATGCCTGGAAAAGTGAATGCTGGAAAAGTTGGAGGGAATTCACGAAAAAGCGTCGGAAAATACGGCGCTTTTCTGTCCTCATCCTGGGAGAAGTAAGAAACTCAAAGCCAATTGACCAGAAGTTTAAGGACAAGATTTACAGGGAAATAAACAGCAGAACTGGGATTGTAGAGCCATTAATTTACCAGAGAACGAATAAAGAGCACTGAAAACATCAAGCTGAGTGAGAAAGGTGCAAATTAGAATTTACCCGCTATGATTTAACCGATCAAGTTATACACCAAGAGATTTTGCCACTTTTCTTTCACTAAAAGTTTAAAAATCAAGTTATTTGGAGGTTTTGTCCTACATATTGTGCTGTTACAAAAAGCTTGTGGGTTCTTTTTTAGGTTTCATTCACCGATTATTTTTCCTCAAGTTTATCCAAGTTCTCCATGAAGGGAAGACTCCAACTTGAGGCAAAGTCATAAGCCATGGGTTTACTGGGTACATTTTAGCAACGTTAATGGATGTAACAACCACCCTCCCATTCACCAGATGAAATCCCCATCTAAGCAGAAGGATAGTAGGAGGCTTATGACATCCATAAAATGGGTGTCGTTTGCATGGAGATGAATTTCAGCCCCTAGAAGCCAACAGAATCACATTTTCCATTATGTTCAGCCAGCAGAACGGATTTCATTAATCAGCCCCTCATCAAGGGCTCAGTCCTACCACATTACTCAAACTAAGTAATACCTAAGGTGCAAATAGGCCCACTAAAGTGAAGGAGGCATCTGGAGAAGTTGGGTCGTTCTACGACTAAAGGTGCTTTAATGGACTTTGAGAAATCCCACGTCCCACAAGTGAAATCCTCGTACCCTTCCAGCTCTTCTGAAAGGTCCCAACTAAATAAGTCATTCAACAGAAGTATTTAATCCCTCAAACGCTGGAGAACAATGGCAAAAGTTAAGCTGTTGAAGGCTGTTGAAGAAAACAGTTAAAATTTCGCATTTTCTGCTTTTTTGGCTCAAAGAGAGTGCTCAGAATTCCTTTTCACTCAGCAATTGACATTGAACTCTTTAAGGCACCATTTGGAGTAAGATACAGGAGGCTTCAAGTCCTAGGAATATGGAAAGACTTGGTATGGATGAGGTTTTATTATTCTTGATTCACTAGAATTCAAAGTCCTGTCAGTATTTTTAATGTTCCCTATACCCATTTAACCATCTTATTTAATGGGGTGGCTGAGTTTATTCACAGTAAGGGATACTTGTCTTTATACTGAATAAAATATTTGTTTTCTATCTTATTAATATTTTCCTGAAGCTGGTTGTATGCTGTATTTTCCTTGCTTTATACCCCAAGCAGAACCATAAAATCTGAATGATCAAAAGGACTAAAAAAAGCAGGAGAAATCCCAACTTTTATATTTGCATGGTGCTGCTCTTTGGCAAATCCAATGAAGATGTTTGATCTTCCTTTTGCCAAATGCAAACAAAAATAAAAATATTTATAATTCCCAATGAATTGAACACTTGTATTGTTTCCTGTGAAATGTCTAATAGATGTTAATTGATTTTTATGCCCTTTTTGTAGATTTAGTTTGTTTGTTGTTTCCTGTCACGATAAGTGAGAGACTCTTTGGGTTAAAACGTGGGAAAAGAATGATATATTTGTTAATTGTTGCTGTTCTTGCTATGATCTTTGGCAACACCTGCTGGTGGTACTCTGCAGTGCTGGAACCACTCTACATATATGCCTTCAACGTATAGACCTTCAGCTGGCCACACAATCCCTGTCCACCTGCAAAGAGCATGGATGTGGCCAGTGGGCTTAACAGTATCAGCCCAAGTTCATGAAAACACTTGCACAGGCTTTGCAGGCTCAGACACTCTCTCATATTAAAATGTGCTTGGCTTTGTTTGCCAGTCCAGCTGCTGTGATTTTTATAAAAGTTGTGATTTTATGGCAACTTAATCCAAAGAGAATTTTGTCCAGAACATCTCCCATCCGCTTTCTAGTAACGAGGTATTAAAAGCAGCAGGATAAATAACATTTAGGCATCTAATAAAAACTGCTGTGGTTTTTTTTTTTTTTTGCATCTCAAATCCTCTTTTTTACATAGTACAGCAGCAAAGCCTTGTATTGTAGGTGAAAAGTCTGTAAATTTGCAGTAACTGAAAAATAACAGAAGGCGCAGCAGCATTCTTTATGTTAGTCTATATTGATCGGCTCTAATGAGCACCAGTGGAGCTGTAGCTAATGGTGGTATGTCTGGTGTTAAGGGCAAATGTGGGAGAAGATTATCAACCCAAGGGGTTTAACAGTTGCTGGACTGCCCTCAGCCCTCAGGGCAATGATGCACTTGAGAGGTCACTGTATCAAATGAGGGAAAAGATTCAGCTCGCGCTGCTGGAAGAAATGCAGCAGGAGCTGTGCTTTAGCCCAGACTACCGGCATCAATAAAACAGTTCTTCTCTGCCGGCTGTTTCTTCCCCTCTCCTTTCCCATCACCTACCTGGCACTGCATTGCTAATTAAGAACCCTAACACAGGGATCTGGGAAGGGATGGCAAAGAACTGCTCTGAATTAGGTTGGAAAACGCGCCTTGGCGCCATCCGCGCAGAGAAGGACGAGTTATGGGACAGAACGGTTTTACACCTGACGTCTGCTTGTTACCTGGGGGGGTCATGCTGCCATTTGATGGGAATTTGCTTGATATTTCATTCAGTGTGTTGCTGCCACCCCCTTCTGAGATCTGAGAGGGCTGAGATGAGTGACCACCAGAGCAGAGAAGGCCACCGGGCTTCAAGGGGAAGTTAACTGGCAGATCCGAGAAAACGCTCGCAGTAAAATGTTTGTGCAGAAAGGAAGCTACAGGTATCCAAAAAGATAAAAATGAGCAGAGAAATGCCTTGAGGTGGATGGCGTGTTGCACATTCCATGCTTTAATAGCCTAATGGAATAATTTTAACTGTGTGAGGCTCAGAAACACACCAAGAAGCTCTGTTGAGAACTGAGCTCTGAGATTTCAAATATTTGTCACAATAAACAGCAACATATATTTAAAAAAAAATCAGAAACAGAATATTTTACTTAATATTGTAAATAAGCAAATTAAGTATTACCTTAGCTCCATTTTGCCAAGGCGTGCTGTGGTTATGGAAAATTATTTATTAGGTCTTTAAAAATTCTAAGACATGGATTCCTCTTGTTCCTTAGAGACCGAAGATGGGTCAGATTATTAAAAAAATCTTCACAGCTCTAATTTTTTTGCTGTATTCACATGGAGCAAGCTGGATGTGCAATTCTTTGTTCCAGTCAGAGATTTACCAACTAGTTTTGCCTGAACAAGAAGGAAGCGAGTCAGGATTTGGTCAAAGAAGAATATTTCCTACCACTGTCAGCAAAAAAAAAGACTGTTTTAGACTGTTACCGGGCTGTTGACACAAAAATACCTGAAATAAGTGGAGCAGGCACTAAAGCTGGCATGCACACTCAGTGGGAGCAACGGGGCTGGAGACGAGGAGAAACATTTTCCGCAAAGAAGCCGGAGTTGACACATCCGCCGCTCGCTGCCTGATGGGCTCCAGCTCAGGGGTTTGATGTCTGCAGCTCCCACCACTGCCCATTAGACAGGCGCCCACACCAGGGATGTTGCAGCCACAAGTGACACTAATGTGCTCCACTGCTGACACTGGGGAACCCACAGGAAAATGTGTTCATCCCCTGGCTGCTCCACGGTTAGAAAGGGAACCAGTCTGGCAAAACGGACTGAGGGAGTTTTCATCCCCAACGCTTCATCTGTCCCCGTTCTCGTGCCTTGTGAATGCTGAAATTTCTGAATATCCTAAGGAAAGAATAACACGCATTATTTTTAAAGTGTGTCCTGGAAAGTATTTGTGCATTTCCCTCTGTAGCTTGAATTCCAATTGGTTTAGGCAAGGCCAAGCTGCTTCTTCACCAAATGAGCCTGTGAGCAGACTGTGGCAAATTCTTGGCATTTATTTTCTACATTTTAAGTTCATAAGTAGGACTTGAAAATTTACACAATTATTGAGATTTCCTTCAGTCATAAATGCTCAGTTGCCATGGGGTGTGAAGTATGAGCAGAAGACATCAATTTTCATTCATGAACTTTTCTAATACTCTAAAACTCTTCTGTAATCTTTGTTATTTTAGTTTTGGGCATATTTGAGCTTAAGAAGGTCAGGGATTAACTTTCAGATGCTTTTACTCTTCTAATGACAGAGGTAACAATCAAATTCCTAACTCAGTAGCAGGAAGTTCCATAGTACAGAATAATATTTATATAAACATATTTTAAAAAAATATCTCTATGCACCTAATTGAAAGGATTTGGTGAAATGATTATCAGAAATAATGTGAATAACAGAACAAGAGCTGTTCTGTAATGATTTTTTTCTTAAGAAGACTTCACAAATTTTTTAGAGTATTATATAATTTATTTCATATCTTTTGTTCCATATGCTACAGCTTTGGACAGATGAATGTGTGGGATTTGAAAGAATGTAGTGGAAATGCACATCACAGCACTGGCAGGACAGTGGGTCCATTTTTTGGACCTTATCATATTTACCCAGCTCATGGATCTTAACTCCAAAATTGAATTAGTCCAAAATTCCCCAACCAAAGTTCCTCAGAGTTTAATGATATAGGAATCTAGCTAAGGAACCTATCTAGGATTTTTTAATAGTTGGTATTGACCAGTCATTTTAAGCTGTTTGTTTTGAAAAGGACGTGCTATTTATTTTTTCTTTCCATTTAAATATCAAAAAGAAAGAATCTTGCTCTAGCTCCAAATGATAATCCATACAATGAACAACCACTCAGTGGCATAATAAATTTCCTCACTTAAATGAAGAAATATTGCCACCTCTTGAGATTAAGTAGCCACAAAATCTACCTCCAGACCCATCAGTCTTAAAAAATCCTGCCAAGTAATTATAACATCAGTAGTAAATAAAACTTTGCCTGTGATTTTTCCACATGCATTTCTTGAACGAAGCACAGCTGTTTTCGGGGTTCATAAGAAATGCACCTTATTTTCTTTGCACTGGAGGTTTTCACTGTGCAGTATTCTGGCCTTCACCCCTTAAACACCACTAAATCCCATAAATGATCCCAAGATGATGTTGTTTAGCACAGTAATATTCTTTTCAATGAAGCAGCAAGTAGGAGCACTTGGAAATGGATGAGCATGAGCATTTGGAAATCCATGAGTCCTGCCAGGTTGGGAGAGGAACACAAAACTTGACCTTTGCGCATGTTACAGGAAAAAGAGAAAGAAAAAAGAGAGGAAAAAAGTACCAAACCCCAAAACTGTGTTAATTTAAAGACACTTTAGAAATTAGTCTGTATTATCTTGAGGTCTATTTATAGCTACAAACCACACAGAAATCTTCAGGAAAATGTCCCTTTCCTACTTACTCATTGACCTGCTCTTGGATAACATTTGCTCTGCTCCTTGAATCCTGACATATTCTGGGGGAATCCAGCTGCAAGGATCTTCCCATTCCTTATGGAAATTCATCCACATTCCAGATCACCCTTGGAGGAAGGAGAAGGCTTCCTGGTGCTGACTGTCCTGTTGGACCTCGCTGGTGATTTGAAAGAGGTAAAGTGTCAATTAAACCATTCAAACTCAAACCAGCACAACTGGCCATGGCTTAGCAGCCTAGATATTTTATCACTCACTTCCAGAGGATCTTGGCTGAACTTCCAGCCTGTTCCCCCATCATAAAACTATCTGTGACATCTCTGGATGATGGAAATCTTTGAACCTTAAAAAGCTCTCACAAGTCATTTGAAGAATATTTAATAACAACATTCTTTGGTTGCTATTTGAGTGAAATAGGCAAAAAATGCTGAATTTCTCAGTGGAACATGACCCAAACTCTTTCCACTCATGGCTCATCTGATTTGATCCTCTTTCATTTTAATTCTTTGCATTTCTGTGGTTCAAACCCAACTAAAAAGAATCTTCATCCTGTGGTATTCCCGAAGTTCCCAATTCTATATTTATAGGAATTCATTAGGATGATGGTTTCAGGCCAGGTCTGCAGTGGGTCCCAACCAACTTCAATAAATTATTTGAGATAAATCTTAGCCTTCTTATCTAAACAATGCTCCTTAATTTTCTGAGATAAATATAATCCCATAGTAGGAGGGATGGAATTTGGCTGTCATGTGCATTATGTGACCAGATTGCTTGGCAGGGGATGGGATACTCTCATTTTCAGGAGGTTTGTCCATTCTCAATTCTCATAGCCAAAAGGACAATGTTTCTGCATCTATTAAAGCTCAGCATGAAGACCTCTGGTAACACCTGTTAAATAAAATTATTACCACTGGCTCTCTCCAGAAGTTTTGACCAAAAACTTTCTGTCTTCAAGATTATTCCTAAATTTTTCCTTCCAAACTGTTTCATATGTGCTTATTTTGGATTGGGGATTTTTTTTGTTGTTGTTTGGTTGTTTTTTATTTGGTTTCTTTTTTGGTGGACCATCTCTACAGTTCTTTTCTCTCCATCCAAATAAACTCAATTTCTGCTTTTGCCTTCTCCCTTTGTCCTCTGCCATCAGCTTCTCAATGAATATCCTTCCAGCAACAATTTACTGGCATGTCTTGCAGGTTTTTTAACATCCTCTCTGAAGGCTCCATATTTAAGCCCACTCCCACTTGATTTGGTCACTGAGCTCAATAATCTTTAACTTACTTTTTTTTTTTAGTTATTTCAGAGAATGAGTAGACTCAAAAATATGTCTTTAAAAAAATTCTCACAGCATTCATGCATAGGCTTGATACCTCCCCAGAATATATTCCTGGTTCCCCATGTGCAGAAATGCTGCCTAAAATTGAAGGGTGATTGTTCATATTTAAAGAATTATCAAGAGCAGTGTCACTAATAGTGCCTTGACACAGAAAATAGCAAAATCTAATTCAATATAGTGAAAACTTTGTTGACTGGAAGACAAAGAAATGTATCACTTCCCTCCCTCATCATATAAAATCTTTATAAATAAAAGGAGAGCAAGGAGAGAAAAATCAAGTGCTGAATCATGAAAAGAGTCAGCAGATCAAGGTCTTTCTTCTAAAAAATCTTTAGCAGGGAAAAGAAGAAACAGTAGATATTATTTCCAATTATCTCTCAAATTGAAACAGAGAAAGGAAAATAAAAAATACACACACACACACACAAAAAAAAAAAAATCCCTGACTTGGTGCTACTGGAGTTTGTAGCTGGAAGGAAAGTCCTTGCTTATATTGAAGTAAAGTTCTGAAAATAAGCAAAGAACAGATTTATTGATTTTTGGTGAAGTCTGGGTGTAAAAAAGAGAAAGAATAAAGAAGTGCTCTTTGCCCGCTATGTCCAAATGACATCCCCAGTGGCCTTCTTAATGGTGGGGGAGGGGAGGGGGCAGGTGCCTACCCCGGCACACGGCCACAACTGCCCTTAGGCAAGGGCTAATGGTATTGGCTGAGCCTGCTCTAAGCCTCTCTTTTCTAATAGCCAACTTTCTCTGTGCGAGAAGACAGACAGATATTGATTGGTCCAAATGCCCTTGAGTTGACAACATCTGAAATGAAAATCCACAAGGCTAGCACAAACTTTCTGCAAGTTCAATTCCTTGGAATCTGATTAGGAGGCTGGCCGGCACGAGCGTTTTCATGGAAAAGGTCTCCCTTTGTCGCTGCCTCCACACGTGCAATTAGCGGCGCGGCCGCGGCTCCGCCAGGTCCGCGGCACAAATGGCAATTTTGGGAAGCAGGTTAAGGATAGCAGGGGTTTGATTTAGGAAACAAAGCCAGCCCAGCCCGACGTGAAGTTTCACAACAAATTCGCAAAGACACAGGTGCCACTTCCCAGCTCTGAGCATTAATTAGGTGTGGATTAATGAAATAATCATTCTCTTTTCGTCTGCTCTCAGAAGTTGTAGATAAAGTGATAGAATTTAAAGAGTCCACCTTGCAGGGAAGTTACTTCATCCAGACTGAAGTTCTATCTCCCAGCAAGTCAGGGTTTATTTTCTAATGACTTTGTTTTCCAGAATTAAAATACTGGAGTTACAGTTTGCAAATGTTACGGATGAGGAATGCAGAAGGCTGGAGGAGTGCATTTGTACCTTATTAAGGATTCTTTTTTTATTCTACAAATTCCTCCTAAATCAATACATTGACTACTGTATAAAGCTTAAATAAAGCATTATTAAAGTGGAAGCAGTGTTCCTGTCCTACTGGGTTATTTAGAAGCATAAAAGATACACTCGTAAGAATCAGGATCATGCCAGGTAAAGTACAGCTGGAATACACATTAAATTTATTCAGTCATTGATTTGTAATGTTGATCCTCCATGGCTTCATGTTTCTTTTCTCATTAATCTTAGTTAACCCTCTCAAAACAATGCCAACGTTGGCGTTTGATGTATTGAAGATCCAACCTGCAGAGGATGCTGCTTTCTGGACTGTGATCCCTGCCATCAGTGGGGATAAAGCCACAGAACCAGAGAATGTTCTTTGCTTGATTTTGTGTTAAGTATGAAAAAGAGAAGGTTTTTTCTCAGAGGAAGAAGCAAACAAAGAAAGAAGATGCACAGTTCCATCCCCCATGGTTGGAATGAGGTGATCTTTAAGGTCCTTTCCAGCCCAAACCATGCTAAGATTCTGTGCTGACCTAAGATAGGGGATGTGAATGTTTTGGCTGCAGAGAATTGATAGATCTGCTGGAGGTGTCCTGTGGGGCAAGGAACAAAATGCTGTGGTGTTTCCACTAACAAACACTCAGCTCAGGAGAAAGTCACTGCAGAGGAAGGCAAAGCACTGCAAAGAATCCTATTTTAGAAATTAAGATCTCTGCCTCTAAAGCAAATAATGATTTTAGCTGGAGACTTTACTTACTAAAGCATTTCCATTTTCTCCCTGGCCCTCCCTCCCTACTCACCTGATAAAGGTGTTTTTGTAGAGAGGCTGGCTGAACAGGAGGGGCAGGAGAGGTCATTTTTGGAGAAACCAGCAGCAAATACACACAAGTGTGCAGAGACTCAGGAGCCTGGGGCGTTTGCCATCCTGCTGGAGGTGATGCCTGTCAATAAAGCCTGGTCCATTCCTCTGTGGGATGAACTGGGCTTAACCCATCATTCCTCTGGACTTGATGCTGCCTGTGCAGAACCTGCACTCTGGTGGTTACCAGCCACTTCTGAAAGTTTTGCCCCATATCCTTTTGGCAAATACAGGTAGCAACAAATTTTTTATTTTATGTCATGACAGAGGTGCCAAATGTCAGCTGTTTAAAATAAATGGCCACTGCTATCCCATCTCCTTCTGCAAAACTGTAACTGGTTTATAGATCTTCCCAAGGATGCCAGTGGTTTTCTTATGGAACAGGTCCATAGACTTGGACTTCAGCATCCAGCTTGCCTTAAAATCCATCTATATTTTAATTACCAGGCCCACACCTTCCCATCTGACTTTTTAACAAGCTTAGAATCCCAATGATACATTATCAATACAGGCCAATAATAGATAGATAGATAGATAGATAGATAGATAGATAGATAGATAGATAGATAGATAGACAGATCCCAAGCTACAATTTCCCCTGTAATTATTTATTGCCTGTAGGAGATCAAGACTGGGATGAAGAATGGCTACTCCCTTTCATATCCATAAAAGTTACACCCAGCATCAAGGGGGTGATGATTTAGCTGAAGACAGATTCTGGAGCAAACATTAGCAGCAAATGTGAGTCTTGTTTGCGGTAAATCCATCCCTTGAAACTATTTCTTCCTTCAGCACCAAATACTCTTTCTAATCTTTTGTCTTTTCAAATAGCTGTGATAATATTAAAACCATGCTTCACGGCAAACAGCATTTCTGGGATTTTCCTAAGAGATGTGGCTTCGGATAAGAAAGTGCAATTGA
Source organism: Peucedramus taeniatus (assembly GCA_013400575.1). NCBI lineage: Eukaryota > Metazoa > Chordata > Aves > Passeriformes > Fringillidae > Peucedramus > Peucedramus taeniatus. The sequence continues at coordinate 220,830 of WBNO01002715.1, forward strand.
GTTAAAGCAGTAGGAGAGCCTGGAGTCAGTGGGGTTTGTTGTGATCCGTTGACCACTTCCCAGTAGGCATCTCTGCAGTCGCTGAGAATTACTAAACACCATTTCAAGGAATATAGGTAATTCAGTCAACCAAAAAACCAAACAAAATAAGCCCAGCATAAAATACATTTTAAAAAACCCTACTGGCATGTGAAAAGCAGGAATCTGTCGAGCTTGCTTTGAATCATTCTCGGTGTACTTAGCTAAGGAAAAATCAGACGGATGAAATTTCTCAGTGTGCACAAAGATTGGAAAATAGATATTTCTGCTAGCACAGAAATGTTTCTGTGATAGAGAAATGACAAAGCTGGCTTCTATTTTTTTTGTCCCAATGCTTAGAAAGTATAACACCTTTCAGGCAAATATGACACAACAGTTAGGGCACTAAATAAGAACAAAGTAAGAACAATATTCAAAAAGATAATAACTGAAGAACTTCCTTGCTGTCAGATAGAAGTGTGGCACAATTACCCTATACCAAGCCTGGCTCTCTGTGGCCAGGATTTTTGCCATGTTTTCCCATAATTTTTCATGAGGAATTGAAGCTGATAACAGCCAGGACAAACAGCTGAGTAGCTCTCAGTACAGCTGCCACAATTCTCAGCCTTTTCACTCAGAGCCCCTGACTTATCATCAAAAAAAAAAAAAAAATCTGTAAAAAAATCCTCAGCTGGACTTTCACAACCACTGTTGACAAGTAAATATTTATCTATATATTTGTCCCTCCAGATGTCATGGAATTTACTAAACTACCTGTGCATGCAAAGTGGAACGAAGAGGTTCTGCCCGTATTTTATCATTATTGCACTTCTAAGACAATACCCTGGCTCCCTCTCTAAAGAATGATAGGATGGGCAGGCTGGAGTAGCTGCAGGGGATCCTACGCCTGTTGCCTGCCAAAGCTGCTTACTACTTAACAACTGATCAACTGGCCCCCAAGGCAACAGCTTAACAAGCCCCAGTAGAAGTGGACTCAAGATTTCTTCCTCAGCAAAGAAAATGAAACCATTTACCAGGTATGACCAATATCCAGAAATCAAGGGGAGCAGCACCAGCAATGCTTTATCTCCCCAGCTCTTCAGAAATAGCAAGGTGTTTTTAGGCTAGAGTCATGAAGTTGAGCAGGGTTTAATAATATTGGGCTAAGAGAGGGGAATGGGGTCCAGGGTTGCTTGGCAGGTTGGTTGTGCCTCGCACAATTCCTGCGTCCCACACTGCCAGGGAGCAGGGATGCTCTTGGGTGCTCTGGGGCAATCTCAGTGTGCGTGAGGGAGAGACAGACAGAGATTCAGGACTGAGCTGCAGCAATTCCTCTGGGGTGAGCTGTGGCAGCTGTTTACCAGCACAAAGCAATTCTGTGCCGCACTTTCGCGGAGGAAATGAGGAATCCTGGACTCGGCTGAAACTACAGGGGGGATTTTAGGAGAGCAGAATTTAATTACCCAAGCTGGAATTTGGCCAGGACACCAGGGCTCACACCTCTGCTCTTGTGAAAAGTGCCAAGAGGTCTTTAATAGTAACAAACAGTCAAGATTTGGGGTTAGGGTTTCACCTGAACGCCTCCGCCTTCAGTAACACTTTGCTCCTTACCAGTGTTATCAAAACTTTATCCAAAAGTCCTCGGAATTGCAGTGGGGTTACCATGAAGAAAAGCTTTTCTTATGAAGTTTCTGTTTATCTCAGGATCATCCAGAAAAAGCCACCTCGTAACACGTCTTCAGGCCTGCTGCAGGAAATGAAAGGAATATTTGCCATGCTCAGGTGGGGTAGACCAGGGAGATTTCCCCTAATACATCCAGATTAGCTGAATCAGCTCCATAACCTCCCAAAAGCCTGACACATTTCTTAAAGCATCCATACTCCAATTCTTCCATCCCTCAAGTCACCAATGATCTCCTTGGGAGAATTTTTTTTTTAAAGGCTGTATTTCAAAAGGAAACGTGAAGCTGGAGGGAGGGTTGGCATTTTCCAATTTGTTTCCATGACCTGCTTTTTTTATAGTCTTAATCCTGCAGCCATCAGGAGAGGTGTGAAGAAAACCTGCAAGGACAAACCTCATTTGAAAATTGGAACGACCTGTTGACAACTGCCCTTCCTGCACATGGATTTATGAGCACAAGTTACTGGGTGTATTTAGTGGGGGTTTACTTGGGTGACTGGGGGAATGTTCTCCAAATTTCTACTTGTTTTCTCTGCTGCCATTTCTTCCTCAGCCGTATTCCCCAAATTAAACTTGCACCTTTTTGAATGTTGTCATATTCATGCCTCTGACTGTTGGTCATTATTCCCCTTCTCCCTCTATGAATATCCTAAAGAACTCGACAATAATGAGGCTGCAGATTGTTGAAACTCCCCTGTATAATGCTTACCAGGGTCCCATCATTTCCTTCTGTTTTCTACTTGTAACAGGCTCTTTTTGCTTACATTGCATTTTTCCCTGTGCCTCTATATTGTCCCTCTGAAGAAGAGCTCATAAACATTTTTGCAACGAATTTTTCAATTACTGTTATTAATGAACAAGGTATCAGCTTTGGAAGTCTGTTAAACATCCAGCCATTTGGAAAAGCTTGGAAAAAGCTAAGGTACAAAAGCTGTGTCTCACTCTTAAATGCTTGTGATGACAACTAAAAGGATGGGAGACCTCGAGAAGAGGATATTGAATAATTTTGAGGTTTAGAAGAGCTGTTTGAGACCTTCAGAGGGTTTTATCAGGAAACTCCAGAGCTCTGAGCAACCTGGTCTAGTGGAAGCTGTCCCATCCCATGGAAGGGGTTGGAGCAAGGTGATCTCAAAGGACTCTTCTGACCCAACCCATGCCATTTGCAAATCCACATTCATCACACGAAGAAAATATTATATCCTCTACATAAAATCATCAAATCACAGAATGGTTTAACTTGGAAGGGACCTTCAAGCCCTTTAGTCCCACCCCTTGCCTTGGGCAGGGACACCTTACCCTAGACCAGCTTGCCAGGTACATAACCTACCTCAGTAAAATAACCTGAGTACAAGAGAAAGGAGCAAAACAGAGCAGATTCACTCAACAAAAAAATATAAACAGAAACTTTCACTCGAAATTCCAGGCATGACTGCTCTTGTGCTGCTGCAACAGTAGGTGAAATGTGAGCTCCAGGTCTGCCAGCACCAAGAGGATTTCAATATCACAAGCCCTAATGATTTCTATTGCCTCATTGCAGCATCCTCTGAAAGAAAACACAGCCCTGGATCAATGCAGTCATTGACTGACTCAGTGTATGGATAAGTGATGCACATTAATACAGCCTGCATTGAACTGGAGTGGCCCTTGGAATTACAACTAAAGGTAAAACAATGCAGTCTTCCCTTTAACCTGAGCAAGAGCTGCATTGACTTTTCCAGCTCTGTTTTCCAGCAGGCTCTGCCTGTTCTGTTGCAAGGCAGCCTGGCCAGCCCCCGAGCACCTCTGCACAAAACAGGGAGCAGCGTTAGGTGAACCAAGCCTTAAACACAGCCCAGCAGACAGCTGCACCATTTAAAAGCACTTTGCACTCTAAAACATCTCTGCAGAGCTCACTGATCTATAGGTGCTTCATATATTCCCCTAAAAATCTCGCCGGAGATTGTGAGAGATCAGAATCGATGTCCTCATTTGATAGATGAGCAACCAGATTAAACAGCAAACCAAAGGCTGCACAACTTTTTGTACCATGTGGTCCTAAACCTGAATCCTATTCCAGGGCTGGGATGGATATAGGATTTTCTCCTGAGCTATAAAACTCCTCTTTCTCTCCACCACACTGAACTTGCCTGTAGCACAGAACTGTTCTGCAACTGTACAGCTTCCTTTTTTTCTCATCTTTTTTTTAGAACTGACCCAGTATCACCTCTGGAACGTGGAAACTCAGCCAGACAATCAAGTCCTGCTTTCTGACACAGCAGAGCAAGGGGATTAGAGAATAACACTCAGGCTGTACAATTAAATTATAGATGCTGTCCATGCCATGCCCTGTTCCATGTGCTGCGGGAGAGATCTGGTGCAGCTGAGGCCCTACATGTTCCACACTTCATTTCCAGGGAAAAGTGACCAGGAGGAGGAAATCCCAAGGCTCAATAAAATTAACACTGGAATTCACTAGTGCCCAGAGGCCAATGGCAACCCACAGGGCTTGGATGGATCCCTAGGAAGCAATAATTCATCCAGCCAGGATAATTATCCAGAATAAACAAATGGAGCCCCAAAAATAATTTTTAAAATAAATGAAGCTCTACATACCTACCTTTCAAATGTTCATCTTCAGCTTTCATTAATTCAGTGTTTGGTCCCACTTTTTTACACAAAAACAAAGCAAAACCTTACTCTCATTCAGGGGATTACTATAAAGAGAAATATGAGGAAACTTACAGAGTTTAAGCTTTCAAGATACAGATTCTCAGAAAATTGTGCTTCAGTGCAATTAAGTTGCATTTTTGGATGTTGGTTTGGTACATTTCAACAGAGAAACTTTCTGTCTAATGAATTGAGAGAGCAAATTAGCAGGGTGAGATCAAACATGATTACCCATGATACAAACACTAAAATATTTACTGTTGCAGAATTTCTTATTTGGTGTATTTACCATCTATATTTGTTGCTGATGCCATTTGGAAAACAATTAATAGGTAAATTTCTCAAAGTAGGGTTAAACTTGGGGTATTAAAAAAACACTCCTGAGTAATTTAGTAAAAAGAAACCTTTTTTTTTTCTTTTCCTTGGTTTTCTAACACAGAAAACTGGTCAATCATGACTCGTTTCTACCACTCAGTGTATTCAGCATGGACTGATTCAAAATTTAAAGTTGAAAGACCTTTTTTTTTTTGATGCCACAAAAAGTCTACCAAGTTTAAGCAAAAAATATAAGATGTAACAGTGAGTTAGAAATAATAAAACCTCTTTCCCTGTGCAAACTTTTTTAACGTAGAGTCCTGACAAGTCTTTGGGGAGTCCTGTTTTCATGTAGGCACTGTGAACCAGAGATTCATCAAGTAACACAATACACACAGTACAAACTTCAGCTCCATTATTCTTTCTAAGGAATGCTGAGAAATAATTTATCATGATCTCAGCTCTAAAAGCTTTTATTTCTTAAAAAGAAATCTCCTCACATTTTTTAATTTTTTACTTGATGTCATTTCAGAAGTTCTCAGTAATCATTTCCTGGTTATTAGCAACTCTCAAGTGAGACAAAGTGTTATCTACAAGGCTAAAATAGAGGTAAAAATCATACATTTAAAATTAAATATCTATTTTTCATGTTTGCTTCTATATCTTCCTTCACAATGAAAAGAAATCACAAATACCTGTTGTTAAACACCCTGGACATATGATACATTGAAAACTTTTTGAAGATTAAAAAAAAAAAAAGTTCATGAGCATTTTCATGTCTAGGACTACCAACCTTTTTTTCTTTTCCAGTGCAAGAATTTCACTGAACATCACGGGTCAATCAAGTGTTTCAGTCTCTGGAGAAAGTGGAAGAAATCACTTGAAAATGGCTGGAAAAAATCTTGGTTCCAGAAGGAGTTTTGAAAAGGTGGACTCAAGGTCAGCAAAGTGCTAAACGCTGTTCCCGACTCCCGCGATCCCTTGGCGATCCCGCTCCTGCAGAAGTTGATTGGAACAAGCCAGGCTCCAGGATGCCTTGTCATTGACCACGGTGTGCCTGTTGGACTTGCAAAAAAAAGGGATATTTTAGGGGAAGCCAAAGCACTCTTGTTTACACAGCCTGGAAGAGGAAGAACAGATGCTCGATGCCTTAAAAGTTATAAATACGTTTGTTGTGATTTAAGTCATAAAGATGCATCAATGCATAATTTTTTTAATCATTCCCAATTCCCCTTGGAGAGCTGAAGAGCCGGGCAAGTTTTCTATCTAATTGGAGGAATAGAAGCCTTTATATCATAAAACTATTTAAAAACAGGAGTTAACCATAGAAAAAAAGCATTTCTGAGTTGGGTTAGTCCAATTTTGTTATGAATTAAGCACAATGATCAAATTACTGAATGTTGGAGGTGACTTTTCTGTCAAGAAAATAAATACAATTATTGACCTGAATCCCAATAAAATGACATTCTCATGTTCCAACTGGTCATTTTTATATTAAGAATAAGTTCTTGCAGGTAGAATTGATTATAAAAGAGAAAAGCTCTTGGGATCCCCTGCACTGAAATTAAGCTCCACAAGCTCCTAGGAAAGCTGAACAAACTGTCCAAGCTTGGGAGGCTTTGTGCAGGGTGAGGATGCTGGGAAAAAGGGAAAAGAGGATTTTTAGGTTGTGAAAAAGATCTTCTAAAAAGATCAGGTCTCTTTTTAAAGCACCTGTTGGATTCCTTAGCTAGAAAGAGGTTAATTTTCACTTTTTTCCCCCATGAATATATTTATTAATTGATATGTTCAGAACTAGTTCAGAATATTTTAGACTGCAGTAGTTGACCTTGCAAATACTTAATTGCACCAAAACTCTGATTTTAACACCAATTTACCTTCTTTTTAAATTTCAAAGTGGTTTTTTACTTCTGTAGATGATCAAAGGTGAAGTTGTGCACATGAGATCGTTTGAAGAGATGAGATTAAATTTTTAAACTACAGAAACCTAATGTATAATAGCATAACTATAATCAGGGATCAATCAATACATTTATTTTTACATACATTTATTGCGTCTTTTCTAGACCCACACTCTAGCTTTCCACAATAATTTTAGAATTTTTGTCCCTAAGAATTTCAGGCAAAGTTCCAAAACATATTGAAAGAATGAAATACAAGAAAATTAATATTTGACCAAATTTTTTCCTGTACAAATAAATTTATGGTTTCATTAATTGGAGTCACTGGGATTTACCACGTGAAAATGCACAAACTGATACAAGTTTAGGGATTCTACAAAGCCTAAATTCTGAATTCTCCAAAAGGAATTCTACAAAGACATGATGGGCTTGAGGAGCTGCCTCAAAGTGCGAACGTTCATGTGCTGATGAAGAGTCAACTCTAACCTGTCTAACAACCTGAGTAGGTTTAATGGTTGGACTTGTTGATCTTAGAGGTCTGTTCCAACCTAAAAGATTCTGTGATTTTAAGAATGAGAGTTAATTAAGCTCATTTGTACCCACATAGAACTGAACAAAATTAAATGTGAGCATTTTAGGATTGCTTGGACAAAAAAAAAGAAAAGTTGTGTTTGTCCAAACCAAACATGAGAAAACTTATTTAGGGATTTTACAGATATATTAAAATGTATCTAATTTAGAATTTTACAAACATATTAGAGTGTTTAAGGGCAGAGCTAAGCTTGCAGATACCACATTGCCTTGAGAACTTCTCCCAGTGGAGATTTGAGCAGACGCTGCTCCTAAGAGCTCATATTTGTTTTCCTCTAGGACAATACATACACACTGGTAGAAAGGTGTATTCACATGCAAAATTCACTCCAGGCTGATAGTTCTGATCTCCTTTAATCTTCCTCTCTTGATTAACAGTAAGGGCTTCTGTGAAGGACAATTGATGTGGTGCAATAGGTCGCCTTCTGGTCTCAACCTTGGCAGAGTAATCAGATACCTGGCAAGCTTAATAGAGGTCACTTAATGCAAAGATTAAAATTAACTGGAAGTCAATAAGGGAATAATAAAGGAAAATGATCACCCTGTTGCTCCTACTTTGTAAAAGTAAACCTCACATTGCAGGCCAGGAGTAAAAAAATTGGAGTGGCAGGCGATCCAACAGGCCTTCAAAAGCCCTCCAGCAAACAATTTAATGATTTCAGGTACCCTTTAAACTAAGTGGCCAATCACTGTTAAATCCTTTGGTATTCATTGTAATAACACTGATCATGATGAACTCTTTTGGTATTAACGTGGATGTAATATATACGTTTTTAATTATAGAACAAGAAAATCCAATTACCCCTTTGCCTCATCAAAGTTCTTTGCTAGCTGCAACTGTTTAAACATACATTATGAAACATTCAAACTGAGGGAGGTTTCTGTGCAAAGCAAAGGCCAAATCCTGCTGGGTGCTGACCACTCCTAACTGGCAGGAACTCTGGGAGAAGGTCAGTGAGCCAAGGACCTCCTGATCTTAGCAGAATCAGGACTTGATAGAGCATGGAAAAGCAGGGAATGCACTGATCAGCTTTGGGAAGAGCCTTTTTAAAAAGCAGAAAGAATTCATTTCTACAATGAAGCAAAACCTTCTCTGAATAGTTAAAAGGATCATCAGGTGGGATAAAATTTGCTCTGTAGAAGGGGGAGGAAAAAAATGATGGGCTGAGCAAACTGCTTTGATTTTATTCTATGTATCACAGGCTGAAGTCTCCACGTTCAATTCCTATTCTCTGGGAAAACTTTGAATATAGGCTGGATATAGTGTTTAAAATTTAACTATTGGGAGATAGAAGCATAAAAATTCAAGATCTAGAGTGGAGTCCTTTTTGAGCTGATATTCTGTAGTAAACAGAGCCAACTTCAGAAGTGTGTAGCCATGGGGTGTATCAGTCAGGTCCCATAAGCAGTGGGAGTCAACTTTTGGAGGACAAGATCAGCCCATACTCAATGATGCCACTTCATTTATTAATCAAAAATAGGGAGGTTTGCTCAAATACATTTGCTATTGTCCCTTCCTAGAAATTGTCCAAGCATACGTTATGTTAATTTTTTTTTTTTTTTTTTTGCCATCCTCTCAGTTCAGTGCCATAAAAGCAAAATTTGCCAGAGCACTTCCAGGAGAACTTCATAACCTCGCAAAGAATCCAAAATATTGCAGAGCACTGCTGTTGTAGGGAACCTATGAGGTATCTTCTCCTATTCCAGGAGAAAACTACCACAAAATCACACTCAAAAGAAAATTTTTATGAAACCTCCAGCAGATTAATCTCAGCACAGCTGTCCCAAAGGTGAGCTATAGCAGAGGTAGCAAAGCTTGATGCTTGCACGTAGGAGTAGTGTCTGAGTAGGGACCAGAGGAAATACAGACCACTGTGGTATATAAATATACTTAAACAACAAATGCTTTAACAGCAAAATGGCTCTGTAATCATGTCAGACTGTAATTTGTAAGATATCACTGAGCATTTACGAGATAATTGCCCAATTTCTATAGCTCCATTGCTACTACAACCAGTTCATCACAAAAGGAACATTCAGAAGGAACAAAACCAAATATTCACAATGCTTTAATGCTACATGAGGCAGTATAGGATTAATAAAGATATTTTAAATGCATTAAATGTTGCTCTTTCTTTAAAAAAATTACATTATAAAAACCTTTCTTAAACATTATTTGAATAAAGCCTCATTACTCACAGTCCAGAGAAGTTCATTAGGAAAAGATCACTTTGGAAAACATTCAACTAACTAGCCTTTCTTCTCAGCAGTGAATTACATTAGCTACTTCCTAGTTATTTAAATCTTGAAATAAAAGATGTAAACGCTACAGTGACATCTTAAGATCATTGGTAAGGCAGGTCTTGCATGCACAAAAATGCCCAGCTGGTCCGGAGATAAAACAGATTGATAATTAGTTGCAAAATGTAACATTTCATCAGGAATATTTTGAATAATCCAATTTATCTTTGTCAGATATGCGGCACATATTTTTCCTTTGGAGACTCTTTGTTCTTTAACACAACATTATAATTTCAGCCTCCTAATTAACGCGCTCGTCGGTCGGCCCTGCCTTGATGTCCCGCCGCCGAGCGGGGGCCAGCGGGCCTGTGTGGAGAGAAGGTGGCTGCCCTGAGCCACAGGCCACCAGTGGCTCCCGCTGCTCCCACCACCCTACTGGGGCCCAACTGGTTTGATACTGGCGAGATCAAAGCCCGCGGCTGCGAGGGAGGAGGGCCTGGCTCTGCCACGCCAGCGGGGCCTGCGGAGCAGCTGGGATTGCTCAGCGCTCTCCAACGGGCTCCCAGAGCCTCGGCTTCCTAATTAACTCCTGGAAAATCGTCCCGGCCTCGCTCACGGCCCGCCGGCGTGGGGGTCCCACAGCTGCTCTCCCGCCCGTGCCGCGCTCGGCCCTTCGGCCGTGGGTGGTTGGGTGAGGGATGGCCGGCCTTGCCGGGCGGTGGAGAGCGGCCTGAGGGGCACAGGAGGGTGTGAGCACTCCTGGCAGTGCTCCCAGTGCCATCTCCACTGGTTGGCAAGAGGCAGTTCCTGCCCCACGTGTTGGCATCACCTCTCTGATAACTTCACGAAAGGGTTGCCAGTGTTTGTAACCCTTTCTGTGACACGATTCTGTGTTTGCACAGCTCGGAGAAGCTCCTTACCGCTTGTGGTGGGAATGGTGATGGTCCTCACAGGAGCACAGCATCTTCCACACCTCCAGCTGGATGGGGCAGAGCTGAGGTAAAACCAGCTGGAACCTCCAGGAACCAGGCCAGGAACCTCCTACCCCTCCTTCACTGGTTCCTCTGCCTGAGAGAGGGGTGCCATGCCCCAAAGAGCAGTGCAGAGTCCACCCTGAGCCCACTGCAACCCCAGTTAAATCCCCACTGTCTTCCACAGCTCCAAACTTCAGCTCTGACTTATCCCGGGGTATTTTTTAAGGAAACACTTCTTCCAGATACAACCAGCATGGAGGTCAGGTTTACTTCAGAGGTACCAAAGAGCTGCTTTTGCAGCTCTTGGGACAATCCTGCCCAGCACAGCCTCAATCCCCAGCCCCGATCTGCAAATGTTATCCCATCAAAAAACAGCTTAGAAAGACAAGGAAGTTTCCAGCCACATTTTAACAAAGTGGTTGTCTCAGAAGCAATAAAATAACCAAACATCTCACCTGGCGGAGAGAAAGCTGGAAGGTTTTCCATCAGCTTTTGTTATAAAACATTGGCTTTCTTAATTCCCCCTTTAATTCCTCCTCTGCCTTGGGATTCAAGTCCTCACTGACCCTGTGGAAGGAGGTGCAAAGTGCCCCTGGGTCAGCGTGGCTGTCCTGGGCTGACCAATCATTTGTGACCTGCAACAACAACAATTTGTCCCCACCCCAGGTGTTTCAAATGTTCATCACCCTGTTGCCTTTACCTCATTCACTTCATTCAATAGGTGCTTCTTCATGTGCAGTGCTTTGACTTTTCAAATTTCAGCTGCTGTTTAGGAAAATGAAATAATTTGTAGAGCTAGATTAAAGTTTTGTGTGAGTTTTTTGCCAAACTCTCTTCAATAAGAGATGGAAGTCATGTAGCCTTATCAGCCTGCACCTCTGATATGATAATGATATCTGTACCGCCCAGAAAGTAGGTCACACTAATTCTTCATAGCAGTTTTTGTAACCTACTCAGGGACTACAAGGCCAGCTATTCTAAAGATAATTCTGAATTTCTTTAATAAGATTTTATTGGATTCAGATAATTGATCCGATTATTGAAACCTGGGGAAAGTGCTATTGACCTGAATATATACATCAGTAATTCTTTTTTAAATGAATTTAGGTCATCACAAAGTTATTGCCTCTGCTTAATGTCAGGCAAGGTGCTCACTACAGGCCTGGCAAACAGACACAGCTCCCATGGTCCTGCCCTTCCCAAAATATGTGGGAAGCTCCTTCCTCCTGGCCTCAAGAGGGGTTGAGGGACTTGGAGCCTGAGTTAAGCACTTTGAGGCTGGTCTGACTTTCCCAATGAGGATCATTTCTCTTGATTTCTTGAATTTTTTCCCTTGTCTCTCTTTTTAGTCAGCATTAGGAGATGCCCAGAGTTTTTGCAGGTGCCTGTCATCCTCCCCATCCATGGCAAGGGATTGGAACAGGGTGGTCTTTAAGGTCCCTTCCAACCCAAACCAGTCTGTGATTCTGCAATTTCATTTCTGATAGTGCAACTCTTTTTGATCATCCAATTCCAGACAACACCAATTCATTTTCCACCTTAGTCTTTGCTTACTTTCCACCCCATCATCTACACAATGATATTTATTCCCACAGCACTGAGCCCAACCAGACCTTCCACGCCCCTCTTGGAGAAAGGGAAACCACTTGGAAGTCATTTCTAATTATGCCTCCTGTGTTACCCACCTTTTCCCCAGCCTATTGCAGTGTGGAGACACCAGTTCCACCTTTTGCAGACCCAGCAGATGTCCCTGGGAGGTGACAGGGAGAGTTTCAGAGCAGAGCCATCCTGCCCTGCGTGGGTGGAAGAGCTCTGGCTGTGCCTCCTTTGCCTCTTCGCTGCCTCACACACACACACACATGGATGAAAGCTTTTCTTAGGAAGGGAAAAAATGGCATTTCCCCACTTCTTGCAGTTTATAAGTCTCAGCTGAGGGTGGCTGTGCTGCTCTGATTGCCTGGGGTGCCCTGCTGGCAGGGCTATTGCTGGCCCTGTTTCCTTGCTCTAATACAATGTGCTTGATGTGATCTCCCACTGCAGAGCTGGCAGGGCTGGGTGTGATGGAAAAGCACCTGGAGACAAAGCTGGGACAGCCTCATTCCACTGCTCACACAGAATGGGACTGAAATTATCTGTACAGCTGAGCTGTGAACCTGCCTCTATCATCCCCCATCAGTTCCCAGTGACTGACCTTCCACAAAATGCTGTGTTTCATTCACGAGGAAACAGAAGGCACATTTTTCTTATTTGTTATTCTTTGCACTCCTCAGCAGCACAGTTCTCAAAACAAAACTTATCCTTGACCTTACTAACCTCCCTTTTAATGTGACTATGCAGAGTATTTCTTTCTACTTGGATTTTGCTTTTTACAAGTATTTTATTCTTTCTTTTGTACCAAGTCCAAGCTGCACTCTTGCTACTTTAAGCATTTTTTTTTCAAATACTTTCTGTTCTGAAGCAAAAATTTTCTCCAAATAGCACAATTTTAGCCCCTTAGCAGCTCCAGGTTGGTGGTGGAATTACCCTTACCTCCTCTAGCAACCTCTTGGAATTGCTTGAAACTCTGTAACCATAGGAAGACTTGTCTAAGTGGGTGTGAACACCAAGCTGAAATGTACAAAATAATTACCAAATTTAAATTAAAGGAATTATCAAGCCTTACATTGCAAATCTTTGGATGTCACTTTCTAAATCATGGTCCTCAATGGCTGCACAGACTGCTCAGGAGCTTCTCCCTCAGCTGCACGTGGTGGTGTTGGAGGAAATCTCTGCACAGGACCTGGGTGATGACAAGTGATGGAATTGGGATTGCTCACCTGGAGAGGAGAAGGCTCCAGGGAGAGCTCAGAGCCCCTTGCAGGGCCTGAAGGGGCTCCAGGAGAGCTGGAGAGGGACTGGGGACAAGGGATGGAGGGACAGGACACATGGAATGGCATTAAACTGGAAGAGGTTAATTTTAGATGGGATATTGGGAAGGAATTGTTCCCTGGCAGGGTGGGCAGGCCCTGGCACAGGGTGCCCAGAGCAGCTGTGGCTGCCCCTGGGCAGTGCCCAAAGCCAGGTTGGACACTGGGGCTTGGAGCCCCAATGGGACACTGGGACAATGGGAGGTGTCCCTGCCCATGGCACTTGAGGGGCTTTAAGGTCCCTCCCAGCCCAAACCATTCCATGATTTCATGAAGTCCCTTCCATGCTGGAGACCAGCTGGTGACCACCACCTGCAGAGCCAAAGCCATCTCTGAAGTTCCACCAGAGCCTTATTCCAGTCCTGCATAACCAACTGATTTTTGCCTGTGCTTTTCCATGATTTCTTTTGTTGCTGCTTCTTCTTTCCCTTTGCCTTGTGTGGAATTATGAGCTCTAATTACGTAAATAAACAGCCAGGAACAAACCAAACCTCTGGGAGTCCTGAGGGGATTCCCTTCCCTGCAGACACACTGGCCATTTGCAGGTTCCCACTATCTTTGCTTTCCTCTTCTTTTTTTTTTTTTCCTTGTGCTGCCTAGAGGGGAGGATTTGTCACTAAGCAAAGCAAGTCTCTCAAACTTCTGAGAAAATCATAAACAGGCTGCAGTCCCTCATGAAAGCGAAGAAAACAAATGTGTGAACGGCAAAATCAACTATCTCTAATTTATTTATCATTGAAAAGCTAATTGCATCCTCCTTAGAAGCATCAAAAAAGCCTCAAAGTGCTGCAAAACACACGAGCATTTAGGGCATCCTCTGGGATTATCCCAGGCAGCTCCTGCTATCCTCCCTCTGATGCTGAATGAGGTGGCTCAACCCTACAGGCTCCATCCTCCCAAAAAATCCCTGGATGGGGTGGAATTTAAAAAAAAATCTCTGGATGGGGTGCAGCTTCCCACCCTGTAGAGGTTGTGTATCCCTCACCAAGTTCCTATAAAATATAATTTTTTTTTTCCCCAAGACACTGTTAGATGTGAAAATAGTCTTCAACATGATGAGAAGGGTTGGGATTTTTCCAAATCTCCTGAGGAATTAACCCTTGGAAGAGTCCTGTGTCATTCAACAGGTGCAGCTCCTGGAAGTATCTAAATAAAAAGGAGTTAATTCCACAGCCATTCCTTAGAAAAAGGACTGAACAGAAACAATAATAATGTTTCCTGGGATTTTTATAAAAAAACCCCAAATTTCTATGGCAAGATAAAACCCTCAATTAAATTTTACAGTCTGGTATAAAAAGTGCTGTCTGAAGGTTGTTATTTTCTATTATCAGTGAGAGTTTTCTTGAAGACACTGAGATAACTCCACGGGCTTTTCCTTAGCTCTGATTTAAGACAGCTGGAACTGAGGAAAATTTTCCTGGAAGTGAAGTGAAACATCAGGACAGAAGAGCACTGACATAGCAGGGATGATAATTTTCCCTTTCCCTGTCTTCTATCAATATCCAACTATGAATATTTAGGGATTTACTGCAAGTTGACAGAACTTAAATTTTCCCTCACACCATTTGATGATGAAAAAATGTTAAATAAAAGCTGTATAAAAATAACATCTCTTATAATTATCACCCTTTTTTTCTGTTTTGTCTGTAAATTATCTTGTTGTAGACCCACCAAAACAATATCTATAGACCAAATTTGGTTTTTTTACTTTCTTTTTGTTGCTCCTTTGCAGCGAAAATTGCAAGTAGAGTTTGTTTGTGGCTAATCAATATTGTGCTGCCAGTGTTAATGGGACATGTGACAACATAAGGACAGTCCTCCTCCAAAACAAATTCCTGACAATTACTATTAATCATTTCTGAAGGGTTTGGGTTTTTTTTCCAAATCAAAAATAAGCCAGGAGTTTGTTTTTTGTGTGCACAGTCATAAAGTGATCGTTTGGGAGAGCTGTAGATTATCTATTAATAATCCAATCTTTCATCACAGGTTTATTTTGGATTTCTATAAACTGTAAATGGTGAATAACCCAGCTGTGTGTTCAGATGTGTTGGTGAGTTTGCAGATTAACAATGTAAATGTGTGAGTAGAGGAAAATACCCCTTTTTTCACCAGATAGAAGCCATCAGCTCTTCATACTCTCAATAAATTTCCAACCTGAAAAACTCCTTTTCAGTAAATCCTCAGAGCACAAATAACAACAGTGAATCACAGAATCAAAGAATGGTTTGAGCTGGAAGGGACCTTAAAGATCATCTCATTCCAAACCCCTCCATGGGGAGTGACACCTTCAAAAGATTCCTTAAAAATAATTATCTGTAACGACTTAGCAATCCTCTTTGAAAAATCCCATTTTTTTAATAAATAAAAAGCTTCATCACTCCAATAAAACCCTAATTTAATCCTTTCATTTAACAAACAGGAACATAAATATTATTTATGCCAAGTGGAGCTGAGATCACCCTGTGATACCTCCTAAACTTGTGACCTTGAGTTAATTGTGAAGCAACAGCAAGTGAAAATCAGTGTGAAAAGGAGCAAGTATGAAAGAAAACGACCCCTAAATTAAAGCCCTTTTCCTGTCCAGCAGTTTGGGCAGCAGCTCGGACTGTCATCAGCAGATAAATCAGTTTGCAGGGCTGTGGACAGCTCATTAATGGTTTAATTGGGGAGGTGTGGGAGAAGCTGGAGGTGCAGAGTCAGGCTGAGTTTGGGGCACGTGTGTGGGCACGTGGGGCTGGGTGTGCTCCTCCAGAACTCCTCTGCCCAGAACTCCTGGAGTCTGCAGCCACCACAAACCTGGCTCTGCTCATCAGTGAAACTCCCAGGTATTGCTCCTACCCCACTTCTCAAATAACAGGGAAAAAATGATGATGTGGGTTATGAAACATTCAAAATTTAAGTTTACTTTTTTAACAGAGCTTGGGCCTGTTTTCTCCTTTGAGGATGGTGTTGCTGGATGTGGGAGGGCTGGAGGAAGGGAACAACTTCCAAAAGCCTTGGAAAAGATTCAGGAGACACAGCAAAGGGATGAGGCAGCCCTGGGAAACACCTCCCTCTGCCCCAGGAGCTGATGTGGAATGAGGTCCCACCTCAAGCTGCACCAGGGGAGATTCAGGTTGGATATCAGAAAAGATTTTTTATCTTTTATTTTATTTTTTATGGTGAAGCACTGGGACAAGCTGCCCAGGGCAGTGGTGGAGTCACATCCCTGGAAGTGTCCAAAAACAGTGATGTGGCACTTTGTGACGTGGCTCAGTGGGCATTGGTGGGATGAGATCAAAGTTTGGCCTTGATCTTGGAGGTCTTTTCCAGCCTTAATGATTCCATGATCCTATCCCTTAGTTTTACCTCATCTAATGTAAATATTTCTGCCCAAATCTCTAATTCCTTGTTCTTTAAACTCTCCTGATGTTTCAAACTGCTGTGGCAATGATCCCACATCCCACCCCAAAGCCCTGCCTCTTGTCACCAGCCTGTGCTGTGAGCTCTGCCACATCTTTTGGCTGTTCCTGAATTCTTGTGTCAGCAGAAAGTGGAGGGAAAAAGGGATCCTGAACAACTTCCTGAGATATTCCCCATCAACTATTCCTTATATGAGACATTTTTGCCATTTTCATCCTTGTTAGCCACGAAATTCATGTTCCAAACTTGACAGGCTCTCATCACAAGCACATCTCACCCTCTGTCTAATCATTTCCATCAGCCCCCTCTGAACTTTTTACACTTCAGCTGTACCTTTTTTGAAATGGAAATGAAAGCAGCGTTCAAGGCAAAGGCTCATCGCCCCTTTATGTAACAGCATTCAAATATTTCAGCACTGTTTCCTCTCTCACATCCTGTGCTGGGGTTTGCTTTTTATCAGGGAGAAATGGGATCAGTGAAGGGACAGCAAGGTGGTGTCCATGAGTTGGAATTGGTGGGCAGCAAATATCTGCTTGTCCCTGTTGTTGATCAAGGCTGGGTCATTCATTTCCTCCAAACTGCAATTTCATCCCCAAAGCTGACAGTGATACAAAGATTAAATCTTGTTGGTGAGCTGCTCTGGACTGTCTCATATTGGGACTGTAGGATGTAATTATCACAGAAATATCAATTCATGGAATGTTTTGGATGGGAAGGGCTCATCCCATCCCATCCCATCCCATCCCATCCCATCCCAGGCATGGCACCAGGGACACCTTTCCCTGTCCCAGGCTGCTCCAAGCCCCAGTGTCCAACCTGGCCTTGGGCACTGCCAGGGATCCAGGGGCAGCCCCAGCTGCTCTGGGAATTCCATCCCAGCTCCTCCCCACCCTCACATGGAACAATTCCTTCCCAATGTCCCATCTGACTCCAGTGGTTTGAAACCATTCTCCCTTTTTCAGGCACTCCAACTCTTGTCTCTCCACCTTTCCATCTTTCCTGACGCACATCCTACAAGGAGTAAGTTACTCTGTGTAACCAGTGCTTACCTTTGTCCAGGGAAGGAGTGCAAGTAAAGGCTGGGTTATTCCTGGATTTGAGCTCAGATCTCCAGCATCCAAATTCTTGTGCTCCCCTGGACCCTGCAAGAAATAAACCCCTTTATTCTGCTCTAAAATATTGACTTTATCCCACAAATAACACTCTCTGCTGGTTGGGAGGCCATGCTCTGTCTAAATCCATTTGTTTTCCAATGTTTCATAAAGCTTCTCCTTCCCTCATCAATGGAAGGGACAAAACAATATTATTTTTCCCAAATATTGGAATCTCAATAATATATCCCACTAATCTCCCAGCCACAAAGGTATTTTAGAAGTAAAGCAGGGTGGTTTTTATGGGTCAGATGTTGTTGTCCTACTGCACTGGAGCTTGTATCCTCCTGATACCACACATGTTTGTTCTCTACTTAATTTTTAATGTATGAATTTGTTTTTATATTAAAATTCAATAAAATTTTAATTATAAAACATAATATATCACACTGAAGTATATATATCTACGGAGAGGCACATCTGTGGTTTTACAACAGATGTGAGGAACTCTGCAAATATTTAAGATGCAGATTTTACCACTAAAACGAGCACAAGCCCAGCTTGCCTACAGATGAAAAACTCAGGTAGGCCCAGGTTGAGTGCACCTAAATGGGTCCCTGATCTCAGTGAAAGCAGAAAGTTGATGAGGAGTTACTAAATATCACCAGGGAGCAGGAGGAAAATCAGAATTAGAGCTGCAAGAAGCCAAAAGAAAGGGAGAACCTCTAAGGTGCAGAACCAGTTTTTCCATAAATATGTTTTTATAGTTCTGAATCCTTTTTAATTTATACCTTTTCTGAATTGTAGATCTCCCTAACATTCACTGGCAGAAGAATCATCTTTCTGAACTCATGTAAGGTCTGCACAGCACCTTTTGTGCAGTTTATTTGTTGCCAGTTGCCATTCAGGACTCTCGATATGAAGAAATTCTCTATTTTCTTTTAACTTTTAAATCAGAATTTATTCTGCTGCACTTGCCATGTCTGTTGTACTCTAGAAGTTATTCCCATGAACCTTTCAGCAAGAGGAAAGTCAAACAAACAATTCAGGAGAAACCTGGGTGAGAAGAAAGACATTCCAATAATAACGAAGGATGAAAATTAAAGGCTGGGTTTGATGCTTATTCAAAGTAGTCCAAAGTGAAATTCTCATGTAGATATAAATCAAAAGTGAAAAATTAAAAGGAATAGGAGGAGAAATAGGTCCCATGAAGAGGAACAATGCAGAATTTATTAGAGAAAAAGTCTCTCAGGATGGTTTTTTTCAGGTTAAACACCAACCTTTCCGTGTTTGGTGCCATTTTGGGGTGGCTCCTCTCACCCATCCTCGAGGTCCACAAAAAGCCATCAAGGATTTGGGGCTTGGGCAGCAGAGAGAGGCCACTGGAAGTTCTTCAGCTCCTTTATCTCTCTTTTCCCACCAAAACTCTCAGTTTCTCAGCTTACACTTTCACATGAGGATGTGGAATATTGAAATCCAAAGCTGAATAATAAATAAAACCAAATCTCCATGAATTATCCAGAGGAGCTGAACTGCACACTGTAACTTGCTTTGCACTACCTTGAGCACACACAAACCCCTAAATTGGCATCCTAGACATTGTTGCACTAAACATCACCAGCATTTTCTTTAAAGACATGGAAAATTCAGTGCCTGAAATGCAGCAGATTTTCCTACTCACTGCCCACATCATAAGGCTGACCCACATAATTTTAAGCAAGGAGCTGAAATCTCAGCCAAACTCCACAGAGATTCCACGTGATATTGTTTTAACTGTTTGCTGAACTCTTTCTGGAATTATTTGTCCTGAATTTTGGTGACATGAAGTGAATAAATAATCACATCTCACCTGGGAGCAGGAAATCTGAACAATGAGTTTAAAGCAGTGAAACCGTTTTTGGGGAGGGGAGAAAGAAGAAATCTGAGTCGAAGAGCAAGGTCTGCAGGTTGTCTACATGCTTAAAATATTAATCAGTTGGCAACATTTCTCCTCTGGAACAGAAAAAAAAAGCAGGAAAAAAAGACATTTCATAGGGCCAATAACACAACTGGAGAAAGCGTAAGATGATCCTTTCCTTAGAAAAATCCATCAGCAGCTAAACTCCTAAAGCAGGGGGAGTTCTCAGGATTGTTTTTTTAAAAAAATAAATAAATGAAAAAGCTGCTGGCTCTCCTAAAAGTAAGGAAGGGCTGATGCTAATGATTGCTTTCTGTCATAATTGCAGCGAGCTGTCATCAACAAGGAATTGCAGCTCAGAACTCCTGGGAAGTACAGCAAGAGAGGCAAATCTGTGTCAAACTTCTGCAGATGGTGCAGATTTATGCTCTCTATTAGACTCCAGTGGAACATGCTGTCTCTCACCTTTTGTTTTTTTTTAATTAAATTTTTTTTAAAAGGAAGAGAAAGAGGGAAGAAAAGTGCCATTATTAGTAATCTCCTCGGCATTTTTCACTCTGCGATTTGCTTTTTAAAATGATGACTCTGCCTGAAGTTTTTAACACCATAAATAAACTGAAACCTTTCTGCTTCCAGAATGTCACTGCTGTTTGTGAGCAGCTTTCCCTTTCTTCTTTCCTTTTGCTTCTTGCAGAGAAAGCTTAAACTCCCTCTCCTTGGACTTTCAAAGGTGCCACACAGATCTATTTTTAAGCGTCTATTTTCAGATGCAGAAATCAACTTCTTATTGATTTCTCTCTTTTTTTGTTGTTTAATATTATGGGGAAAATTTTCCCTCCATCTTCAGCTCTCAGTGCAGTGCTGCAGACACTGGAAATTCTGGATGTGGGATGAGACCAAAGCCCAAAGCTCAGTGTCCCTCAAGGAGTAGAGATAACAACAGGATGTAGGGGAATGGTTTCAGCTGGAAGAGGGTCAATTTTGATGGGATATTGGGAATTAGGAATTGTTCCCTGGAGTGAGGAGCTGGGATGGAATTCCCAGAGCAGCTGTGGCTGCCCCTGGATCCCTGGCAGTGCCCAAGGCCAGGCTGGACATTGGGGCTTGGAGCACCTGGGACAGTGGAAGTGTCCCTGGTGGAATGGGATGAGCTTTAAATTCCCTTCAACCCAAACCAACCTGGGGTTCTGTGATAACAAACTGGGGTTTGCCACAACCCTTTGTCCCTTGGCAATCTCAGAGTCACAGGTGCCATTGTTTCCTAAACCATCCTTTTCCTGTTTCTTTTCTTCTAAGACTGAAAACTGGACCCTCAAACCCCTTTGTAATTCAGTCTAGCAGCCATGCAAATACAAATATTTCCATAATCCAAGTATGAATTAAAAGTCAAATTACTTTATGGATTTATTTATATTTGCACACGAGGGACTTCATCAAAACAGACCTCAAGAGCTGAAAAACAATTTTTTTTTTAAGCACAGCTTTTCTCTTTCAGTGTTAGGTTAACAGGTTCAGCTCTGTGATATTGTAAAGCCAAGAGGGGAAAAGGAACTGTGCTCTGTGAATTTAATGAATTCTCTGCTTGTGGTACAAGGCATCTAAATGGCTGTGAAGGAAGCATGAACATGTTACAAGAGTGTTTCAGCAGAATTGCTCTTCTTGGAGTGGTTTGGACAAGGCTGGAGATGGGATTTGCATGTGGCTGTGCCATTCCAGCTCTGGAAAACCCCACAGTGATGCCCCTAAACCAGCCTGGGCCCAGGGCCTGGACTTGTTCCCCTCCTGCACACAAAATTATT
Source organism: Peucedramus taeniatus (assembly GCA_013400575.1). Classification (NCBI taxonomy): domain Eukaryota; kingdom Metazoa; phylum Chordata; class Aves; order Passeriformes; family Fringillidae; genus Peucedramus; species Peucedramus taeniatus. The sequence goes on from WBNO01002715.1 coordinate 242,292, forward strand.
TCAGTCATGGCTTTGTGGTGATTTGTTTCTTCTTTTTGATTTATTAAATTTTCTCTTCATAGCTCTCCTTCCACGTTTGGGGGAATTTAGTCTTTTTCACTGATTAAAATTTGGGATTCTGGAAAAAAAAAATAGTGACCTTTTGATGCAGTCTACAAAGTACTCCCACTAAACAGGCAATAAGTGAATCTAATAGACACCCCAACCCACGCCAAGTCCCATAAAATCAGGGTGTGAAGCATAAGGGAGAGAGGGATTCATATTAATAATTCATTCCAAGCAACCCCCTGGAGCAGTTTTACTATGATATGCTATGCAGAATGCTTCAACACACTAATTAATATTTTCAAAGTGTTCCACGAGCCCCTTTTAAAAGCACTTTTGCCATTCATTGAGCATTCTGCATTTCAGAAGGGGAAGCTCAGGCCTGCCCCCCAAACCCAGGGCTGGGCAGCAGGACTGGGGTGCAGAGGCAGAACCAACACCCCCCAAAGCTGCTGCAGCCCCCACCTGAGTGGCCTGGGCCTTTTGCTGCTCAAATCCAGAATGAAGTGGAATAAATTTCCCTCCCCTGTAGCCCAAAATGCAGGTGACCTCCAGAGAGATCTCGTAATTGCACTGAAGAGTCCCTGCCGCATTCCCCTTCCCAGATTTTTCCAGGGAAAAGCTCTGCCAATAACTTGAGACAACACCAAGTTCTTCTTCTTAGGCACAGATCTATTTTTTTTTTTTTTTACCATATTTACAAACCAACCCAATTTCCTGCTTCAGATAGCAAGAAAACACAGCGAGGATGTGCTCAGCAACGAAACAAGTGGAGTTTTAGAACTAATGAACTTGACCCAGTGTTGGAATTTCAGCACAAAATTCTATCTCCAGCAATAAATCTCTCCATTATAATTCTATTAAGTGCACTGTAATACATAAAAAAAACAAAATAAAAAGAGCCAGGGATGACACTTGACCTGCTCATGCTCCAAAAATCAAAACAAAAGGATTTCTTTAGGAAAAATAAGGCAGAACATACCCAGAGAGTGATCTCTGCCCAAATCATTGGTTCCTGGTTGGTCCAAATACTCTCTTGTCTAATTGAGAGCTGGAAAATTCAAGGAGTGAATTATTTTTAACCCCTGGAGTGCCAAGGATTGTTTTGCAAAGGTTGGGAATGCTTCTTAAAAAGTGGCACTGGACTAAGTTTCAGCAAAAATTGAGTGATTTTTAGAGGGAAAATACAGAGAATGAAGGTGCCTGGGGTATTTAGGAATGCCCAAATTTCCCACACCCATGTAAAATGCAGGTCCTACTTCTCCTTTGAAGATCCAGGTGATCCAAACCAGGCTCAGTCCATCACATCCTGGGGCCAGTGTCAGGATTTGCCCCAGACGAGGAGCCACTAACACAGACTGCACCATAAACCCTCCTGGCATTTAGGAAATCACCAAAAAATGGGATTGTCCACTCTGGAGCTGGAGCAGCTGCTGCTCCATGGGCTCAGCAGCCATGCAGCACCGAGCAGGGGAGGGACTGTGCTTCTCCACACAAACCCACAGCACTCCTGCCAATGCAAATATTAATAATCAAGATAATCGTGTTGGTTTTGGACACTCCCTTGAGGATGCCCTCTAACCCCAGCTTGGCAGCTTTTGAGAGATGGGATCCAGCTCAGGAGCCTCTCTCAACCCACAAACCCTCTCAGGAGAGCCCCTGTGGGTGCTGAGGGAGAGCAAGGACAGGACCCCAAGCCCACAGGCACCAGAAAGAGTCACCAGGAAGGAATCTTCATTCCCAACCCACCCTGCTTCCCCCTGACACCCCACAACTCACCAGGACTGGGCACATCCCAGCATGGGGAAAGAGCTCTTCTACCTGCAGAGCCCCCAAACTGGTACCAGCCCCTCTCCCAGTGAGTTGGGACCTTTAGGATGTGTCTTACCCTGGGATCTTTAGGATGTCCATTATATTGGGACCTTTAGGATGTGTCTTACCCTGGGATCTTTAGGATGTCCATTATACTGGTACCTTTGGGATGTTCATTATTTTTGTGCCTTTAGGATGTGGCACAAAAATAATTACACTGGCACCTGGAAATCATCCCCACAAAGGGCTCATTTGGTGTAAGAGTCAGAAATTTATCCTTTTTTTTTGTTTGTTTTTTGAGAATTCTGTGCTCTGGCTGCCCCTGATATGGTGTTGCAGTGACCCTTTGTCACTGAGCTTCTAATCAGGGGTTGTGGCCACTTCTCCAGGATTAATTCCCACTCCTGCAGTGAGGGCTCCTTCATATGAGGACAGGTGACACAGGGGCTCTGCTGGAACCTTCCAGACTTCACTCCTGCTCCAGCTGCTGATGAAATATCCCTTTTTTTTTTTTTGGATCAGTGAAAGGGTGAGTGGAAACTCTTCCCTGACCAGCAGCTTGGCACAGGCTGCCCCAGCAGGAGCAGTGGCTTCAACACTGGTGGTCAAGACCTGGTGGAGAATTTGGAGCTCTGTATCCAAAGGAAGAGGATCCTTTCAGGTGAAGAAGGAAACAAAGGAGCAAGGTCTTGTTTTTTCCCCTGCCAGGAAAGCACAGGAGGTCAGCAACCTGTACCCAACCCCAGGCTGAGCTTTGTGAGCTGGGTTCAAGCTGCTGCCTGGGCAACCACGGCGGGCAGGGAAGCTGGAAAATCCTCCCTGAGCACAAAGCCCAAACCCGGCTGGCAGGAGGGCAGAGGGGAGAAAGGAGCAGGAATTGCTCCCATGGCTGTGCTGGTGTGCAGTGAATTGCTGGATTTTCCACCATCCCTTCCTTGGAGTCTTGGAATGAGAGCACTGAGAAGGGCAGGATCTGCCCCAACACCCCCTGCCTCCTTCCCTTCCCTTCCCTTCCCTTCCCTTCCCTTCCCTTCCCTTCCCCACAACTTAAATATTGAATTTAGTGCTCCAGACTGACAGGCAGGATTCTTGTTTCTAAAACACCCTCAATAACAAACACTGTTGAAGAGAGCAGCCCACACTCCTGACTTTTGTACAGCTTAGGCTGCTCAGAAAAACTCCAAAACAACAACTCTGACTTTTCCCCCATAAACTCCCCAGCACGAGCTCGCTCCTGGGCTCTGGGCTTTGTGCCCCCCTTGCCCTGCAGAAGGGCTTTGACACTGATTTTTGGGTGCATCTAGAACTGCATTTCCAGGTGCCCTTTCCTTCAGACAGCCCAAGGCTGGAGCCCTGTCCCTCCCTGCCCTGAGCATCCCCAAATCCTCTGGGATGCAGCTCCCAGCCAGGGGTGGGATGGGGGCAGCTCGGGACTTTGGGATTGCAAGGGGGACTCCAAGTTCTGCACGTTCTGTTCCTCCAACTCCTCCTTGGCTTTTGGCAGGGGAAAAAAAAATCGGTTTGGGTGAAATGCTGGGAGCTGGGGATGGAATTGTTTGAAAGCTTAAGAGTGCCATCGTGTGGATCTGGGGTTGGTGTTCCTGCTCCACGGAGCTCCAAACCCTCCTCTTTCCCCCAAAACACACAGTTATTTTAATTCCCTAATAAATCTGTTGTTTGGGGTCTCACTGTCTCACCCACTCTGTATTTGTAACTCCTCACCCTTCTTTTCTTTTTGCTAATAATATTTTATTTTTTTTATCATCGTTATTTTTTATTATCATTGCACTTCATTACTGGTTTAACCTTTTCCCTTTTTTTGTTTATAGAACACACTTTGTCCTGGCACAAATCACATGAAACTAAATAAACCATGGGACAAGAAAGCAAGAAGAAAATAAATGTCTTCATTCTGAAGCCATTTCCTTTGTGCTTTTGGACTCTGGGGCTCTTTACATTTCAGAGTTTCATGTTTTACTGGCTATTAATCGCCAAATTTAAAAATAAAAAGATAAACTGCTCTTTCTGCCGTGGTTTAGGAACACACAAAACATTATATTTTGAACATTACAAATCTGTAAGGATTTAAATTCCATACATCTCTCAGTTGAAAAAAGAAAAAAAGGGAAATAACTGAGATTTCCCAAAGTGAGTTACATTTTCACAAAAAAAAACACAGGTAAGCAATATTTGATATTCAGATTTGAATGGGCAAGCAAAGGCATCTTCCTTTTCATGAATGCACTGGATGTTAATTAATAAAATAGTGTTAATGAAGTATTTAAGGGCATGGGACTGATCCTGCTCTAAACTTGATGGCCTCATTTCCTCCCAGTGCAGCAGGTCTGGGCTAAAATCTGTGTGGATTTTTTGTCAGAAAGTTTTTAATCCTTTTATTGAGGTCAGGAGTGACTCCCACTGCCTTGACCAGGGTGGTTTGGAGCCCCCCAAAAGCATCTTCCCCCTAAATACCCATTTTAAAACTAATCAGCCCCAAATCTGACCTTGACATTGTTATTTGCTAAAAAACAGCCTCTGGATCCCAAGGATTTGCTCCTTTTTTAAAAAACTTTTGCATTCAAACACCACGGGGGAGTATCAAAAACACCCAAAGCCACGCTCAGAAAAAAAAAAAAAAATAATAAAAAAAGAAAAAAAGCAGATTTTTACCCAAAATGTTGGTGGGGTTTTGTGTTCCAGGTGTGAAACAGCAGCTCCAAGGTTCCAGCACCAGGGCAGGTGAGGCTTGTGTGGATCTGGGGGTTACAACAACAGAAAGTGAGAATATCAGGGCAGAAAATTGCATCTAATTTGGTTTAAATTCACAGAAGTCTCAGTCTTTTGGGACATATTTTTACTTTACATATTTGTTAATGCGAAATGTTCTCGTCACCAAACATGCTTTAATATTCAAGGGGAAACTGATTCTGCTTTTGCCTCCTTACTCTTCTCAAACCAGAAATAAAAATAAAGCTGCTTTTGCATCACCCAGGTTTCCCTCCTCCCCCCATCCTTCAGCATTCCAGCTGAGAAAGTAAAATCACAAATAATACCGAGAAGTTGGGATTTTGCCTTGTTAAAAAATGTGTCAGAAAATTCCTGCTTTTCTCACCAGATCTCATTGTGGATTTGGGAGAAAGAATCCAAAGCTTTTAAGGCAGGGCACATTGATTTCCAGTGTTAAATCTCAGCCCCTGCAAGTGGCTCTTATAAACTTCATTTTAAAAGCAGGCTGGAGGCAGGCTCTGTGGTTGAATAATTCATATTATTTGCCATCATTTAAGGAAGCTGCCAAATGCCAGGGAATAAATATTTGGAAAAGTAGGGAAATCTGGCCTTCAACAACAGGGGAAGGGAGATGTGCCAGCAGCAGGGACCAGCCAAACCTGCACCTTCTCTGGGTGGGGTTTGAAGGACCAATTTTAAATACCAGTTTAAAGAACCTGTTTAAAGCTCATCCACCCAGCTCTGCCAAATAAAAGTCCAGTTGAAAATCCTCCCTGGACAAGCCCAAATAAGCCAGGCCCGAATCAAGCAAAAAATTCCAAATGAGGGAAAATCCTTCCCCAGAAGAAGAAACCTCCCTAAAACATCTCCCCACCAGTGAAGATTTTCCATCCAGAGCATTTGGGGTCTGGAACAGGTTGGGTGGGGGTTAAAAGGATCAGTTTGAGGGAGAAATTTAAAATATCAGTTTAAAGGACCTGTTAAAAACTCATCCACCAGTTCCACCAAATAAAACTCCAGTTGCAAGTACTCTCTGGACAATCCCAAATGAGCCAGGCCTGAACCAGGCAAAAAAGCCCAAATCAGGGAGAATCCTTCCCCAAGAAAATCCTAAAATATCCCCCCACCTGGAAAGATTTCCCATCCAAAGCATTTGGGGTCTGGAACAGGCTGGGTGGGATTTAAAGGACCAGTTTAAGGGACCAGTTTGGAGGAGATGTTTAAAGGATCAATTTAAAAATCCAGTTTAAACGACAAGTTTAAAGGACCTGTTTAAAACTCATCCACCCAGCTCTTGCAAACAAAACCCAGTAGCAAATCCTCTCTGGACAATCCCAAATGAGCCAGGCCTGAACCAGGCAAAAAAGCCCAAATCAGGGAGAATCCTTCCCCAAGAAAATCCTAAAATATCCCCCCACCTGGAAAGATTTCCCATCCAAAGCATTTGGGGTCTGGAACAAGCTGGGTGGAGATTTAAAGGACCAGTTTAAGGGACCAGTTTGGAGGAGATGTTTAAAGGATCAATTTAAAAATCCAGTTTAAACGACAAGTTTAAAGGACCTGTTTAAAACTCATCCACCCAGCTCTTGCAAACAAAACCCAGTAGCAAATCCTCTCTGGACAATCCCAAATAAGCCAGGCCTGAACCAAGCAAAAAAGCCCAAATCAGGGAAAATCTTTCCCCAGGAAAAGCCTAAAATATTCCCACACCTGGAAAGATTTCCCATCCAAAGCATTTGGGGTCTGGAACAAGCTGGGTGGAGATTTAAAGGACCAGTTTAAGGGAACACTTTAAGACTAATTTAAAGGACCTGTTAAAAACTCATCCACCAGTTCCACCAAATAAAACTCAGTAGAAAATCCTCTCTGGACAATCCCAAATAAGCCAGGCCTGAACCAAGCAAAAAAGCCCAAATCAGGGAAAATCCTTCCCCAGGAAAAGCCTAAAATGTGCCCCCACCAGCGAAGCTTTCCCATCCAAAGCATTTGGGGTGTGGAGCAAGCCCCCTCTGAAGGAATGACTTGCCCTGCTGCCTCTGCCATCAGTCACAGGGTGGCAATAAAACCTGGAGCTGTTTCCTTACCCCAGCACTGCGATTTACCTACTCTAATAGACAATGCAAATGCTAAAAGGCACATATACATCTTCATTATATAAGCTGGTGCCTGAGTCATTTTCCTCCAGAGACAGTTTTATTCATTTTTATACAATTTGCCTACTGTACAGTGCAGATGGTTTCTATTAAGTAAAATATCTGTTTGCTTCCAAATTTTTAGTTTTTGTGATTAAATTACTTGAAAATGATGGTACATTGTATTACCCTCCTTCATGACTTAATGCAGTTGCAATGGCACGAGGCTGAACTGAAAGCCCAGTTTCATCCACTCACAAAATGGGGTTTTGGCCACATGCTGGGAATTTCTCAGGTCTGGTTTATATGTGCTGCAGTGTTTTACCAGAAGTCAGAATTGTGGGAATTATTTAGTAAATGTATATATCTCAACAAGGAATTTAAATAAAAATGTTGTATAGCATGGTGAGAGGTAAAAAAAAAGTAATAAAAGATAAAATAGATAATAAAAAATAATTTTAAAAAATTAGAAGATGAAATTAATAATTTTTAAAAATTTATTTTCTTTGGGTTTTTTGTTTTGGTTGATGTGGGGTTTTTTGGTTTGGTTTTTTGGGACATCTTTCTTAGTTTGTTTTTTAGGATTTTTGTGGCTTTTGGAGGGGGATTTGTGGGTTTTGGAGTTTTTTGTGGTTTTGGATTTTTTTTTGTTTTGGGTTTTTTTTTGGTTTTGGTTTTTTTGGGGTTTTTTTTGGTTTTGGGGTTTTTTTGGGTTTTTTTGGTTTTTTTTTTGTTTGTTTGGGTTGGTTTTTTTGTTTGTTTGGTTTGTTTTTTTGGTGTTTTTTTGGTTGTGGGGTTTTTTTGGGGGGGGTTGTTTTTTTTGGGTTTTTTTGTTTGGTTTTTTTTTGTTTGTTCGTTTGGGTAGTTTTTTTTGTTTGTTTATTTTGGGTTTTTTAGGGGTTTGTTTTGTTTTGTTTGTTTTGTTTTTCTTTTGGATTGAGCAAAAGCTGCTGTTTCTGTGGGAGCGAGGGTTGGGATGTGACATCCATTCCATCGCTGTGCTGCCATCGGGTGGATGCCTGGCAAAGCTGCACATTCCCAGAGAGCTGCAGGAGCAGGGAGCGAGGAGCAGCAGCTCCCAAAAACTCCCCCCCAGCCTGGGAACAGGGACCTTCCCTGCAGCAAGGACGGGACTGAGCTCAGCTCTCCTCCCTGCCCTCCTAAAAATCATGGCCCGGGGCTGCAGCAAGGCAAAGAATCCTAAAATAAAAATGGGTTGGGTGGGAAGGGATGTCCAGACCACCCCTGCCATGGCAGGGACACCTTCCCCTGTCCCAGGTGCTCCAACCCCAGTGTCCAACCTGGGGCAGCCACAGCTGCTCTGGAATTCCATCCCAGCTCCTCCTCATCCTCACTGGGAACAATTCCTGCCCAAAATCCCATCTAAAGCTACCCATTGTCAGTTTAAATCCAATCCCTGTGTCCTGTCCCTCCATCCCTTGTCCCCAGTCCCTCTCCTGGAGCCCCTTCAGGCCCTGCAAGGGGCTCTGAGCTCTCCCTGGAGCTTCTCCTCTCCAGGTGAGCCCCCCCAGCCTCTCCTCCCTGGGGAGGTGCTCCAGCCCTCAGGATCCCCAGGTCCTGCTGAAGCTTCACCAAAAAGGAGCCAATCCCTCCCCCCAGGGACTGCCACACTTGAGCAGACCCCAAAGCCAATCCCTGGGGTGTCCCAAGCCCCCTCTGCTCCCCCAAAAACACCAAATGAGGCTCAGGTGTCCACAGGTGTCCCAGGACCACCCCACACCTGGGGGTTTGCCCTGATCCCCTGAACAGACAAATCCTGAGGAGTGAACAGGGAGTGAAGCACCAGCATCCCTTTAAAGCAACTCTGGGACATAAATCTTCCCAGAAATTCCCAGAAGGGGGAAGAGGTGCAGAAAGATGATGGGAATGGGGAGAGCTGTCCCCTGGCAGGGGTTCAGTCCCTGCACCAACGTTGGGAACAGCAAAAACCCCCTGGCATGAAAGGCTGGACAAAGAAATAAATTAAGACAAACTAAGGAGAGTCTATCAGCCAATGTCTGGTGCCAAACACCTGAAAACGAGGTGACAAAACATTCAGAGCTCTACTAAACATCATCAGTGCAAACTGGACAGGAATGGAATTTCCATCCCAGACTGGAGAAGAGAAGCAAATCCTGAGGAAGTGGCGAGCCCAGGGAAAGCTGCTCCAGCCCTCGTGGCTCATGCAAACAGTAGCATAAACCCTGTCTGTGCTCTTCCCAACCCAAAACAAAAGCTTGTGGTGCCTGCCAGGATGCACAAATCTTCTGGAGGAACAGAGGAGAGAGAAATAAATGTACATCTGTAACGAGTCTCCACAATCTCAAGTAAAAATCCATTTCATCTGCTGGCATTGGCAAGGCACACCCATAAATCAGAGAAAGCAAAATATTGCCTTCATATCCATCGGAGATGTTCAGGGAAATAAGGATCTCATCTCTTGGGCTGCCACAAAAATTATCTGTTCCATCAGAAAAGGCAGATTTTGAATGTCAGCAAAAGCAACAAGAACAGCTGTTCTGTTCAGCTTATCCAGTGCTTCTGGCCTGGAGGGCAACCAGGGGACAAAACTCTCCTGCAGCAGCTTCTGCTGGGGCACAGAGCCCAAAGCCCACCCTGAGGGCACAGGAACCCCTGACAGCACCAGCAGTGACCACAAAGTGCCACAAAAGAGCAAAGCTGGGAGTCAAACCTTCCCTGAGTCTCCAAAGTGGGAGGGCAAAGGAGCAGTGGATGAGTCAGGGAGTTGTAGTCACACACAAAGAGCAGAGAGCAGCCCCAAAAATCCATCAGGAAACAGGTTCTCATCTTTCCACTGTCTCATCCCCAAATTTAGAGATTTGTTGAAGATGGGAAGCAGGACATTAACATGTACAACATGCCAGCTATCACTGCAACATAAAATTCCTGTTTTTCCATCTGCCATCTCTCAACAGGGTAAAGGAATTCCTCCTGCAACATATGAGCAGTTGTCTCTTTTATGGCTTTTTAATGGAAAGCAAATAAAAACTCTCCAACTTCGAATTTATCAGAACCATCTTGAAGAGTCTTTCAGAAGAGTTTTTCAGCCTTTCCAGAGCTGCACCAGCTGCATCCAATCATGGCCAATAATTCCTTCAGCTATCCAGTGAGCCTGGGAAGGAAGCAGAGCCTGCAGCTCAAATCCATGGGATGGTTGGTAACACAGGGAAATGGGATTTCCAACTGGAGTAAGGCTGCAAACAAATTGCAGGTGACCAATATCAATAAGGACAAGGTTTTTAAAGAATTAAGTTCCATCAGATAAATCAACGGAATAAAATAATTTCCAGGCTCTAGCACAGACCTCATTCTCTGACTACACCTTTTTTTTTTTGCAAGTATAGAACCCAAAATGTGAATTGGGAAGTTCCTCAGAAAGGTGATGTCACTGCTTCAGCCCAAGCTCAGTGTGAGCCCCATCACTGAGGAGGAGAAGAAAGTGCTGAGTTTATACAAAACCAGCACCAAAAAAAAAGGGCTGGCCTCAAACTCTGAAGACACCACTCCAAAATTTTCATTTCTGAGCCTCTGTGCTCTCAAGATACAACTCTGAGCAATTTAAGGCACTCCCAGGACTGCAATGCTTTTGGAGGTCTCTGATCCCTGGAGTTTGCAGCAGTTTGGGCTTTAAATTCACCAGGAAGTTCTGAATGTGCTAAAGAAATGGATCCTGCAGAATAAATGGAAAATACTGAGATGCCACCACAAAAAACACCAAAATGAATTAAATGTTGAGACAGCAACACAAAGCACAAGTACAAAGTCTTAATGCACAGAGCTCCCAGAGAAATCTCCAATAATTCCTTGGGGCAAGTGAAAGGGAAAGAAAGCAACAGAGAAGTTTTACACTGATTTTCAGATTACAAGGAAAATTATGATGAAGGAAGGAATCAGGATTATAAAGAGATGTGGAAGGTGATCATCCAAAGGGTCTCAGCTCCTCCACCAGAGTCCCTGGATAAGGAAAACCACAGAAATGAGGCCCATGAGTAAAAACATTGACAGGTTTTCTGGAAGGGAAATGCCATGTCTGTCCTGGAATCAATTTATCTATTGAATCTAAGAGATATATAAATATACAGAATAAAATATAAGAATATACACAGAATGAAAGCTGATGGCAAAGGGAACAGTGCTATCAAACCATCCAACCACGGGAAAGGAACTCCTGTCATTCTCCTTCCATAAAACCATGAGAGAACCAGAGAATGGATTGGGTTGGAAGGGACCTTAAAAGTTGTGTTTGTTCAACCCCCAAGAGGACAGAAAGCCAACAGTGGGATGAAACAAGACCTTACCCTGAGAATGTGGGGATCTGAGCATCTCTGAGCCCAGAAAGAGCAGAACAGAACCCAAGGGAGCTTTAAGTGGATCCAAAGCAGCAAAGCTCCCCCTGCTCAGTTCAAAGGGCACAGAACACAATCATTGGTGAAGAGCTGGGGACAGAAACCACAGTCACACCAATAAAACCCTTCCCCAGCAGAAACACTGCACAAAAAGGTGCCTCTGTGGCTGCTGCCATTGCATTTGGAGTGGTTTTAGGGCACAATTGTTTGTACTTGGATGGAAGAGGAAAGGGAAGGAGTGTTGGGATTTGATGCTGTTCATTTTCAATCCTGTCTGCATCAAAGTCCATCTTCCTGCCAGTGAAGAATGGACACTGGCTGGCTGGAGAAAAAGCCCAATATTTCACTGCACAGGCTTCCTGTGGTGCTACATCATGGTGAGGATTTGGGGTAATAATGCACAAATTGGAATGTAAATGCAGTATTTCAGAGGTGGAGGAGAAAAACTGAAGAACAGAGGGAAAAAGGGAAAAGTTTAAAATCATTTTAGTAGCACACACATTTCTCTACTACAGCCATGTCCAACAGCCTGCACCACTGCCAATGGCCAGGGAGGGAATTCCTCCCCAGTTCAGAAAAATCCCTAAACTGGAATCTCAGCAGGACCACCCCTGTGCCCTTGGGGTCAGGATCCTCAAAGGAAATTAAGTCGTGATCTTCAAGTATTGGAGCTTGAGACAAGAAACATTTTCAGGCTCTGCTCCAACACAAGCAAGTCCCACAGTCTGCAGATCAGTGAGAGCCTTATCAAACCTTATCACTGCTTATCACTGTGTTTGGAGACAGAGCCTTAAACACTGAGGTGTTCAGGAGGGTTCTAAGGTGCCTCATATATGGAGATCCAGTTTGGGTTGGAACTAAAATAAAAAGAGCTGCCCAAAAATATCCCCAGACCAAGACTGGAGGAGTTCTGCTTCCCATCACAAAGGTAAATACACACCCTTGTTCACTGAATTAAACCAGATTGAGAAATATTCTTTATATATCCAGATTTTATATTTTATAATTATCCAGATTTTATCCTATAATCAAACCCATGATTTTTAGCTTCAGGCTCTCTTGCCTTCTGCATCTTGGACTGACAATTCCAACAGTTGGGAGCTTCCCCATCTGCTGAATATCCCAGGTTCCAGCAGAACAAGTGGATCTGTGCTGGCTGCAGGCCAGCTGAGAAGGAGGAAGATTTATGCAAACTCTCAGGAAAACATTTCCAACAGCTGGAATAGAAAGGAAATCCAGGCAGCATCTGAATCACAGAGTTATTACTCTGCCACTCCACACAGAATCACCAGGGTCCCTCCAGCAACCACATTATTTAATAGACCATTTAATAGACTATCAAAAATCCAGTTGTCTTCATTACAGCAAACAGGAAACTGTGGGATAATGGAGTGATTTTGTGAGTGGAACAACTGCTGAGAACCAAAGGTGAAGCAACACAGAGAAGTTTCACACTGACAGAAATAAGGATGCTCCACACAGGCTGAAAATTGGGAAATTTCAGGTCCTGAACAGCTTAAATCCTGCTCTGGGTTAGCACAAATAAATAAATGAATAAATATAAGTGGGAGGGGGAGGCGTGCTGCCATAGGTCACATTTTGAAATGCTTGCACAGATGTTGAACATTTTTTGGGATGAGTTGAGGCACTGTTCCTTCAGGACAGGCCCAACATCTGCAAGCAGTGGAGGTGGAGCCAAGGCCCAGCTCTGCTCATTGTTCCTACAGAACCCAGTGAGTTCACATTTGTAGGGTCACGACTCAATTCCAAACCAGGCTGAGCGTGGATGAGCCACGTGGGGCCTGATCCCAGGAGATTCCAGACAGAAACCAGGGAAAAGCAGCTCTGGGGCCGTGCAGGAGCGCTCAGCTCAGTTCCTAAATCACCCCAAATCCCCCCGACCCTGCTGAGGAATCCCTGGGTTCAGTGGCTGCAGATGACCACAGAAACTCCTGGGAGAAGAACTGAACCCAAATGCCTCAAAAAGACAGCTGGGGTAGCCTGGAAATTTTTTCCTGATGTAAAAATTTAAATGTTAAAATAAGGGGTTTTGTCAAACACTAAGCTTGCAGCACATTTCACTGGGAGAAGTTTAAAGAGTCACTAGCTGAGAAAACACACACGAAAATATGAATTTATAAAGAATAATTCCCTCTTTCACTGCTGCCCCCAGAGCTCACTTTAAATATTAACAAATGTCCCCAAAGTTAGGAACAGCTGTCCCAGAACCAAGGGCTGGCCAGCAAGACCTGTGGAACTGTGGCAAGGTTTGACAACCCTTTCCATGCTGGAATTTTTCCTAATTTTTCCTAATTTTTTCCCAAGCCAAACCTCTCCTGCAGGAACCTGAGGCCACTTCCCCTTGTCTTATCCTGAGATGGATCTGCCTCCCTTCCTGGAAATTCAAATCCTGTCACCAAAGGGCCCTACAATGATACTTCTTGACAATTTCTATCTAATTAACCAAACACCACGATATTTTGCCTGTTTTTTCCACTTTTAGTGCTTCACAAAGCAAATTCAAGATTGCTTTAGTGTTTTCTACATTTTAATGAAGCAAAATTCCAGGAACTTATAGCACTTCCTTGTTCCTACAACAAATAATATAATTGTTTTGCCAGATCTGGAATACTCACACGTTTTATGTCTGAACTCTGAAGTTTTTCCAGGTTTTGGAGGGGCTGCTCCATCCAGCTGGGATACCTCCCTTAGGGTTTGTGATGGCTGCAGACCCCAAATGACCTGGGGCTGCTGCCAGTGGGGATCCCAAATCGTGAGGAAAAACAGGATTCTTTTGTTGATGTTTTTTAAAGCAATAAAAGGGGAGGGAAGGGGAAAGGGGAAAGGGGAAAGGGGAAAAGGAAAAGGGAGAGGGA
>WBNO01002715.1:263801-274194 GCA_013400575.1 Peucedramus taeniatus
TATATATATAAAATTTAAAAATAAAAATGAAATAAGCAGTTCTCAGTCCTCAGATCAGTGGGGATGGTCTGTGCACACAGAGAGCTGGGCTGGAGCTTGGATGTGGCTGAAGGACAAGCTGGAGGATCCCTGGTGGATGCTGTTGGAGGGAGGGACCCAGGCAGCACAAACCTTCCTGGGGTTTGCAGCCTGGGAAACAGAAGAGGATGATGGATGGTGATGGCAGAGATGGAATTTGTTTTCCTCAAGCCTTAATACACTCCATGGAGGTTCCAGGCAATGGGCTGGGTGTCTTTCCAGGGCAAAAGGCATTGCCCAAGGCTTTGTGTGTGCTCTTCAGAGCAACTTCCATCACTGCCCCAGCTGGTGAAAGCCATTAGGACATCCAGGAGTGCTGTGAGTGCAGCAGAGTGAGTCGATAGCTCCTCACACACAGGAACAAAACTATTTCATCCCTGCTCCATAATGGATCAGGAGAGCAGCTATCAGCTTATATTATCTTAGTGCAGTGTGAATGGAGGCTAATAGCCTGCTCCAGTGCTGAATTAAAAGGAGGATTGAATCAATAGATGGGAGAAGATGAATCAAGTGTCCATTTCCTTGAGCCGATAGCAAAAACAATGTGATAATGCATGAGGAGCTCTCCTCTAACATTCCTGGGCTGTAACTGGAGAGTTCTCACTCAGTGCCAGCTGGGTGAGGCTCTTCTGAGTCAGGGAGTCAAAAACAAGACAATGCAGAAAGAAAGGAGAGTTGTGAATTCAGCCACTCACCAACAACTTCTGCTCAGCGCCAACTCTGCCGACTCGTTTGCTTTTCTCTCCTCCAAGACTGGGAGCAGTGCAAAGCAGATGCTCTGGAATGATTCATTTTCAAATCTGCTGCTGTTCAGTGGCTCTGGCAGCACCTCCACCACAAGCAATGCTCCTGGAGCAGCTCCAAATTGGCTTTAGGAGTTGTTTTGCCAAGCTAAAAGGCAGCAGTCAGAAATACATCTCTGCTCTCTGCCTTTCCAGGGCTGGCCAAGACACTTTAAAGGTGAGAGAGCAGAAAATACAGCTCGACCCCACCTTAGCTCTTCCTGATGCCATCAGTGCCTTTAATCATCCTCTTTAATTTGAGGAAGAACCAGCAATGACAGCAGAGCAGGAGCCTTGTGCCCAGTGCTGTTTCCAGCAGCACTGATTAATCACAAAAGGTTTTTAGCCATGAGATCCTCACTGAGGTAATGCTGCAGGAAGGTGAGGTGGTCATTGATGTTATTAATATATTGATTGGGGGAAAGAGCCTGGTTCTGCTTCCAGCTCTGCCCCCAACCCTCGATGTCACCTTGAGCTTTTCTCCCTTTCTCCATCCCAGTTCCCCACAGCTGCAGGAACAATTCCTCACCCCTCACCTCTTTGCTGTGATGGGCCACACAGATTCACTTTGGACAGGACACTGAAGTCTTTGTCCTGATCCATTCTTGGTGCAACACAGATATCACATCTCTGCTCTGAAAAAGAGTTTGCCTTAAACAAAAAAAAAAAAAAAANAAAAAAAAAAAACAACAAGCAAATAAATAAACAAAATTCTGTAGGAGAATGGCTCAGAAGCTGCTGAGTATCCAAATGCTCTGCTCATGCACTGATATTTTTGGTATCCATGCAATAACTGAGGTTGGAAGGGGTGGCTGAGGTTGAATAATCCACCCAGAGCAACATCTGGAAGCTCCTATTCCCTCATTATAAAAGTGCACGATTTGCCTGTGGGTTAATCTGAAACAGGGCCCAGAATGGCTCAGGTAGAACAATCCTGAGATTCAGCACTGGGAAAAGCTCCTTCCTCAGGGGAATCAAGGGCAGCTCTCCACTTCTGTCCATCCTCACCTGAATTCCAACCCAATTCCAGCAGCCTTTACTCATCCTTTGGCCAAACCCCAGGATTCATGAGCTGCTCTGGAAATTTCTGCATGTTTCTCTTCCCCTTCAGTTTGATTTTCCTCTTCCATCTTCTTCACCTTCTCCAGAATATTCCACAAAAGTCCTCCTGCTTCTCCTGACAGTGAGGGTGGAACAGCTTATTCACACAGATATGTAATGTCTATTTTTACACAAAGGACTCTCAGATCCATCCCCCCTGCTCCCAATTTGTCTCCTTTCATTCAGCTTTGCCTTTCTTTCTCTCTGTTGACACCTCTTCCTGCAAATTCTAATTTAAAGTGACCAAAATTGGAGTCCTGCTCTTTCCTCTTAAGCATCTTTCCTTCCCAAATTCGCTGTCAGCCCTGTCAATACTCTCATTTTCCTGTCATCCAGAGCTATAAATGAGGTGGTCACAGGTGATGACAACCCATCTTTAATATTTTAGCCAATTAATGGTGACTTGGCTGACAGAGAAATCAAGATAATGAGTGCCTGTGCTATTATTTGTAAAGCAGCCATGAAACTTTGATTTTTATCACTAAAAAAATGTTATGTCAATAGAAACTTCTGCCTGGATGTGCTAATTCCAAAATCTGGAAATAAGTCCTGTTACCCTTCTCCTACACACAACTCCCATGTTCCTGGTTATTAATTCAGGGTAAAGAGCAGAAAATCTTGTGAAAAATTCCAATTTAAGTATATTTAGATTAAACCACAGATCTCCAACATTTTCTGGGGAAAAAACCCAGAGAAGTATTGGGGAAAATATTACAAGTATTAGCAAGATATGCTTTTTAAAAAGTCCCTGATTAGGAGAGGATGCCAATGGATGGTTTATAAGATGAAATATGAAAGTTTATCCCTTAAGTTTGGACTTTCAGGAAGGCAATTTCAGAGTGCATTCCCAGTTCCCAGGGGGATCCCTCTCCTGCTTTCCCAGCCCCAGGAAGGTGGGACAGAGGAAATAAACCCCAGGCTGTATTATGGGCAAGAATAAAACTGTAAATTTACACACCCCAAGTAACAGGGACCTAATCCAGGTGCTTCCATGATATCAAATTAATGGGAATTCTGTCCCCCATGAGCTGCCTGGTTTGCTGGGAGCAGCATCAGGAGCTCAGTGGGCAGCTCAGCCTCACATCCATGCTGGAGCATCTGTTCCTGCTGCTCAGGGGCCCAGCAGGAGCCTTGTTCTTCCCTGCTCCCTGCCCAGGTGCTCTTGTCAGGCACAGGCAGGGAAAAGGAAAGCTCATAAATCAGCCCAGAGCAGGAGAAGGAACCTCAGACAGTGTGAGGCCCAAACATGGCTCTGCCCATGGTGGAAAGGACACTCCAGGACACTCCTCTTGTGCTGCCCAAGGTGGATCCACTGAGGAAATCCTTTTAATAAATCCCTGCTTTATTCTTCAGCTCTGCCCAGCCTCTGCTCCAGGGCAGCCTCCACAAGGCACCAACCCCACACCCCAAACCAAAGAAACCCTTGGACTTCAGGGCTGCTGCTGTGCCCTGGAGCCTATAAATACACTCTCACAGTTTATTCCATATCAGAGCACTTTGATTTACTCAGGAAATAAAGTATCTCCTCCTGCTGCATTCAAATGTTATATACAGATTTAATCACAAGCCCCATGATACTTCACATTACTCACAAAGCTGAGCTTTTGTACTTCTCACATTCCTTCCTTCCCTTTGCCTGTTTTCTTCTTTTTTTTTTTCTTTAAGTACCCATAAGATTAAACTGAAAACAGAAACCTAAAAAATACTCCAAACAAAAAAATAGGCAGCAGCAAAATACAGGGCCACAAATGACATTTTTCTTCCAAGAATCTTATTTTTTAGGTATGATCTGGGGGACTAACCTTGATTCCTGAGTGCTTGGGATTGCTTGAGCATTGTGAGACATTCTCTGTCCCTGGCACAGAGAACATTCTAATAAAGGATTGAATTCCACGAGTGACTCAACAATGCAGTCACAAAAAGGTGCAGTGCCTGCTGGGGGGAAAAATGGGCAAAACATGCAGGAAGGGAACAGAAGCAAGACCTGGATTCAGTTTAGGAGAAGAATAGTGTCCCCTGGAAGCAATAAAAGCTGAGGAAAAGGAGTAGAGAAAGGGGGGGAAAGAGCTTCTCCTGAAACAAGTATTTGAGAGGGTCACACCTTTCTAAAGATACTGATCTGAAGCACCAAAGCTTTGTCAGGGTCGAACTTCTGAACTTTCTGAGGTGCCAAATGAATCCTTCCCTTCCCTGGGCTCCAGCACCCTCCTCTGCAGCCCTTCCTCCCTGAGCAGTGCCCAGGTCTGAGCTGGGATTCAGCTCCAGGAGCTCTCCTGGAGCCCTGAGGAGCAGGATGGAGGCAGCAGGAGGAGAAGCAGGAGCAGCAGCTGAGCTCAAACCTGCCCAGCCCTGGCTGCTCCTGCTGCAAACACACAGTTTGTGCACTCACAGCTCTCCTGCAAGCCTGGGGGATGCACAAGGCACAGTCCCAGGAGAAGTTCTCTTGTGCCTTTATGGGGGTGTTGGCAGCATGAAGAGACTGAGGCAGGATGTTGAGAAATGCCTCAACTGTTTTCTAATAAATATATTAGAAATATATCCCAGACTGGTTGGGGCTGGAAGAGACCTTAAACCCATCTTGTTCTTGCACACCTCCCACTGTCCCAGGCTGCTCCAAGCCCTGGCCTTGGGCACTGCCAGGGATCCAGGGGCAGCCCCAGCTGCTCTGGGCACCCTGTGCCAGAGCCTGCCCACCCTGCCAGGGAACAATTCCCAATTCCCAATATCCCATCCAGCCCTGCCCTCTGGCAGCCATTCCCTCTTTTTATGGCACTCCAGGCTCTTGCAAATCGATGGAGGTGCTCATCACCCTCAGCTGTCCTGGGCTGACCTGGGGATGAGCTCTGCTGCAAGGCCACAATCACCCTGTGAAAAATGAGCATTAAACTGTTACAGCACTCCTCAGCAAAGGCACTGCAGGAACAAAACACTCTTTTGGCAACAAATATTCCCAAAAATCCCCCATAGGAAAGACACCAAACTTGGGCTGGGATGGTTTAAATCTCTTCCCTGGAACCATGGATAGATCCCACCACAAACCCCCTTGGAGCAGAACAGGGGGAAAAGCCTCAGTGGAAGCCTCTGGGCTGGCAAAGGTGCCTGGTTAGAAGATGGCCACGCCACAGAGCCAGGTTCAAGGTATGAAAAAGAGGCAAGGATTTCAAACTTTGCTCATAGATATTCTTCAAGTGGTGTTTAATACCGCTCCTTTTGTTTGTTTTGACAATGGATCTTATCTTTTGCTAAGGGCTGTGTTCAGGACTATTATTACCCTCTATAAAAGCCTCACAGTCTTTCTTTCCACTTGTTCAGCACACCAAAGTGGCATAGCAAATTTAATCGAAGAACGCAGCTCCAGGGAGAGCCTTTGGAGACTCTCCCCTTTTTCATAATGCCGTTATCTCCCTTTCCTTGTGTTGGGGATGCATAAAAATCACAAAAAAGTCATTCTGAGTATATTCTTCCTGATAATTATTGTCAGACTCCGAGATAAGTACCCTACGTGATGTAATGTGTGTTAGACCCGGCTCTCTGAATGCAAATCCTGCCACCTTCCAGGCCCAAACAATGAGCACCCTAAACACCAGGGCCTGGTATTTTGCCACAGACAAGAGAGAGCTTTGATTTTTTGTGTTTCGATAAGGCGCAATCTGGGTGCCTTTATCTCAGCTGTTATATTTAAAGATGACATTCTAGCCTTGCAGCCTTGCCTATTGTCTTGACCCTGATTATCTCCAAATGTTGTTGTTTAGTCAAACTCGCCGCTTTAATGAAAGGCCTGCTCCCAATTTAAGGGAAATTATTTAAATGCAGAGTGTCCTATACACTGCGGTTTCCAAAAGAACTAGGCGGTTAATCAAAAGTTAATTGTATAATTCTCATGCAGATTAGGGCCTCTTGCAAATGAATCCCAGGTTGTGATTATTAAAAAAAGGGAAAGTGCTGGAGTAATGCACAAGGGTCTTCAGTCTGGTAAACAATCAGCTAAGGTTTAATTTGTGGTAAACAAAGTGCTGATACACCAGGGGTCTCCAAAGGAGACAAAAAGGTGAAAATAAATTAAAAAACAACATACAGATATGATCTTTTTGTTTTTAGGCATCTTTCAAAAACACAGGCTAAATGAACAAAAAGTAATCCATTAATATTTACTGGCAGCATCCTGGCAATATGCAAATGAGAGCAGTCCCATAATTACGCTGCAGCCCTTGGACAGGGATCCTGCTCACAGAATGTCACTGCCACCACCTCCAATCACCACCTCTGTGGTGCTCCCGTGGAAAATAAACCTCTCTAATGAACACTTTGATTAATCACAAACTGCTGCTCCCCGTGCCAGCCAACAACCTTGGCAGGAAAGGGCACCACTGGTAGGGTCAAAGCTTATCTGTGAGCTTTGGAGTTATCCGAGGGAAGGAACGAACCAGCAGTGATGGTTCCATGCCAAAAAAGTCATGGCTCAGCTGAAAAAAAATAAAATAAAGAGGAGGTGGCATTCCCAAGGAACTCAGGCCGGATAACCAGCTCCAGGTTCTAACCAACAGCCTCAAAAACTTTTCTTACCTAGATAACAACCCAAGGGAGAAGATACTTGTATTATCAAACTTTCAAAGGAAGTTCCTTGTTGGAGTCCTGGATGCTGGGAATTCCAGACTTTCTGTGCTGGCAGACTCTGACCCCCAAGAGAATTCTGCACTGACCTGAGGCTGTGGAGAAGCTTCCAAAATGGAATGACAGAACTGGGATTGTGGGTGTGGAGTTTGGATAGAAGTGTGTAACATCACAGCGTGGAAAATTTAGAGTTTAAGGGTTTAGAATACAGAAATATATATATATATAGCAAGATGGAGGTTTTAGGATGGAGGCTGGTCCTTCTTCACCTTCTTCCTTCTCCATGGGTTTTGGTGGTGTTTTGTAACTGGACAGAAAAGTCCACACTGCAGACTCTGAGTGATCGGTTATTGGGTTAAAAGTGAAAATAATTTAAGTGTAATTTCTTAATGAAATAATTTAGCCTCAAAAGACCTTATAAAGAAAGATACTGACAGAGGAGAAAAGAAGCCAAGAACCAGCTGTTCCTGACCCAAATTGTGGCCAGGATGGAAGACAGCAGGGTTAAAGGCAACTCTCTGGTGACCCTTCAAACTGGGACCCAAAGTGGCAGCCCTGGACTGCCCTGGGATGAGTGGGAAGCTCAGGGTTGGTGGAGAGGGGAGTTCCAGTCACAATTAAACCCTTTTCTGCAGAAATGGTGAAAGTGGCACTGACTGGGTTGTTCTGCCTGTGATGAGCAGGAGGAGTGACACGAGCACAGCCAGTGGAAGGTCACTGTGGCTGCAGAGCTCCCTGCTGCCAAGTGGGATGCAGGGCTGGAAATCCCTGCCTGCCCAGGAAAAACCTATTATCAGCTTATTTATTTCCTGATAACACCTTGGTCCTGGATGGAACAAAAAAAAATAAATCTTGAGAGCAAGACATGAGCTCCACCCTGGGATGCTTGGTACTCACCTTCCTGCTTTTCTCTTTTAAAAGGGAATCTGAGCTGTAATTTTCTTCTGCCTTGAAAAAAATGAACCTTTAAATTTAAATTAAGAACAGGATCTTCAGCCAGGAATGTGGGATTCAAGGAAAACTTCATAGCTGGCCACACTTGGGCAGGCAGAGCAGGGCTGGATGGGATATTGGGAAGGAATTCCTCCCTGGGAAGGTGGGGAGAGGTTGGGATGGAATTCCCAGAGCAGCTGGGGCTGTCCCTGGATCCCTGGCAGTGCCCAAGGCCAGGCTGGATGGGGCTGGGACAGGGGAAGGTGTTCCTGCCATGGCAGGGCTGGCACTGGGGGGGATTTAAGGTCCTTTCCCACCCAAACCATCCCAGGATTCTCGGGTTCCATAATTATGTATGTAAATTAAACCAAAATAATCATTTAGGCTGCTCTACACAAAGCAGATTTTCAGGGAGAACCAAGTGGCCACTGTCAGATCCACAAAGAGGGCAAAACAGGCTCAGGCTGTCCTGGAATTTGGCTCAGTTTCTGAAGGCATGAAATGAAATGTGGGAGAAGGGATGGAAACGGGGACCAGCTGCAAGTCTCTGACATCCTACACTGTCAGAAACTCCAGTTTCAAAAAGAAATGAAGAAAACACCCCTAATTATTCTGAAATTTTAAAAAATTGTAATAATCTGCCACTTCCTGGGATTTAACAGGAACTACTGTGATATATTAAAGGGATTATTTGTGTAAAAGATGACCACCAAAGCATCCAAGCCTCAACAGTGTGAGCCATCACCTGGAGGTGAAGGGAATGCTGTTTGACATTAATTAGGAATTAAGGGTAATTAAGGACACTCATGTTTATTTGCCATTAATTGAAAAAAAATTACTAAGAATGAGCAAATTTGTCTCTAAAGGGTGGTGGGTTTTTTCATTTTCACTTTATTATCATTCTTAGAACATTTTGTTTCAAAGGAAAAGGAGGGAAAATGTGGCCTTAGGAATAAAAACCTATGAGCTATTAATTATGAATTATTATTATTATTATTGTTGTTGTTGTTTTTATTTTCTAGGGGTTTGCTCTGTGTTCCCAAGGGCAGAACCAAGAGAATTTCCCTGGAAAAGCTGAAAACTTGGAGTGCTGAGAGCAGCTCCTGGGGCAGCAGCAGCAGCAGCCCCGGGGTTGTGCCAGAAGGACTTTTAAAGGATCAGGGAATATCATCCCATTTCTCCACTACTCATTGCTTCAAACACATCCAGAATTTGGAATTATTGCTCCTTTTAACTCAGGAACCCCAGAACAGCAGAGACCTTCCAGCTGCACTGCCCAGGGTGCAGATGAGGCCAACGTTGACTTTTCCCAAGTTTCAATCAGCCCATGGCAGATCCCAAATAAATCTTTCCATCAGAGACAGGCTTTGGGAACTAAATTGTTCAGTAATATGCATTTTCGATCAAAACACAGGGGAGACTTTAAAAATTTACTGCGCATAAATAAAATATTTGATCGCTCTGATTCCCATTTTCCAAACCCTCACAGACACTTCGTACTAATATTGACATTAAACTTCAATATTGATGTAGGGATGAGGAAATAGAACTGCTATAAATACTTGAACAGGATGCAGGAGAAAGTTTTGACAAAAATAGGGGTTTTCCAAGAGGTTCTTGGGATTATTTTTCCTGTTGGGAGGTACAAAAAGGCCCAGGAGGGTGTTCCACACCTGAGCAGGGGTTACAAGAGCCAGGTGAGCTTCTTTCATGGAAGGAAATAATGGAAACCAAATCATGGAATGGTTTGGGGTGAAAGGACCTTAAAGATCATTCCTGCCATGGACAGGGACACCTTCCCCTGTCCCAGGTGCTCCAAGCCCCAATGTCCAGCCTGGCCTTGGGCACTGCCAGGGATCCAGGGACAGCCACAGCTGCTCTGGGAATTCTGTCCTAGCCCCTCCCCACCTTGCCAGGGAACAATTCCTGCCCAAAATCCCATCTAAATCTACCCATTGTCAGTTTAAATCCATTCCCTGTGTCCTGTCCCTCCATCCCTTGTCCCCAGTCCCTCTCCAGCTCTCCTGGAGCCCCTTCAGGCCCTGCAAGGGGCTCTGAGCTCTCCCTGGAGCCTTCCCTTCTCCTCTCCAGATGAACATTCCCAGCTCTCCCAGAGCAGAGATGTCCCAGCCCTGGAGCAGCTCCTCAGGTTTGCTCCACACTTTGGTGGCCGTGTCCCAGCCTGTCCCTCTGAGCACCTCCAGGAGCTTCACAGCCCAGAGCAGCCTGGCAGGGTCCTGATGAGCCCAAAGCAACAAAAAGTCTCATCTGGAGACCAACCCCAGGCTTCAGGAAATGTTTGCAAAACCCCCAGCACTGGGAGGGCTCCTACCTTGAGAGTCTTTGTGCTGCTCCACTGCTTCCAGCTCCAGGTGGGACTGGGGAGTGGCTCCAGGGGCTGCCTGGGCTACAGCCTTGACCTCAACACCAGCCCTGGGACAGGGACACAGGAACATTGTCACCCTGTGGGCATCTCCAACCCTGGGACAAGGACACAGGAACATTGTCACCATGTGTGCATCTCACACCCTGGGAGAAGGACACAGGAACATTGTCACCCTGTGGGCATCTCACACCCTGGGACAGGAGCACAGGAACATTGTCACCATGTGGGCATCTCAAACCCTGGGACAGGAGCATGAGAACATTGTCATCATGTGGGCATCTCACACCCTGGGAAAAGGACACAGGAACATTGTCACCCTGTGGGCATCTCACACAGTGCCCTCACCCAGCAGGTGAGAAATCTCCTGGAAATCTCAATTCTCCATAAAACACATCAGGTGCCTGCTCAACACAACAAAATAAATAAAATAAATAAAATAAAATAAAGCAAATAAAGTAAAATATTAAATATTTTACAGTAAAATATTAAAATATAAAATTTA
>WBNO01002715.1:282319-309825 GCA_013400575.1 Peucedramus taeniatus
TATCAATAATAAGATAATGAATATCATTGATAACAAGTATAATATATTATATTGATAATATAAATATCAAAAAATTCCTATTTAACCCTCACCAATAACCAGCCTTGCTGCCAGGGCTCATGACAGATTTAAATATGGATATTTTGAGTGGGAACTATTAAAAAACAACCTTTTTTATTTTTAATTTTTTTTTTTTTTTGCCTTCTCCAGTTCCTGCTGCCAATTGTCACAGCTGAGGGATCTGCCAGGCCTGGGAAGGCTCCTCTGGCATCACATTCCAGCCCTGCCCTCCTGCAACTGCAGCCTCTGCCCTCTCCTGAGCAGCCAGGCTAAATTGGGTAGAGCTTTTGGAAGTGAACAAATTGGGACTAGGAACAGACCCCAAGCTCATTTTCCATTTTGTTCCGAGCTCCTGTCTGAGCTGGAGTGGTTGGGAAAGCAATAAATAGGCCAGGGCCATGGGGGAACAGCTCCTGGGGTACATTTGGGTCAGGGGCTACCACTAGGATTTCTTTAGGAAGCCAGATGATATTCCATGAAAAAATAATTAAAAAAAAAAAATAAAATAAATCCCAACCACGAGAAAAGTTTTGCGCGGAGCATTTTTGGGGAGTTGTGATTACAACAATAACAGCTCTGCAAAATAGAGCTGGGTGAGATTTAGATGAGATTTAGGACCAAGTTTGTTTTACCCTGTCACTTATAGATTGTAAATTTACCTCCCCAAATGTCTCAGCTTGCAGTTTGAAATAGGCACTCCACACACTTATGATTAATTACTATGCAAAGGTATTAATTGAAGCAATCTCTGCACTTAAACTTATTTTTAGTGAATTCTCTAGCTTAGCAATGTATTAACTCTATAGTAATATAAATAATTTAAGTAATAGAAATCTTAATATATTGAAATATAATCTTAATATCAATATAAATATATTGACTTATTAGGAATAAGTCAATAATAAAAACCAAAATTTTAGTCTTTATCATTTTTATATAGATTCTTAAACTGCAGTCAGTGTTTTATTGCCAAGTTTATGAGAGTTGCATAAATAAACAAAATAACAAATCTCTCTGCTTTTTTTAGTTCTGTCTTGTCCTTCTGATAACACAGAACACACAGACTGAAATTTGGGGTTTTAAATGGAGATTATTCATCATTTGGATTTTGGTGGGCTTTTAGTGAAGTTTGCTCTGCTTTTCCCACACATGGGCTGTAAATTTTTATTAAAATGGGTGAGGCTTAAGAAAGAGGAGAGATTTGGATGGGAGATTGGGCAGGAATTGTTCCCTGGCAGGGTGAGGATGGAATTCCCAGAGCAGCTGGGGCTGCCCCTGGATCCCTGGCAGTGCCCAAGGCCAGGCTGGACACTGGGGCTGGAGCAGCCTGGGACAGGGGAAGGTGTCCCTGCCATGGCAGGGGTGGCACTGGGGGGGATTTAAGGTCCTTTCCAACCCAAACCTGGAATTCTGTAAGGAAATTATTCCTGTCCTTGGACTGGAAGCTGCCCAGGTCTACCTGCAAACATTCCCTGGCATCAGGACCTGCTGGGAAGTGTTCAGCCCATGGGGCACCAATTTAGTGGATTTGCTGCCACAGAAACATCCTTGCTGAATTTAAAAAAATAATTTATAAATAAATAAAAAAATTAATATTAAATATAAACAAATATATAATAAAATATCTTATTATTATAAAAATACAGATTAAAATACATATTTTATATATTATATATTATATCATTATATATTATAAATNTATTTTAAAATATCACCTTGGCACCATCAGCTGCCATACCTGGAGCATCCAGAGCAGGACCCAAAGCTCCTCTTCAGCTGGATCCTCAGGGGCTGCTCCCACACACCCAGGCTGCTCTGTAGGACAGCATTCCATGGATTTGGTGCTGGTCCAAAGCCCAGCTCTGGTGTTTGACCCAGGGATCCACCAGAGCTGCTCCATCCCTCCCTGAGCTGGCCAGAGAGGTGGTCAGCTGGTCACTTCTTCACCCTCTGCTCCTTCTCCTCAGGAGCTGGAGCCCTTCCCTGCTCCCACAGGAGCCATGGACCTCTCCAAAGTGAGTCCTGCCATTTCTTTTTGCAGATAGATTTTAGCATTTTTATTTTAGGGGAGTTCCCCTGCTTCTTTTTTAAGGAATTTTAATGATCATAATCAGTGGAGCACCTTTCTGATCATTCCTGCCCTGCCTTTTGAAGCAACCAAGGGGCACTTTGGTATTCTTGGAAATAAATTAGGGATTTATTTGATTTTATTTATATAAACAATGATCGATTGTTGCTCATTTTGATTTTTTTTTTCATTCCTCCACAGCTGGACACTGTTCATCACCACTCTGGAGTGAAAGTAAATAATAAAATAGTTCTTATGGAATGAATCATTCCAGGAAATGTCAGAAAAATACAAAAACCCCAAGAAATATTCACCTTTGCTATTATGAAGACAAGGTCCTTCTCTTTCAAGGCCTTTCTTTAAAAGTGGAGGAGAAAACTTGGAAGGGCCTACCAATATCTGCTTTGATATTAATTAGAATTAATAGATCAGAATTGCATTAAATATTGTTTGCTGGTTAGAGCACACTTTGGGAGATCACACCTTTGAATAATTAAGGATGCAAGGGGACAGATTAAGGTTTTTTAAGTAGTTCTATGCAGTTGTAATAATAAATGACCAAAAGTTTGGATAAGAGGGGAAATGAAGTCTCTGCTAATTGTCATTACAGTTGTTTTCTGTGGCTGAGGTCACGTCAGAATTCCAATAAATTTGATTATTTCAGATGGACAGATCACTGCCCAGAGAGCCTACATGTAAATATTTCATGACTGCTTGCCCACTGCATCTCTTAATGAATTAAATCTCATTATTTCCCAAAATAATTTCTAGTAAAGGCTACTCAGCCAGCACAATATCCATTTCTTTTGCATGGAATCATAGAATCATTAAGGTTGGAAAAGACCTTAAAGATCATCAAGTCCTACCAGCAACACCTTGAAATAGTTCCTGAGAAAAAGACTGATTTTCACTGAAAAAGACTTTTCTGTCTTCATTCCCTAAGGCAAACTTGTTTCCTGTTCCCTCCCCACTTCTCCCAAGGGAATTGGTCCTTGGAAAACATAAAAAAGGACTTAGAAAAAGGGTTTTACTTTCAGAGAGTAAAAAAAGTAAATCTCTTTTTTTTCAGAGAAAGTTCTTAAGGTGTGCTCAAATGACTTTTCTTTATTCCTACCTCACCTGTATCATCCCCCTGCTCTGTGTTTATGGACAGCTCGAGGAAAAGGCAATAAAAACCAAAAAAAAGTGGGGTTTGGGGCTGGAGTTTGGCAGGGACACGGGGATGGGAGGCACAGGGGGGATGGAGGTAAACAAAGCAAAGCCAGGCTTTGCTTTAGACCCAGCAGCAGCATTTAACCCCAGGCTTGAAAAGGAGGATGCTCACAAATACAGTGAAGTCATGTATTCAATTTTGCTCAACTACTGGTGTGAAATTTTAATCAAAAAAAAAAAAAAAACTAGAGAGCTCATTCAAAAAAGAAATTAGTGAAGAAAAAAAAAATTAAAAAAAAAAAAAAAAAAAAACAAGAGAGCCCATTAAAAAAAAAAATTAGGAAAAAAAAAAAAAAATAAAAAAAAAAAAAAAAAAAACTTTGGTCGTCTCTCATCAGTGAAAACTGATTTAGTTATGCAAATTACTGCTATGAATATTAAACCACTGATGAAAGGTTTTTAATGAAGGGATCTTTTGTTTTGGAAATGCAAGGGTATATGCTTTAATTTCTTGCTAATTTACTGTTCTTTGATAATGTTCACATTTTCCCCAAAGTGACTGCACTGATGGGTTTAATGCTGTGAATAGAACTACAGGCCAACAATACTGGTTTTGACAAGCCTTCCCCTGTGTAACTATAGATCATGATTTGCAGCCCCTTATGCACAATTCTATTAGGGTGAATTTTGTCTACAGGGCTTTCCATGAAATGAATTCTCATTTTAATGTTAGCCTCCTGCAGTTTTTAATTTTTAATCTGTAATATGAAATTGCAAATTTTACAAACATCATTTGAAAAAGCCACTAGGACAGAACCGAATGCCAAAGTTTACATATTGCCTAATTAGACTGTTATGAGAAGCAGCTTATCAATGTCAAGCCAAAGATCATCAAAAAATCCAATTACTAATTTGAAAAACACATATATTTATAGGTTCATTTTGTTTAATTTGCATCCGATTAGCTTAATAATTGTTTAAAAATTGTATTAAGGTTAATAATTTGGGTTCAGTTAGCAACACACCTGGGCTGCCCAAGTGGGTGCCCCACCAAAAATAAAGCTCCATGGTGATCTTTTCCAGCAGAAAGCACAGAGAGCTCATTACTCAAATGACAAGGCAGTTTTAAATATGAAAAGTTATTAAATCCACTCACAGGCTGCTCTTTTTTCAGCTGGTACTGGTCAGGATTGCTCAGGGTGGGCTCTCCCAAACTTCCAGGAGGATTCACCTCATTTGGATGTTGAGTCCTGTCTCACCAGCCAAGGTCTGCTCTGAGATCCTAACAGGGAATTTGGACTTCTGAAAGTTGGCATTAAAGGGGAGCAGTGGTGGGCAAGGCAAAGGGGCTGATTCTCTTTAGGGTCAGTTTTAGTGCAAGCTCAGAGTGGACATTTCTAACCACAGCAAGGGACAGGGCTGTGAAATTGGTCTCATGGCTGGACTCAAAGGTCTTCTCCAAACCTAAATGATTCTAGAATTCCATCAACTCCATCCAACAGGTGCCATAACCAACATCACTTAAGAATTTTGGCTCCTGGAAAGGTTCATTGCTCCTGTTCCCCCCTGAGGCTGTGCTGGTGAGGGCAGTGGTGTCCTGAGGAAACACAGGAGCTGTCCAGGAGGGAACTGCTGATCCCATGGGCAGAACTGATCCTATGGGCAGAACTGATCCTACAGACCAGCACAGCCATGGAGAGAGGCTGGGAAAGCTGTTCCAGGCTGGGAAGGCTGGGGTGGGATGGTGGTGTCCGTGTTCACGCTCTCTCAGAAGCCACCTCAGCCTTGGAACTCCCCAGCCAAACCCTGCCTGGGGTTCCTTCATTAAACCAGGAGTGGGGCTGAGCTTTGCCTGAGGACTGAGGCTTTGCCTTTAGTTAATGGGAAGCAGGAGGTTTCTCCAGAGGGGGATCAGGAGCACCAAGCCGAGCTGGAGCGCCCTGGAGGAGCGGCCGCGTCTCCGCGGGACCTTGGGAGGAAGCTCTCCAGATGATCAAATTAGTGCCTCTGCCTGCCTAATTGGCACGGGGTGCACCAACTAATGAACAACCAGCAGTGCAAGGAAGGCTGGGAAAGGAGGAAAATGAGCTGGTGCTAATTGGTGGGCTTGACTTGGCTGGGATTAATCACACATTTTAACGGGAGGGCTACAAAGTAATGCCCACACCCCAAAAGGCACTGCAGTGCTCATTTGCATATCTATAATGAGCTGGGTTTTGGTAAATTGTCAGGATTTGGCTTCAAAATAAAAAAGCTGGTGGGTTTTCATCTGGTCCAGCACCTAAAAGTCTCAGCTTTAGTTTTAAACTTAGTTTCAGGCTTTGACTGAGGAGATGCTCTCAGTGGGTTCAATTAAAATGGATTTGGCCCTTTGCTTGCCTCATGGATGATTTCTGATCTGCCTGACCCTCCTAGAGGGGTTTCTCATTTCCCATTATTTAAAAATAGGTCATTGAGAGTTTTATGAACACATGCAAAATATTAATTACAAAGTTCAGCAGCACAGTTGTGGTCAGCTGGTGGGATACCTCCCCTCAAAGAAAAACAAGGATTTATGGCAGTGAGTTCTTGGGAGATTTACAGGATAAATGCTCGTAGGTGGTTGAGAAGAGCCTGGTCTAATCTAATTTACAGCTCTAATTAGCTGATTTTTAGAAAAATCTGTTTGACCTTCTTGAGGGCAGTGAAAGCTGCATCTTTCCCTGGTATTCACAAACATTGCAATTTAAAAATACCTCCAGAGCTGCAAAACTGAGAGCATCAGGTCCAGAATGGAGATGCAGCTCCCTCTGGAAGGAGCAGAGGGGAAAATCAGGAGTTCACTCCTGTGCCACACAGTAGCCACTAAGATTTCCTTACATTCTTCCATCAAGCAGCCTGGAAAACTCTAATTGGACAAAATCCCAATTTTCATTCCCTCATGCCAGCACTTTTATCTTATCCTAGAAAAGGTGATCCTCTCACTGAAGGAAATGATATTAAGAAAATTAAAAAGCTGAATATTACATGTAGAAAGACTCTACAATAATTTCATACTAACATAACTTACATTATAACAGTATTTGTATGAAAAAGCTAAATATTAACAACATTCATTTTTAAAATAAGCATTTACTTAGAATTAAAATGAGAAATTTAGAAACAAACTTCTACTTTTCAGATAGATGCAAAACTGTGCAGTGCTTTGATCTCCTACCACAAATAGTAAAAAATAGCATTTTACTGGAAATCCCAAGTCTTTCTGTTTAATGAAAGAGCTGCAATTTATTGTTAAGAAATTTCATGTTCCACCAGAACAGAAAACAGCTCCAATCCAACAAATCATTGTGTCTGTCCAAGTTGAAGCTTGAGTTTAAACTTGAGTTAAACTGGATTAAACTCTTCTTTCAAATTGCTGCAGTTCACTTAGTCCAGATCTTTCCTGGGCTGGGAAATTTGTATTGAAGGATTTGCATCAGCAGATTTTAAACTGCTCAAGTCAAAATAGGATTTTTTAATTCCTAAATGAACACTGAGGAATGAAACTCCTCTCACACAGGTTTTGTTAAAAATATCCATCCAATTTTAGGAGGGAAAACAAACCACGAGGAACTTTCTGGCAAGATTTTTGTATCTTAATATCATAAGTTTTTAAATGCAGTAACTTTATTCAGATAATTCTAATATCAGCACTAAAAGTAGTGTTAAAACCACTGATTTGTTGCCAGTGTTTCTTCCCTCATACACACAGACACAGGAATGAATATTTGTCTCAAAGTGCTTTAATTTCTTCTGGCTTTGGCTAAAAGTATTTCCTGGGCAAGGTGATGCTGAATGATGCTGCTCAAAAATCAGCAGTGAGTGGGTATTGAAGCACTTCTTTCATGGTTTTATGGTATCCCACCCTTAATTCCAAATTCTGGCTGCAGGTCTCTTGATAAAACAGATCTTTTCAGTGAAATAGAGCAGAAAGTTTTGCTCTTTCTGCTATCTATCTTGTGAAAGTTGTGGTTATCAAACTTTGGGATTACAAGGGTTTATTTTAGCCATGCACAATCCTGCATTCTACTGGAATTTACAAAGTACTGCTGGAGAAAAAATGTACTACATAAATATGGAGAATTTGCTTAAATTCATTAAAATAAAAAAGGAAAATTTATAATGCTGAAGATCAGAACGGAATTGGGTTTTTAGCTTTCAAATACACTGATTTTTCCCAATTTTTAGTGTTAATTGCTTGTCATAGGCTGACAAGTCCTGACCTACCTGCCACTCACAGAGCCATAAAAACACCAATATCTGCCCTGAGCACCATCAAAAGCTCCCCACACTCCTGATATTTAGTTTCCAGTTCAGTTTTCATTACCTTTTTTAGTACTACAGAAGGAAAATTTACTTCATGAGATGTTCCTCAAGCTTAGTTTATCCACAGCTTCCAGACTCTGTTTGCAAACCTGAGAATATTCACTAATTGCCACTTTTGGAGTTGCAGGGAACCTCACATGGAAGTTTTTAAAAGAGTGGGAGTTCCCACCTGTCTCCAGGTTGTTTTTTTTTTTGTGACCTCCTCTGAGTACCAGCCATAAATTATATTCTAAAGGAACAGGGAAGGAAGCTGGAGTGGGAATCTATGGAGACAACATCCTCAAAGATCATCAATTACCTGCTCTCTGTTAATTTCTGAGAATTGCCTCCATCAGAGCCCAGCCTTTGGGAAATTACAGAATTTCCCAAAATTCTGGGGGTGTTTACAGGCTCCAAGGTTAATAACTGCTCTCCCAAAATAGCATCACACCTCTGGGTCAGGGCAGGGGAGGAATGCCACAGAAAGAGACAAATTAAAAGGTGCAAAATTCAAACCAATGACAGTTTTCTTTCTATATTTCATGTAATTAAGCAGCTTGTCTTGCTGTCAAGGAACTCCTTGAAGCCAAGAAGTCTTGGAAGGAAATTGGATATGAAAGAGACTGTCAGGAACAGGCAGAGCTGTGGCACTGATGGCAAGGCAGGGCTGAAATATTAAAATCCAGTTTTGTTGTCAGGAAGTTTTGAAGGTTTTGAAACTCTTCCTGACAATCAAGTCGATTTTTCAACCTTATTTATGTAGTGGAAGCAGAAAGTCCATCTATTTTTAATAAGTGTGGAGATGAAATTTAGAGGATGGATGGAGGTCCCCACAGGGATCGGTGACAATCGACAGCACAGCAGTGACAATGCCATCAAAAGGAAGTTCAAACCTAAACCTCTGGGAAAATAATGCTCCTGCTTAAATAATAAATACTCTGCAGGGATTTAAAAGCCATGAGGATGTGGCACTTGGGGACATGGGACAGTGGTGGCCTTGGACTGGATGGTTTTGGAGAGCTTTTCCAACCTAAGGGAGGCTGAGATTAAATATCATCAACAGGCAGCTCTCTATATTTACACATTTAAAACACTTTTTCTTTACTACTCCCTCAAAATCACTAGAGACATTATCTTTAAATAAAGTTGTAGATATAAAAACACAGATATTTCTATACCCAGCAACTTGTAAATGCAAGCAATAATCATGGATTAAGACTAAGAGGAACCTCTGCTTCCTGAGGTTATTTGTCCCATTCCTTTCCCTCTTTCCTTAAGAAAATCATTTGCCCAGATTAAAAATCAAAAAGATTGACAATGCAGAAAGTCTGCAATGAAATCATCCTATAATTTCCTTTTTTTTTTTGTTAAATTTGTGTTGCCACACAACCAACAATGAAGATGTAACTCTACAGAAATTACAGAGATGGTAAATTGGAAATTTTCCTCGAGGAAAGAGATTTGTTTGTTTGGCTGACCCCTCAGGTAAAAGATTTGTCTCAGCTCTCCCTCAGAATTATCTACCTTGAGGTAGATTAGCAGTTTCAAATTTTCTGAGTGGAAAAGGAGCTGCCTAGAAAATAAAACACATCTCTATCAAATTTGAATCAACAGGAATTCGTGTTAAATGTCAGTTCTACAAAAGAGAACAGAGTAAATCTCCTCTGGAAACGTCCTGGACAGTGAGCAAAGCCCTGCTCTGGGTGGCTGCACAACCAAACCTGGGTTTATGTTCAATAAAATCCATCAGCCACAAACCTTGAACTCCTGTTTTCCCTGGCTGGCTGTAGAACATTCCCAAAAATGACTCAACAAACATCACTTTCTGAGAGACTTCCACAAATGAACCTTTGCTTTGGGAATTCCCATCCTACCTTGTCCATCTCTTCAGCAAACACACCTGGACTTGCACAGATCCCCACAGGACCTGTGTGCTCCTGGCATTACAAAAAACAGGATCTAACTTTGGAGAGTTCTCCAATTCCTACAAAAGCAGTGGGATAAATTCCTTGGGGAGAGACTGTGCCCAGGATTCCTTCTCAGTCTCCAGACCAGCTCCAGTGAGGCACCTGGGAAAGGGGCAATGAGAGGAGACAATTCCTGGTTTTTTAGTACTAGAGAAGGAGGATTTACTTCAGATGTTCCTCAAGTTTAGTTCATCCACAGATTCCATCTTGGAGAGAAACTCCAGCTCTGGAAGGGAATTGAGGCATTTAATCTGAGCTGAGCTTTTGTTAGATTTGAACTGGGACCAAACCCAAAGTGACAGATCAGAGTGACTGGAGGAAAAAACCCAAACAACTTCTTAGAACCAGAAAAATATTCCTGTGGATCCCTGTGTTTCCCAACCATGGCACTGGCATTGCTTACACAGAGGAGACAGTTTTGATTTTAGGGAAGATGGTAAAATTTTGCTTTCCTCTGAGATTTCAGGGCCAGTTTTAGGAATGTCATGATTGGGAAACAGAGTTAAAAAAACCCAAACCAAAAGATCCTCCACCACAATATATTCCACTTTTAATGTTAACCACGTGAAGTTCAAGGGAAAGTACCAGATTCTGCCCCTGGGATGGACCAGCCCTGGATGTATGGACACACTGGAGTTTTCACACTAGAATTAATTAAAAAAAAAAAAGGTGCATTATAATTCAATAAAAACCTTCTGTGGATATGGGTACAGCACATTCTACACGACAAAAAAACAAACAAGCAAAAAATCCAACCTTAATGAATAAAAAATCTTAGTATTATATCAGATCTGAGGTTTGGAGTCTTAGGGGTCTTTTCCAACCTGAGCAGCTCCAATTCCACCAGCTCTGCTGCAGAACCATCCCCAACTCCTCACACACCACATAAACAAAGGATCTTAAATCAGGTCTAAAAACTGCACACAGGTTTCATTCCCAGGCTGAATTTTCTCTGTTTCTGCATTTAAGAAGTTCCCAGCCTTGAAGACAAATTATCTGTAAAAGGTCCTAAAAATTCTGTCTGCAAACCACATCAACCACAGAGGATGAACCACAGAAATTAACTTGTAAGACAGCAGCAATTACATTCTTAAAACCAAAAAACCACACAAGTCCCAAATTGTTTACAAATTTAATGACTTCAGAACCTGCACTTTTCAATACAAATTTAATTTTTTTTTAAAAAAGCAACTTATTAAAAATTTAGCATTAATACTTCTGCTAATACAACTGTATTTTTTTATGAAAAGAATATTTACAGAACTCCAATGAAAAATAAAACCTAAGCATAGGAAAATTTCAGCAGAAAATAGCTTTATCTGGCAGTAATATGGATTCCTGATTGTTGTACTAATCAACAGGAAAAAGGGGAGAAACACTGATAAAATAAATGTAATTTCTGCTTGCAGCTTTGCATAAGCACCCATGGTTTAGGAACCACCACATGTAGGCAAAGCTACTAAAAAAATATCTACTTCCTATCTGTAAATACATTAAGAAATATATTTTGTAAAGTAACCATAGAATTACCAAAAATCTGAGCTTAAAATCAGAGTGCAAATCAATTCACATTAAAAAAAAAACTGTAATTGGAATTACTGAATTGATTTAAAAACTGCTTCTGGGACTCTTAAGGCTATTTCCTTGTTCTTGTGCTGGATCTTGTCCTCCTCTCCATCTCTCCAGTGGTCTGAGCTGCCCTTGCATCCTCTTCTCCAAGTTTAGTTTTGTTTCTTCTTCCTCTTTGTAGAGACCCATTTTCATCACTCCCTATTTGCACATGGAAAAATGTCAATTTGTATCATCAATCAAATATTTCCCATAAAAGTCCATCTTCACCTACATTGTTTTGAAAGGAAATGTCCCCAATGACAACATTCCAAAGACTACATCTCTGAATTCAACAAACCAGATACCAACCCCACACTTCTGCACATCCAATATCCTTTAAGTTGGATCCCTGAGGATTTACAGCTATTTCTGAAAGTAGGTTAACATTAATGAGAGCACCAAAACCAATTAGCTGCCATTTTAGCTAAAATTCCTTCCACTGATGTGTAAAACTAAAACAGAACCAACACCAAAGTCCTGCAAAATTGAAAACAGAGCAAGTTTTATGGCAGGCAGTTCCTCACTGTGTAGCACTAAAGAGTTGCTGTCATTTCTGCTTCAAGGCATTCATTTGATGATATTTTCTAATTGGGAGTTTTTAAGTCAAGCTGAAAATTCCAGGGAATATTTTAGGTGGCAGCAGGAGCAGGGCAGAGATTGTCCCCTGTGCTGGGCACTGGGGAAGGCAGCTCCAGTGCTGTGCCCAGTTTGGGTCCCTCAGCTCAGGAGGGACATGGAGGGGCTGGAGTGTGACCAGGGAAGGGAATGGAGCTGGGGAAGGAGCCCCAGGAGCAGCAGGGGGAGCTGGGACCTTGGATCTTTTCCAACCCAAACGATCCCATGACTCTGTGATCTACATCAGCAGCCCCCAGAGCCCTGCACACAATTGTTGTGTCAACACAAACTCAGCCAACCTTAGAGAAGAGAAAGCCAATCCTTGCCTCACCTGATTTTAATTTTTTGGGTGCCACGTCCTCTGCTGGCAGCTGGCACTTCCTCCTGCGAGAGCTGGGGGCTGCCTGTGGAGCAGGGTCACCCTCCTGGCCCTTTCCAGACTGATTCTCTTCAGGACCAGTGGATGCTCCACTCAAATCCTGAGTTCTCAGAGTGTTGCCATTTTCTGGCAAGTCACTCCTTCTATGGGGAGAAGAAGTAGCTGCCTCTAATGTGAATTCCACCTTCCTATTATTTCTCAACTGCATTGTTCTTTCCTGGCATGGATTATTTTCTGGAGAAGCATCTTCACTTCCCTTAGGAATCCTCTTCTGACCTCTGCCTCTGGGCAGGTTGGGTTTTCCCCTGAGAGAACTGGAAATTGTTTCTTCAGAAGTGGAAGAAGTTGTTTTCTTCCTGCCAACTCTTGATGGATTTTCTTTTGCAGGTGGAGCTATGTTTAAAAGTTTACTTTTTTCTTCAGGAATTCTGTCTTTGCCATCTTCTGGCAAACCCTGAAGTGAGGTGGGACTAAGAGCCAGTGAAGTGGTTGCTTGTCTTGAGCTCCCTTCTACAAGCTCTATATTGTCTTGGGAAGAATTGTCCAAACTCTGTTTAGCTTTCCTATTGTTATTTCTTCTACCACTTTCTTTTGACAGCACCTGGTTTCCCTGAATAGAACTTTTGGCTTCTATCAAGGGGGCAATTTCCTTCCTCCTGCCTCTTCTCAGTTGATTTTCTTTTCCAGATGGATCACAAGTTTCTAAGGGAACACTCTGCTCTTCTTTGGGAGCTTCTTCTCCATCACCTGCTGGCAACCTGCGTTTCCCTCGAAGAGAGATGGAATTGGTTGTTTGTGATGCCAGAGCAGTTTCTTTCCTTCTGCCCCTTCCTGGTGGCTTCTCCTTTGCACAGGACACTGCTTCCAAAGGCACACTTTGTTCTTCCTGAGTACCCTCATCTTTAGTCTCTGACAAGCCACATTTTCTCTGGAGGCAAGAAGTTGAACTTCTTGCGTCTGCTGCTGGATCCATCTTTTTCCTTCTGTCCCTTACTGGTGCATTCACTTTTGCCTGTGAAGTTTTATTACCCAGAGCTGGATTTTCCTCTTCTCTCTCTGCCACCTTTTTAGCATCAGCTTCCAGCTGCCCACGTCTCGTTCTCACAGAGGGAGATCTGGTCTGTGATGCTGCAGCTGCCTCGCGTCTCCTCCCCCGCCTCGGTGGATTGTCCTCTGCTGAAGAGGGAGCAGCTTCCAAAGCTGATCCTGGCTCTGGTACAACAGCCTCATCTTTTCTATGATCTGCACCTAATGTTTGTTTTTCCATAAAGGCAGGACTAGCTTTTTGTGGGATGGAATCAAGTTGCTTTCTCCTGCCCCTCCTTCCCTGTGAAGGAGGATTTTCAGAATTCTCATGTTGATTATCTTTGTCAGTTATCCCTTCATCACCCTCAGGTAAACTTTTTCCTTCAGTCGCTTTGGAACTGCCTTCTTCAAGCTGAAAATTAACTTTTTTACTTCTTCTTCTTCTACACATCAGTGCATTTCTTTGTGCTGGATCACCCTGAAGGATTTCAGTTTGCTTTGTTCTAAGTATTCCCTGTTCATTTCTCGTCCTCCTCTGACTGCCCTGAGCAGGACTGGCACTGTCTGCAGCAGGGACTGATGGGGCACCTGGGCTGGGCTGCTCCTTCCTGGCTTGGGCTGCAGTGGCACAAACAGAGCCCACAGAATCCTGGAGGGAACATTCATCCTCTTCTGTTTCTGACTTAAATTTGGGAGTAATTGGTTTTAGGCTGTTCACATTTTCAGTAAATCCATCAGCTTTTTGCTCTAAACAGTCTTTTTTGGCCCTCCTGTTTCTAGCCCTGTTTGCTTCCATGTTCTGAGCACTGACTGGCATTTTGTTTGTCTCTGCAGAAGGTGACTCTGCCTTTAATCTTTGAGCTGCCTCTGTTGTATTTTCCTGAGCATTTCCTGTTTCACATCCCTGAGATCCTTTAATCCCATTTTTCACATGGGATTGTGTTCCAGCATCAGTTTCAGTTGATGTTTCCTCAGTTTTCTGAATGTTTTGTGTATTTTCAAGTGCGACCCCACAAGTATCTGCTTTTATTTCAGCTGAGTGCTTTCTGTTTCTAGTACTTCTAAAAGACTTAACTCTTCTCTCTGTTGCCTTTAGCTCAGATTTAGTACCATTTTCAGTTTCTTGTGCTGTGACAGCCTCAGGAGCTTTGTCACAAGCCTGTTCCTGTCTTTGTGAAACCTTTGGGGATGGGTCTTTACGAAGCTTTCTGGTTGTTCCATGAAGGTCTCCTGGAGAAGCTGCTTTACCTTGGTCATTCCTTGTTCGTCTCCCTCTTTTTGGTGGAATCACTGGTTCTGTGCTCTCCGCTCCTCGGCGCCTCCTCCTCGGTGACAGGAGCACTTCTTCACTGTCCTCTATCCCACTGTCAGCAGCTTTGCTATCAGGATTATTTAAACCTGTTTGCAGCTGACAAATTTCATTCTGAATGTTTCCAGGTCCTGTCTTTGTGCCTGGATCATCTTCAGTTTCATTGATGCCACAGTCCTGCAAACTCTGTTTGGTATTTGCAGGTGCTTTTTGTAGCACTGAAGAATCTTGAACACAAGACTCCAGATTTTCATTTGGATATTTCAACTCCTTCAGTTCTTTCCTTTTACCTCTTCCTGTTCTCTGAGCAGCTCCAGGTGGTTCCACAGATGAAACAAAGTCAAGCCCTTCCTGATCAGGGCAATGCTTTGTCCTCCTTCCTCTTCCCTTGTTTTCAGGTGTCATCACTCCCATCTCTTCTTGGGTATCAGGACTCTGCAATTCCTTTGAACTCACACCATTTTCACTTGGCTTTGCTGCAGCAGGAAGTACAGCTCTCCTGGGTTTGCCCCTTCTGGGTCTCTGGGTAGGCTGCTCTTCACCAGCTGAGTTCTTCTGTTGAGAATCTTCACCTTGGGAAACTTTTCCTTTCTTTTCTGGAATAGGGTAAAGAGCACAACAAAAATTAGATGTTCCTGTGCCTGACAAAAGTATCTGTGTATTTCCATTTTTCTCACAGAGGCATCTTGCTCAAACAAATCATACTATAAATAAAGAAATATTTAACCAATTCCTAGGTTGAAGGCCAGGCTTCTGACTGAAGTTGTTTAATTTATTTGGATAGGTCAAAGAGAAAAAGTGATCTCAGCTCAGGAAGTAGCTGGGCTCACTGCGAGAGGTTTAAACAACATCTGAACTTCATGGTAACATTTATGATTTTATATATTTATTATTCCTCTAGGCAAAATATTTGTGCTTACCATGTTTATGACTGGAATTAGAACCAGGAGGTGCAATCTCTCCCTGAGAATCCATAACATTTACTGATCTGACCTAAAGGAATAAAAAATAACCAATAAATGCAGGTCTGACAGGATGAGAACTTACAGAGCCAACCAGTACCAGATGAATGTACAGCAAAATTTATAAAAAATTCTGGTCAAATCCTTTTCTTTGAAAATTAAATCAATTAGTCTTATAAATGCATCCATTTATCTGATACAAAACCATAAACACAGCAGATTCAATTCTTGCCATCTAAAGTGAAAGACAACATTGTGGAGAGGTTGAGAAGTGCCTAAATGAGTGCTCAAAGGGAATTCGGGGTACTGAAGAGAAATTGAGTGTTCTGTAGTGTTTTATTGTAGTTCTAAGCACTAAACCCAGGGATATTCAGCATTTTATCTATGGAATACAAGAATCAAAATAATTTTTCAGAAAATGATACTGGCAGTGATGCCAGCACATCTGCACTCAAGATCAAGGTTCTTCTCACAACAAAAAGCAGCACCAGAACAAACCAGGCTGGGCACAGACATCACCAAGCCTGACCCACTGATTGGAAAACTTCACTTTTCCTACCTGTAATGGTCAGTGTGGAATGGTGAATGAGATGCTGGGAATGTCACTTTTATATTAAGCCTGTTTTTAATGATACTCAGACAACCTTAAAACACTTGTTTGTGACAGGTGCTTTCAAATAAACACATTTTACCACACACAAATGCAGCTGCCCCTAAAAAATATTGCAGGATACAAAGTGTCACACTAGGAAGTCTAAATTCATTTAAAGTACAGGTTTCAAAATCTAAAACCATCCTTTCCAAAACTTGAAGTATTTTACCTTAATTTCCTCTGGGGTATCAAACATTTCAGTCACTCCAGCATAGTCCACTTCAGAATCACAAGATTTCTGTCTGGATTCTGCCATGAGCCTTTGCAGTCCCACAAAATCCTCAACTGGTTGATATTTCTCTTTAGGAGATTTCATTAATCTGCTAATTCCAAACATGTTTTCTACAGGCTCAACTTTTTCCTTTGGCGTCTGGAAAATGCGGCTGATCCCAACCATGTCTTCCACAGGTTGGGATTTCAGCTTTGGGGTTTTCTTGGCTGAAGTCACACCTGGCACAGCTTTTACTGCTTCCCTGCTCTCTACTGGAGTCTCCAGCAACCTTTTCAAGGCAATTTCATCTGTGAATGGTTCCAGCTCTTGCTGTGGGGTCCTCAGGAGCTGTTTAATGCCTGACAGGTCCTCCACTGGCTCTGGCTTTCGCCGTGGGGTCCTCAGGAGCTGTTTGATGCCTGACAAAACCTCCACAGGCTCCAACTTCTGCTTTGGGGTCCTCATGAGCTGTTTGATGCCTGACAAAACCTCTACAGGCTGCAGTTTCTGCTTTGGGGTCTTCATGAGTTGTTTGATGCCTGACAAAACCTCTACAGGCTCCAGCTTCTCATTTGGGGTCTTCATGAGCTGTTTGATGCCTGACAAAACTTCCACAGGCTCCAGTTTCTGCTTTGGAGTTTTCAAGAGCTGTTTGATGCCTGACAAAACCTCTACAGGCTCCAGCTTCTCATTTGGGGTCTTCATGAGCTGTTTGATGCCTGACAAAACCTCTGTAGGCTCAGGCTTCTGCCTTGGGGTCTTCATGAGTCTCTTGATACCTGACAAAACCTCTCCTGGTTCTGACCTTTGTTCAGGTGTCCTTAAAATCTTCCTTTTGCTTGACATGACCTCAGCTGGTTCCAGCTTCTGCTTTGGAGTCCTCCTTTTAGTTCCTGATTTCACCAGAGATGCTGGTTTTCCTGGAATTACTGCCAAACTATCCATATTATCTTTGTGCACTGCTTTTCTTTTTTCAGGAGTTTTCATGGCTATTTCATCAAACATAGATGGAGATGACTCCTGTCTCAGAAGGTGGAATATGCCTGGACTCTCTTGCTTCTGCTCTGAAGCATCTGAATTATTTAATGGTGACACCATCATCTCTCCTGAAATAAGCAGTAGACTTATGTCATTTGAAAAGTAAATTAAGCAGAAAATCCAAGCATTTTAATTGCTGCATAATAACAAAAATTCAAATTCAAATATACCCTTCTAGAAATCAAAATCCAAACACGTGCACTGGGCATTCAGTGTCTGAAACAACTCATCAGCAGCTTGAAGTTCCATACCAAACAGAATGAATAATAAAATATCCTACTCAGAAATTAACTGGAACTACATTTTCTTTTAATACCTGATAAATCTCAATGATTCTTTTCATGGCTTGCTGGATTCTTCACCTCAGTTAAGTCTGCATAGGCTGAGACTGCTGCTAACCCATGATACACCTAAATATCCTTTTTATTAAATACCAAACCTACCAGATTCTTCAGGAGTGTGCAAGTCAGAAATGTCCCCTGCAGCCCATGGTGGTGTAACATCAGCATTCTGAGCAGCAGCCAAAGGAAATGTTCCTCCTCCATGATTTTCTGGAGTTTGGAACATTTCAGGCACTCCTAGAAATGATATTTGGATAAATGAGCAGACATTTTGACAAAGGAACTGCCCAGTGGGCAGATGAAGCAACAGACTCTGAAATCTCACCTGTGAAACTTTCATCCATATCCATGTTTAGCTTCAGCTTGGGATTTTTGACCACTTTAGGGACATGTCCAGCTGACCTGACTCTGGTGGAATAAGCTCTACCTACAACTATGGTAGCAGGTGACTCTGCATGACCTGTGCTGAAGTGACCTTTTATTTTCTTCTCTGGAGTCTGCAGAGAGAAAAGGAAAAAAAAAGTTATTAAACAAAGATTCATGGTGGAAGAGGTGGCCAAGCTCCTTCCATAATTTATCATCAGTCATGGTTAACTGGGAGGTTCCAGAAGACAAGAGGATGTCCAATGCCAGCGAGGGTTGGAAGGTCTAGCAGCCTGAGTTTAGGAAAGGCAGATCCTGCCTGATTTTTATGATCAGAGGTTGGACTCCAAGATCTTGGAGGTCTTCTCCAACCTTAATAATTCTGTGATTCCTTTTGTACAAACCTTCATTTCTCATATGCTGTGGGAGACATCAACTCTCATTTTACATCACACTAAGAGCTCAGCTTCTCGATCAAAATCCATCCAAGCTGCTTGGTGGTTATGCAAGAAAATAAAACAAAGAAGCACAAAAAAGAAAAGGATACCTTTGGTGGGTGGTTTATCCTCTTCAGGGTTCTTCCTTTACCGACACTTTTTTTAGCTGTCTTTGGCTGTGGTCTTGCAACCCCCAATTTTACCACTTCTGCCCAAGATTTTGCAACTAGAAGAAAATGAGAAAGAACCACTTCAACTCTCAGTTGTGTAAATGGAAGTTCACAATTATTTCTTTATGATTCCAATACATTTTCTGCAGAGGAAAGTCTGGCAGAGGAGAGTGGTTGTTATTACCTGATAATACCTGAAGTGTTCTCTGAAATATTCTCAATTTGAAAACCCCCAGCTGAAGTTTAAGAAGACTCCAAGTATCCAGTGTGGCTTTCCACACCAAAACAATGAGTCAAACACAGCTCAGATCCTACAGCTGAACAGTGACCCAATTCCTTCCTCTCTCTTTTGGAAGGAGCTCATTTTTCCCAACAGAAACTTGCCATGAGCCTTTCAGCCTCGTTCATTATAGATGAGCTTTACTCTGGTGAGATTTAACAACAGAAGAGAAATTGTTTCTAAGTGAAGTTTCTTTCACCACCTTCCTGAGGAATTTCATTTATTTATCCTGAATTTAGATCTACACAGACTTCCCATAATTTTTCTTGTATCACCTTGTCCTTGTGACACACTCCCAAAATTCCCAAAGCAAGGTTACCTTCATCACAGCATCATTCTGTACACAGCAGTGGGAGCAGGGAATTACAGCTGTGCAATAAATAAAGCTGGAAGTTGTAGGACACCTGCCTTGTTTACTTCAGGAAAAAAAGCCATCAGAACACAGGGATCATATAAAAGAAATGATTCTTTAAAACAGAGATAAAAAGGGGAATGCTGTTCCTTTTCCATCCA
Organism: Peucedramus taeniatus; assembly: GCA_013400575.1. Lineage (NCBI taxonomy): Eukaryota > Metazoa > Chordata > Aves > Passeriformes > Fringillidae > Peucedramus > Peucedramus taeniatus. Next base: position 301,797 of record WBNO01002715.1, read on the forward strand.
AGAAAAGGATGTTGTTATTCTCTTGTCAGAACTGCTATGTCAGTCTGTAAATAAAAAGAACTTTGAAAAGCTGACATTGCCAGGGTGTGCAGGATGCAGAGAAAAATGCCAAGCATCCAGGAAATTATCTGAAAAAGCTCTGGATAGTTTTATTTTGGATCTGAATTTTTTAAGAGCTGTGATGTTCTTTTCATATTACAGAAGGAATTGATGCAGTGATATTAAAAAGCACATTACAAAGAGGTGGTGAGAAATGGAATGACACTGATATTTGTCAAGAGCTCTGCTGCCATTAAAATGGACAGAATAATAAAGTAATAAAAATTCCTGGGTGAATGGGGAATTTGACTTTGTCAAACTGATTTAACTGATGAAAACAGGTGACAAATACACCCTTACTTCAAATTTATTTAAAAGTCAAAACTTGAAGAACCAGAACTCCCCTATTACAATTTCCAATGCTGTCAAAACTATTTCAAATCAGTGCTCAACACTGGGAATTCTGAAGATTTGAAACTAACACCCAGTTATGATCCTATTTTTTATTTCTATCAGTTATGTACCACTTTGAGTAGTTAAACACAGCCCAGTTCCTGGACAAAGTTTGTGAGCCTTGTATATAAATAAGGCACAAAATAACCAAAGTGAAGCTGCATTGCTATAAAATGTTAAGTTTTTCAAAACAAAACTGATGTGATAAACATGGTTTGGTTTAACACTACTTGACAGATTTTAAAGATCATGACTCTAATCTTGCAAAGAGAATGTTAATTTTACCACTTTTAAACTTCTGAACATTAATATTAATATTTGTCTTTAAATGAGTTTATAGATGCTTTAAAAATTTGCTTTACAAATGAAAAAATGCAACACTTTGCACTTCTAATAAGGCCAGATTTCAGAAGATTCACCAATTATCTGGTGGCCTCTGCATAACAAAACAAGCCTTTTCCAGTTTGCTTCCTGTATTTTAAAGCATGGAATTGAGTATTAAAAATCAGCTGTTGAAACCAACCTAATAAATTGGCACTGGAGGCACCACTTCTCCTCTTGGCACTGATGACAGCCACAGCCCCACCTCTGCTCCTCCTGGCAGAGCCCCTCAAACCCAGCTGGGCTCCTCTGGCTGACTTGGCTGGTGTCACTGCCACCAAGGCTTTGGCATCTTGGGTAGCAGGAGAAGATTTTGGTGTTTTCCCTTGGACATCACTCTTCCCCTCTGGATCCATGTCCTCTGTGCCAGCATCCTTCTCCTCTGCAATTGGGAATGGTGTGGGGGGCTGGGAGATGGAGAAACGCCCTCTCCTGAAAGGGGCTGGAGAGCCTGAAGGGATTTTGGGTGTTGAGACAGGGGATGAGGCACCTGGGGAATTTTTGGGTGACCTTTTTTCTTCCTAGAAAAAAAAAAAAATTAGCGAATGGAGGGTATTTCTTCCTTTTTAATGAATTGATCTGACCAGGCAAACCCTGCCTGAGACTTGGATTTTACTTTATCAGGAATGATATGGGAAAAGATTCCCAAACTGTCGATCAAGGCTGGGCTAAGTTTGGCAGGAGGGTTTGCCTTACTTTTGATCTTCACACCTTCCCATCCTTACCCTTCATCCATCCCCAGACAATAATTAGATCATTTTATGTCAATTTTAGTTTCAGACTGATTTTAACTTTTTAGCCTGATTTTTCCTTGTGTGTTTCACCCATCCAGTAAGTAGCAGACCTTGCCAATGAATTTGGTTGTACTTTCACTTTATTATAAACCTGGTGTTGCTGATGATTCTTTGAGCATCCCAAAACACTCATGAGTGACACCAGCATGCATCACACCAGGATTACTACTAATTTTGAATTAATAAATAATAAATTCACATATAATTTATAAATTCTGATCACAGTAATGGACTCAACAACTTGATTACTCTTAACATTTACCTGATCTAGCAAATGCTTCAAGCCCTGAGCCTTTTTGAGCACAGCCCGAGGAGAGCTTCCATGGGGTAAACTCCTCCTGGCAGGGAGAGCTCCTCTCTTCAGGGGAGAGTTGGGAGGCAAACTTTTATCAAAGAGTTCTGGGCTCAGCTGACCACCAAAGGACACTCTCTTTCTTTTGCCCAGCATCTGAGGGAGCGTTTCACCACTTTTCCTCTTCTGGGAGATTCTTTTTGTCTTGCCTGAAAAGAACAATTGAAATTATTTTAAGATATCTAAGAATCAAAGGCAGCATTTTAACCTTTCCTTGTGCATTTCAAAATTGGAAATGAACCCAGAGCAACTTACCTTAAAGGGAAATAGATTAAATGCAGGATATTTTATACATATTGTGTATTGCTAAGGTCAACTGTAACTCCATGATAAATATTTTTCAATTAGTATCAGTAATTGGTTGCACATTTTACCCAAGCAGGATAATTCTTAGGAAAGTGCTACAGAATTTCTCTAATTCCAAAACCAAGGCAGGGAATCCAATGTATTTACCTGAGTCTTCTCCATGCAAGAGGCCAAAAGGTTTGGTTTCTGAGCCAGGCTCAGTGTCTCTCAGCTCAGCAGCACTCCCAGGAGATCTTCTCTTGGCTGATGGTCTCTGAGGTCTTGGAGCACTGGCTTCCTCCAAATCCTGGTTTTGGTGACACCTGTCCATGGCCAGCTCTGCTGGAGTTCCACTGGCTTTTCTGCCTGAATCAGGATGTTCCTGAGCAATGTTTGTCTCCAGGGCTGTTTCAGCCAGCACTCCAGAACTCCTTGGCCTTCCCCTTTTCTTTCCAGGTGTCTGACCAGCAGCAGGAGATGCCAAAATCCCTTCTGCAGCCAATGCCTCTGAATGGGCACTTTTGTCCAAGAATTCTTTACTTTCCCTGCTGCTTCTTCTGGGACTCTTGGAATTAGAGAGAGAGGCAGGGGTTTCACAATGTTCCACTTTTGAGTTATCCAGGTTTGCCTGATCCCAGATTTCTTTCAGCACTTCCTGGACAGGTTTTCCTGGTGTTTGTTGTTTGCTGTTTCCTCTTTGCTTTAAGCTTTTGTCTTCTGGCGAAGGCAGTTGTGTGTTCTCAATTCTGCACACAGAATCTTCCCTTGGAGCTCCAGCTGGGATCTCTGGAAGTGGCTTTAGTTTCAAGGACCCACGCCGAGGGGTCCTTGGAGTGTCAGGATTTCCAGGATTCATTCCAGTGGTTTCTTTGGGAGGTGACACAAGAGGAGACCGAGGACTCTTCCTCCTGGGTGTTGGTGTGCTCAGCACACACTGACCTCCTTCAGCAGCACGGGGGGATTTGGGGATGTACACTGGCCCTTGAACTGGACATTCAAACTTTTCTATGGAGCACTGCTCCAGCAAAACCAGGGAATTCCCGTGGTTCTCCTTGCTGGGTTTGGGTGTAACTGCAGCACCTCTGGATCTGCCTGGCGTCCTTAACTCCTTAGGATCCTGCAATGGACTCTGACTGGTATCTCCTGACACCTCCTTTGAAATGGGAGCTCGAGGACTCCTGGTAAAACTCCTCCCAGGAGTTCTTCCTCCAGCTGACAGCTGGTTAAACCCTGGGCTGTTTTCTTCTTCTCTTCTCACAATTATACATTTTTTCATGTTTTCCATCCTGCCTGTTTCCTTTCCTTTAGCCAGGCTGCCCAGATCAAAAGGACAACTCAAGGATGAAATGGGAGCACGTGGTTCTGGCACAACACTCCCAGGGTCTCCTTTTGCAGCTTGCTGAGAGGCACTTCTCCTATGCAGAGGTTTTTCCACTTGCAGCTCATTTCTTGCTTTTTCATAGAGTATACTAAAGGGAGACATTTGAGTTTGCTTTTTAAGAACACGAATTCTCTGTAAAGATTTGGGTGTTTGGAGTTTGACGGGGAAAGCTTCAGGAAGATTTTCCTCTGGAGTTTGTTTATTTTTATTGGCATTTTTTTCTTCATGCTCAGCATTATCTACCAAGAAAGCAAAGCAAAACAAAAATACAGACGCAGCGTTACTTCAAAATTGCAGAACTACAAATAAAAGTTCCATAAATACAGATTAAAAACTCCTTATTTTCCCTCCCAAGAGGGAAGATCCAGCAAAGATCTTCCTGGTCAGCCAGGATCTGCTGAAATGGAACACTTGGAAGCAGCTGGGGCTTTTTGCATCGGGACAAAAATGTGTCAGAAAGGATAATAAAGAACCTTTTCTGAAAATCAGGAATATTTAAGAAGGATAGGAAGGTGAAATCCTGGCATTTTATCAGTCTATGGGTTATAATTACCCAGAATTAGCAGCTCTGGATTTTTCTGGTTCTACAGCAAACAGTTCCTGTAAACAATTATTTCAATATATACAAGTACCTCCAAAATTATACTTGTTTTTATTTTTTATTAGGAAAGAATGCATGAGATAATGCAATATTTGCTTTTAAAAGGTGTAGCTGTAGATCAGCAGAGCAGTTCAAGGTAAATTTTAATGTCTAAGGTGAATTGACAGCATTCAAACACGATGAGACAATCACTGACACAGCAATGTGTACTCAGATTGGAAAGTCTTAAAATGCCTTTTCCCCCCTTTTAACTTAGTTTTAATTCTAATGCCAATAATAAATGCAGTTAAGTGCACAAAAGCAAACAAAGCCCTCATAAAACAGGTACCAACCTGAAGCATCACGACTTTTAGCTCCTGGAGTTTGTTTGTGCAATAATTCCACTTCTGCCACCTGCTGAACATGAAGAACCTGTAAATTTGTACAACATTACAGCAGAGCAACAAATATTTTCTATTTCAGCTTTCCACTGTACATTGAAAAAACCCTATTTATATGAGAACACTCATATATTGTCCCTAATCAAGCTTTAAAGCATTCAAATGAAATCCTTGAACTTTTCAATATTTAATACTGGCCAATACATTTAAGGTGCTAGAGAGGAGAAGTTTATCTTGTTTTATCATTTAAATTCTGAGCTGTCAAAGCAGCTGTAAAGTAAGAATAGAAACACTTGAACCTCCCCATCTTACCAAATCCAGTGGAAGATTTATAGCTCTGTTTTAGTAACATCATGAATTATTAATTATCTATTACAAAAAGTGACAAATTTTTGACTAAAATTTAGACTAAAAATTACTAAATTTTTCAAAGTAGTTATCTGAAAGAGCTGATTTGTATTTTCAGACAGAAAGGCATTTTAGAGCTGAAAAGTTACTTTTAATAAGAAAACAGAACAAGGAAATATAAAATCAAGTCACTACTACCAATATATTTGTAAAGAAAAAACCCAGAGCCACAAAGTTACCTGCAGAGTTTCATCTTTTTGAGACCTGGAATGCCTCTTTTTCGGTGTTGATTGCAGAGGATATTCAAACCTGAAAAAATTTTTTAAAACACCATTTTTTGTCAAATAACTGATGATTCAGTTCCGATCATTAAGAGGAATGACCTAGAAATAGTTGTCCCCTCCCAACAAGGCACACATCTCCATCTGAAACGCTTTAGCAACTTAAAACCACTTTAAATTTCCCCCTAAAACTGACAACTCTTGAAACAAAATCAGAAGGATCTCTCTAAACAATTCTATCTTTTTGATTTAGCCTAATGTCATATAAACGATAAAAAGATAACTTTAAGCAATCCTGCCTTCTGATGAAGTCCTGTAAGACTTTGTAGAGAAATATGAACTAGACTTTATTAATTTCCACTCTAGAATCAATTAAAGAGCCTGGCCCTGGCACCCACCTGAAAGAACGGTCGATAATGGTGAACACATCTCCGTGCTTCAGGGGAACGGGCTGCTCAAAGCAGGCCCCGTTCAGCTGCGTGCGGTTCACTGAGCTTAAATTGGTCAGGACTGCCTAAAATTCAAACAGAAACCTGAGTGACCTGCTGAGATGCAGCGAGGCAGTGCATGCTTCAGTAAAGCATCAGCATCCCACCTCCTTGTTCTCGTTGATCTCGATTTTGCAGTGCTCGTTGGACACCCAGGGCAGCCGCATGCGGATGTCACATTCTGTTTTCCTGGGGGGAAAGCACAGCTTCAGTTTCACACAAAACACTGGGAAATCTGCTAGAGTATTAGGGCATTTCCCAGCATTTTAGCTAGTAATGGTACAGCAGGGTGATGTCTCTAACTTGAAGAAAATTAACGAACCAAGTCTTTTTCAATTGGTAAGAGATTGCTCACACTCCTCCACCATCAGAGAAATGAGATCAGAAACACAGAGAAACACCCAAACTGAAAAAGGCAGATCACAACAAGCTGAGGCACAGCTACAGCACAGCTGGTGCTATGGGATTAACTTACTCCAGAGTTTCCCGAGACTTGTGGAATATTTTTAGACAAAATGAGCTGTTAAATTCATTCTCAGGCTTACATTTCTGACCTAAAACTGCTAACAGGTAACTGGACCCCTGGTCTCACCTGCAGAACCATTTCCACTTCCTTAAAAGTTATTAGTGAGTCAAAGCATGCTTATAAATGTACAGACTTTTCCTTTCTGTCCTTTTCTTAAGCTAACTTTTAATGCTTTTGACTTGCTGTTGGTCTTATCACTTTTAATCATTTCCTCTGATTTCCTATGGCCAGGAAATAACTTAAAATAAATCAATCAACAAAAGTAGTTCTGGCAAGGAAAGGACAAAAAGCAGTAATAAAATGAAGTTCAACTTTCCACTCTTACATTAACCTTAGTCCAGTACCCCCTTCTCTCCTCTGTACACCATTCCTAAATACACATTTATTTTGTAAATAAGCATTAAAAGACATGATCTGCAGGAAAACACTCATTATTTCAATGTATGCAAGCAATTTCTCACCTTCCAAATAAACAAGAAGTTGAAGTGAGTGGAAAAACAATTCCATCAGTCCCATTCCTTTTAATGACAACGATTGTTCCATAGCGTGGCATCTTCGAATGTAAGGAACCTTACCTATAAAAAACACCCAGATTACTCATCCTAATTATGACTTACATGTTTATAAGAGTAAATTGATGTAAATCTTTATGCTTTATTTTGTTCCAGAGATAAGATATTTTCCAATGGACAGCAGAAGAACCTCAGTGCTGTTTATATATGTTCCTCTATGTAAAAAACTAGGAATGTGTTTATATAAATTGTCATGATAATGTTGGCATTCAGGCGGTTCTGTTACCAGAACTTTGGAAAGGTTCAGCAGCAACACAGATTTTGTCCCACGAACATCTTAAAAACTCACTCCTCTTCACTTAAATCTTTCTTTAATCTTCCCCAAATGGAAATTCTCAGATTTGAATTTAAAATAGAGACCAGCTGATCGTAGCTATGTCCTCCTGGGAAAGGAGGGGAGAGAGCATCAGCTCCCAGGAGCAGCTGGGAAGGGGCTGGAGATTGGGCAGCCCCTGAGCTCTGTCGCGACCGTGCACGGATCACGACAGAAGGAGGAACAGCGCTGACCTGGCATAAAAACCCCCAACCCACAGCGCAAGAAGATACCTGTTTATATATTCCCATATAATGCATTATTTAATGTATAAATTACCGCAAGCGATCCTCAAAGAAGCCTCTTTGCTAACACTCTATTTGAAAGCAGCAAAGAAAAACAAGGCAACTAAATGCAGTTAAGAGAGGCTCTCATGGAATTTTTGGGTGGGTTTCATGCGATAAAACATTTGCTGACAACAAGACACAAGCTGGGGCACCCGGCAGTCCCTCAGACTTTAAGGCAAGCAAACACTCGGTGTCCCGCACCGAGAGCGCCCTGCCCACAGCAGCCACCGGCTCCTACGCGCCAAAAAAGCCACACGAACTGCAGAAGCACAAATTGATAAGCCCATGCTTCAGGTGGTCACAGCCACCGGCGGGAACAGGACAGGTAAACACCGCGGGAGAAGGAGACAACAGCCACTATGAGGGGTAGGTGGCCACCGAAGCGAGGTGTCAGGCAGCCCAAGTCCTCCTCGCGGCACCTGTCACCCCGCAGCCGCGTCCCCCCGGCCGTACCCTCCTCCCCGCTGGCCCACCCCGTACCTGGGTCAGCCGGAGCGCTGGCGGCCGCTGAGGGGCCCCGTGTGGCGGCGTCCGACGCGCGCTCCCGG
>WBNO01002716.1:0-98969 GCA_013400575.1 Peucedramus taeniatus
CTTGGAGTCAGAAGTGAACAAAGCTTTTTCACTTCTGTGAAAACACAACAAACAAAGCTGTGTTTTGGAAAGGATGCCCTCTGTTAAAATATGATTCTTCTGACACCAATGTAACCAACTTGGAAAAAAGAGTGACAAAACAAGCTTATGGCTTACCAGAAGAAAAAGGTGTGATCCTATCCAGTTTTCTGGGAAATACATAATAGTTTTCTGCTGTTTTCTGGTTTTTCAGGTTTAAAAAAATGGGAGTAGGCCAACATGGATTGCCTGTGTAGCTACCTAAAGCTCAAGAGTAGCTCTTTGCATGCTTGCTTTTTGCAGTGTCAGTAAGTGGAAACTTACTCACGAGTGATGGATTCACCCAGTGGCAGAAATGCAGGAATTTTGATTTGTAGTGTGCTGTCATTTCCAGAGTTGATCTGACTGGTCAGATTGGTGGAACTTACACTAATTGACTTGAGCACTCCTCAGTCTCAGATTTCAGCACTGCTGGGACATCTGCTGTGCTTTCTGTATCTCAGGAAACATTTGTATTGTTTCTTTCTTGGCACATCTGAAAGATTTCCTGGTTTTAGGCCCGTTGTTACCCTGTCACAAAATAAGACAGGGTAACACCCCAGCTGCCTTCAGCTCTCAGATCTGTGCTAACTTCCAGGATATTTGGAGCCTAAATATGACAGTGTCCCAGATATGCATCCATATAGATTTTCTGAGACACTCTGTGTGTGTGTATAGGAGTGTGTTACGTGTCACCCTAAACTTTTGAACTATTTTAAGACTTCATTGCTTTTTAGTTACTGTTATAAATTACGCACAGATTAGGCAAAAGTCTCTTCTACCCTCTGGTCTGTTTCCACTTTTGGAACTTTGCTTTGGCTCAGGAGGAAGATCCACAATTCTTTTTTAAGTGCTCTGATATTCACCCCTTCTCCATCTCAAACTTGTGCTCAGCCTGCCTTTGCCAGCTCTGTCCTCTTGGCTCATTTGGTATTGTCCAGTCCCCAGAGTAATTTTCTTAGCTAAGTAAACTTTTTCAACCATTCTTATTAGTTCTTCAGATATTTGGTTCAAGTTTGGATTTTTTAGTCAGTCCTCTCAGTTTGGTGAGCACATACTAAAGTCTGCTCTAGCTGGATAGAGCAGAGCATGCCAGGATAGGGCAGCTTAATAGCAACTTCTGAAAATCTGAAGGTTGTCATAAGCTTTATGTAAACTCTTCCTCTGAATCATTACACATGACTACTGATTTGAAATTAGCTTGTGTTGCTTTAGTGCAGACAGTCCCTTGCTGACTGCTACATGAGCCTTGAGAAGCTAAATGGCATTCTTAGAGCAAGAAACAGCTGTTCTTCTGAAAGCTTTGAAAGTGTCAGCAGTCGAGCCATTAGGAATCCATGACAGAGTTGAATGCTTGCCCTGAATCTCAGGACTCCCAACCTTTTGTCTCAGCTGCAGTGAGAACCTTCCTGTTGCTGTGCTGAAGAAAAGACAGTACTGGAAATACTGGTAGCTGGTGGCCTGGAATACAGTGTATGTGCCTAAAGCATGAGGCACATGGCAGACTTTGGAGATGGGTGTCACAAGAATTGCTCCTGTCTCTTCAGTCATCCTGGTATTTTGAAGAACTGAAGTACTGTGAACTTTCAAAATATATTATCATATTCAGTACATCAGAATAACTCATGGCATCTCTTGTCGTTGTTGGTGAAAAGTGACTGAGATCTCAAAAAGATTTCAGGAATATCAGCTATTTTCCACTTATTTATATGGGAGCAAATTGGTGTCCAGTTGTGGAAGTTTCATTTGCATATCTTAAAGAAGAAATGTAAGGTAAAAAAAGGTCAAAATGAAAACATTCATAAAATGTTTTTCAGTATGCAGATATAATCATATTGAGGACAAATAGTTTTCTGCTTTTGAAGTCATACAGCTTGGAGACAGCATCAAGTTTTAAAGCCTGAGAAAGAGAAAACAAAGATGATGCTAATGATTTTTCAAAGGCTGATACATTTCAGCTGGATTCAGCTTGCTAGTGCTTGTGCTGTAAAAATATGTCGAGTTGAACCTTGTCTCTTTTCTATGATTTTTTTCATTTGTGTGAATCTTCAAACAGAATAATTGGAACTTTTCTTTAGATTGCAAAAGTGAATGTTATAACTTCTTCTCTGGTATTTTTAAAAATCTTAGAGTATCAGTGAAAGCAGACTGACTTTATTGATAACTGAAAAATTGCATTTGCCTTAAGATCAGGGCACATGGAAAAGTGATAGATAAAGGGAACAGAAGACCTGTGTAACACTGCTGTCACTGGAATTACTGGTGTGTTGTGTGCCTGAGTGTTTATTGAAAAAAGGCTAAGGTTCAGCTGGTCCACAGATTTCAGAAAAAGCTGCCAGCAACAGTGACGTCAATGTCAATTCTGGTGACTGTATTTTACAGTGACTGATCTGCTGGTATTTGGATTAAAACCATTGAAGTTATTTGATATTGTAAATTGGTGTAAATCCATTAACTTTTTTTTAGATTTGTTCTTATTTATGGCAGGACCAAGCTCAGACTGTTGTATAGATGTCATGCATGTTGTAATTATTTTTTAATTTTACCCTCTTGCCCTTTGTGGCTTTTGGTTTTTTTGGTAGTTTTTTTTATGATATGGAGTGAAGGAACTCAATTGTGATTTCACTTACATGGACGTGTACTTTGGAGAAACATGCTGTCGAGCTTTTGAATGCATAAGAAGTGGCAGGTTTTCAGGCAAGCCACCAAATCCCTCCCACATATCTGGAGATTATATAATCAAATTGTGTGTGTGTGTGTGTGTTTCATGTTGCTAGGACAAAGTAGAAACAGCAAATTCAGATTAATTCTCTTCTTGTATGAGGAGGCTGTGAGGTGCCAAATTTTGCAGCATTATTACAGTAAAAGTAGCAGGGAATTTTTTGAGGGGGATGGCAAGGATGAAGTACAGATTGGATCCAGACTGGTCACAGGCAGTAGGTAAAGCTGGTCAGTCATTTTTGTCCACAACTCAGATGTGAATGAGGGGCAGGAAGAGAAAGACAACTCTCTTGCCTTCTAGACAAGAGAGTTTTCTTATGTAGGTTCTCAGAGCCCAGTTGTGTCATTCAGATCATAATACAGCACTGTAAGACAGTGAGGGAACATTTAAACATCATGGTTTGAGGATTTTTTATTTGTTTTGTTATGTTCCATTTCTAATCTGCCTCTTTAGCCAGCAATGATCATGATTTACAAAGTGTGGGAAATCTCTTTTAAAAAATGTGTGTCAGAATGCAAACCTTACATTGAACATTTTTCTGTATCTAATTTTTAGAAACACGAGCTTGTGGTACTTTGAAAAACATTGGCAAAAATTATTTCACCGGGGTCTTCGGATGTTTAAAAAACAGTAGCAATTTTGATATGCGTTTACTGAAGTGCTAAAAGTTTGTCTATGTCTCACTGAGCAGTGCTTTTCTTTAGGTGTGTCAGGCAGCCTGGTGTAGGCACCTGGTGAAGTCAGGATCCAGTCCCTCCATACAGCCAAAGCTTTGTTGAAACCTCGCTTTCTGGTACAGATGCATTATAAGCTGTACATTGAATAACATGTGTAATAAATATCAGTAAAAGTGTTCACCAAGAGCTTCTGGATACTAACTTGAGTTAGCCTGTGGTTTGGCACCTCCCCTGCCCATTGCTGGGTAGGCTTTCACATGATAATAACCCAGATGGAAACTTAAATCTTGTGTTTCTTTGTTAGGCTGGAAGTGCCTACAAAATGCTCAGCATTTAATCAATTTTCAAGAAGAAAAAAGAAAGCAACTCAAAATACGAAACATAAAACCTAAAGCTTCCCTTCCTCTTTACCCAAAAGTAATTTTTTTCTGCAGAACTTACAAAATCTAGTAATTGTTTTACAAATGTTTAATCTATGGCTTTAGGGTAGATCTATACCAGTAGGAAAAAGAAGGTTCATGCTGAATTCCTCTTGGGCTTGTCCAGATCCTTAGGCAGTTTGCAGTGGATGAACATGTATTTAGTAAGAGATGGTACGTGAGCATTGTTCCAGCCAGAAGAACTGCAGCATGGCAGTGCACTGGCCTTAGAGGTAACTGGGGCAGTAACATGGCCTGTAGCAGATCAATAATTGAGCCCTTACTGAACATTTGGTTTGGACTTGTTTCACTTCTGACTACTGTTTTGATTCCTGCAGCTGATGTACAAGACATGCAGTACTTCCCTTTTCTGCTGCTTTCCAGAACTACCAGAAGGACAAATGCTTCTGAGGATGAAGAGCACGAAGGTGCTCTCCGAGGGTGGAAGTCCATATGCTGCCATAAATCTGATGCTGGCTGGACAAGCAGTCTGATTCAGTGGAGACAAGTTAGTTAATGTTAAACTGTGAGGCAGGGACAGCTTTGCTCCTTGCTTAAAAAGTACATGCTTGCCTAGGAAATTCCCAGCTTTGGGTTTTGGTAGCTTTCAACAACGAAGAACCTATTTCGTTTAATTTAAGATGTTTATTTTCCTGGTTTATCAGATTGCAATGTACTAGGATTTTTATGTGACTGGTGCTGGTTATCCTGAAGTTCTGCCTGGCCCTCTCGCCTGCCTCCTCTGTGAGCCAGTAGCAGAATAATAAAACAGGAACATAACAATATTTGCCCTAAGACTCCACCCTGGGAGTTCCCTGAGATGTTACTATGCACTTTCCAATATTAGTGAATTTGTCTTTTAGGAACCTCTCTAATCCCTTTTGAACCCATTGGTACTGTAAGAACTTCAGTGGTGTGTGGAAAGTAGTTACACAGCATTCATGTTGCTGAGGAGCCTCCTCCTTTTGTGTGATTTGGATATGCTCATATCTGACTGTGTTTTTTCTCAATTCCTACAACATATTTCATGAGAAGGCATATTTAAAGCTCAAAATATTGAAGAGGGGTTTTGAATGTTTTTTCCTGTGTACCCCAATTTTTGCATTTATCTACATCTGCCATTTTGTCAACCAGTAGTAACTAAGATATTTTTCAAGTTGATGCTGTTTGTGATGTTATGTCCTGTCATCCGCAGATTTTGCCATCTTATTAAAATCACTTCATGGTTTTGAATGTATTGAAAAATGACAGAGAACAGTGGTTGAAAAGTGACCATTTCATCCTGTGCTTCCTTTTCCATCATTTTTGCAATTTATCCCTGGCCTTTCTGAGCACTCGGTGTTTGCTTAGTTTTAGAAGCAAGTGGCCTTGTTAATGCCTTTGGGCAGTCTTAAGCTGCACCAGAGGAGGTTTAAGTTTGACATTAAAAGGTTTTTTTTTGCAGAAAGGATGATTAGACATTGTAATGGGCTGCCCAGGGAGTTGGTGGAGTATTTAAGGAAAGATTGGACAAGGCACTCAGTGCCAGGGTCAAGACATGGTGGTGTTCAGTCATAGGTTGGACTTGACCTCAGAGGTCTTTTCCAGCCTAATTGGTTCTGTGATTCTGTATATCTGCCAGATCTCCATTAGGCAAATGTTTTTATCCCGTTAAGGATAGGACTTAAGAAAGTCTGAGAGATGTAACCTTCCATTACAAAAGTCTGCTCAGTTTTCCCACTCTATCTGGATACTTTCAGTATCAGGACACCATTGTTAAAAATAGACTCTTCAGAAGAGTAGGACCTCCGGGTAAATATCACAGGTTAATTTTTAAGGTGACTTCTGAATATATGAAGTTGTATTTTTTTTCACTTTTTTCACAAAGGGCAGTCAGAGTTGGATTTGGTACCTGCTTCTGTACATACAACACATGCCAGTAAAACCTCTCCTATGACGTCAGCTGACATATTTTAATGAAAAAAAACCTCTGAAAATATTTGAGATGAGGAACTGCTGTCCTGAGTAAAACGAGTCACTGTATTTAATTTTTTATTGGCAGATTAGACATAGACCTTTGAATTGGAAAAAATTTATGTCTGCTTAGCAATTGCTTAAGCATTTAATCCGTGGTGTAACTAGATGTGTTCCTGACAGCTGTACAAATCACTAATGATGTGGTTATTCTTCCCTCTCAGTAGATTCCCTCAGTAGATTATCTTGGAGGAGACTTGATGAAATCAGTCTGATTAGCATGCTGTATTAGGTATTCTCTTTTCTGATTTAATACATTTTCTTCTGATTCTCTTTTCTCATAGCAACTCTTAAAGCAGTGTTCTAGGCTCACTTGTGGTGGTTTGAGCTGTTCTGTGGTAGCAATTCACTGTTGCTGCTTTCAGTGTGTCTGATGGGTTGGGCACAGGTCTGAATTTGGCAATGAACATTTAAACACATTGAGCTATTTAAGGCAAAAAAAAAAAGGCTCAGAAGAATTGAACTTGGTGAGCTGAATTAGCGTTTCCCTGGCAGGCAATAATAGGAAGTGTTTGTTCAAAAATGTTACATTACATATGGCCTGACATTTGGATGTATCTTTCCAGTAGCCTTGGTGCCTGGAACAGTTCCCATAATCTGGAAATCAGATACTGCCTAATAAGTAAGCAACACATAGTGTCAATGTGAATAGTTAGAAGCATGACTAGGTTAGTGTAGTGCATTATTTTATGAATTTTTTAAATTAATTTCCTGGTATGTTTGTCAATAAATGTATCAGGAAAGATAAGGGAGGTCTGACTATGTCCATCTCTGCACCTGAGGAAGAACAGAGACCAAATTGTTTGATGATATTACTTGACGTTTTAATAAGTCCTCTCCTGAATCTGGAAGGCTTCTTGGGGCAACAGGTTTTTCTAAAAAAGGATCCAGATGTTCAAGCAAACTTAATGTATACTCATGGTTTTGAGAAAAGGCTTAAAAGATTAATGTAGAGAAAGTGATTCTGGAACTTTCAAGATTAGAGAGAATCAAAGAAATTTATTCCATCTTTCCCAGATTTCTTATATGCCCATATGTTGCTTTTCAGCAGGATTCCTGTCCTTCCTCATCCTGTACTGAGAATGGACTGTAAGTAATGCATCAGTCAGTGCAGAGGAGAGCTTGTCTGTAGGAATCCAGTGTGATTTGTTGGTGAAATAAAGATTGTATATGGAGGACATCAAGAGAAAGTGGGATGTGAGGACAAAGAGTCCAGCTTCATTCGTGATGCATAGTGAGCAGTCAGCAGCCTGTCCTGGGTGACACAGTCAAATCAGAAATCTCTTGATTTATAACTAAGAGAAGAGTAATTTGTTTTAACTCTAGCTGACTGCATCTTGGTTTAGACTGAGTTTGTCACCACTGGTTCCATGTATGGACAGTGGAAAAGGGTCGGTATGTCCAGAGTATGATGTGTCTGTTCTATCCCAAACATTTGTTTTAGGATTTTCTGAAATAGCTGCTAAACAAATGCCCTTCTAGAAGTGCATACTTTATTTATTGAGGGGCAGCTGGATGACTAGCTCTGAGGTAGACATCTAAAAAGTAACTATAAATTTTGGACAAGATAGTCCTGTGACGCCCTCAGTATGTGCTCTTCTTTTTCTGGCTGCCTAGATTGATGCTTGGAGTCTGATCTACAGAGCTATGGACTAAGTGCAGAATGGCAATGCCACATTTTAATGGGGCATTGACTTTATTCCTTTACTTCAGTTCCTCATCTGTAATGAAGTAGCAGGACCCCCTTCAACTTTTTTGCCCATGCTGCACATAGTTTAACCTTGCTCTATGACTTTTCCTTGGAGTTCTGTTTCACAGTGCCTCTCCCCCTTCTTACCAATGGCCCAGGTATCCCTGTTCTGGGTTTGATCTGTAAGGTTTTATCTGCCTGCATTTAGAATGACTGAAGTACTTGATCGGGTCAGCCTCAAGACTCGAGTACTGCATGTGATGGCACCTGACTAGGAAAAAAAAAAACTCAAACAAATAAGAAATTGCTTTTATCGTTTTTTCAGTTGTCCAAGGCTTTTATCCTGAGCTGGAGAGTTGCAAGATATTGAATCTGAAACTAGTTGCTGCACTGGACTGGGTGTTACTAGTCTTGGGCATTTAGCCAGTGTAATCTTGGAAGTAATTTCATGTTTGGGACAAGGACAGAACATTTCTGTAGGATTTTGACTTGAAAGTAAATTTAAGACTTTTCTTTGGCTGTTTAGAGCTATTCAGATATTCAGATTAATATGTTAAATCGTGATGAAGATAGATGGCAGTGTTTGAGATTGTTATAAACTTGCAGCAAATAACAAAATATCAATATACTGCCTTTTATCTCACTGGAAATGGTAGCTCCTATAGTGACAAATCCTAACATATTCAGCTGTTGTAAGGTGCTTCCTCAAGATCAGCACTTAATGACTCTGAGCTGACTCTTCTGAAAACAGATGTTTATTAAAGAACTGAAAGACTTAAATGTCAATTAAAGTATCTCTGTATGTTCAATTTTAATTTTCCTTCTTGCTCTTTTTTGTGTGCCTGGTGTATGGGATGCATGAGCATGGAAGTTGCAGGGGCTTAGGTTTTAGAGGGTGTAGTGTCTGGGGTATGGGTAATAATGACATGGCTGCATCTGGAGTGGATTTGTGATCAGGATTGGTGCCTGTTCTGCCATCAGCCTTCAATGGGACTGAGCCTTCTGGGGACAGGGGCAGCACAACAGCTGTACATATACATACACATGTGCTTTACCTGTGCATGTTTATGGGCCCTTGCATACATTGACAGATGTAGAGACTCACTGATAACAGAGGTTTGTAATATCAGTTGACTTTCAGTTTTAGGTGATAATTTGTATGTGTGATTTTGACACTGCATCTTAGTAGCTTGGTGATTTGGTTGCCATGTGAATACAAATCTGCAGGGGAAAAATTGAAAGCCTGTTATTGTAGTTTGCCAAATATCCTGGAGTCCTCCTCAGAAAAGATTACAAGTTATATTTTTGCATATTAAAAAAGAAGCTGCTGCCCTTGAAGTCAGAAATGTACCTTTGCAAGTGTAGTATAATACACTTGCACTAAATTTTCTGAGAAACTAGGGTTGATATTTTTCTCTTTGTATTTCACGGATTACCTACTTTAACTTTGGGTCACACAGCTCAGTAGGGAAGCAGAAGAAAAGAAGAGAGCCTGGCAAGATGCTATTTTCACTTTTAAAAATAATTTCTGTAAGGGAAAGAGAAAGGATATACTTGTCCTACCCTGCTGGGCTGGTGTGAGAGCTCCTCAGAGCTTCAATCAGTCATCATAAGATGCCTTTTTCCAGATGTAGAGTTGAGCTGCAGCTCAGGCTCCTGTGCCCTGGTTTGCAGAATATTATGAATCTTTAAAGTCATGCAGTTTCTTACTGATTTGTGTGGCAGTAATGTCTGTGTTTAGAGAAAGGATGAAATGCCTGCACCTTGCTGCAAAACTGCAGTTAATGCTCAATCTAAGATTCAGGCTGATAATTGTCAGCTCAGCTTTGAAATGATGATGATTATGCTGCTAACTTTGTATTGATCTGTATCTTCAAGTAAAATTGCTTCACTTTGCTGTAGGTTGACCCAACACTTCTGCTGACTGGTGTTGTGTGTTTGGCTCAGTGACAATAATCCCCTACCAGCTGCTAACCTCTAGGTTAAATTCGTGGCAAGAACAGCTGGGTTTGCAGCCAGCCTCTCTTGGGGCATGGATGGTTTGATGTCTCTTGGTGGGAGAGCATGGTAATACTGTTTGAAACAAGTGAAATAATTTGGTATGGCATCAGCTGGTGTAATTTGTTTAGGTCTGTAATGATACTGTGTTTAAAAGCTTTTACATGTTTCAAGTAAAGTAGGTATCATAATGAGTGGTAACTGTCACTTAATGCAATTTTTTTCTGATACATTTATGTGAACAAAAATAGTTTTTTTTTAATTATTAATTTTTTTTAAAAGTCTTTCACAATGCTTTGTTCCCTTCTGTCTGCCTTTGAACCTAATAGAGCAGGATAAATTAATGTTAAAGTGGTGTATAAATGAAGTAAAAGTGTGTTAGGGAGAAAGCATTTATGGTGCTCAGTGTAACAGGGACATTAGAGAAATGCATAAATTTCAGTTTGGGGTTAATAGAACAGTGGTTTAGTTCCTTTTGTTGCTACATGTGCCTAAGTGGGGCATGAGAGATGTTGACAAAGTAGTTAAGGTGTTGATAAATCCTGCTGGAAACAGGTGATGGAGCAGTTCAGGTGGTGACATTCTGCTGCTTTGTGTAGAAATGCACTTGGAGTGGTGAGACACCAGCTTGTGTTCCTGAAGGTGGGCACAGTGATAGGATCACATCCAGTGTGCTCTAGCTGGCTCTGTGGCATTTAATCAAGGAAGGTTAGTAAGAGGCAAGGTGGAACTGGGAACTTGAGTACTGTGTTCTCCAGTGCCCACAAGTGTGGTCTAGTAACAAAATGAAAAGGTTATCAGTGAGAAAATGAGCAGCAAAGCAAGTGCAAAGCAAGATGCTGTTAAAATGGGCACTGGAGTTTCTCTCCCCAGCCTACATTACTTGAAGACAACTATATCATATATGATTATTGGGGGGGAAAGAGGTTTTGTGGAAGTGTTATTGTCTGTATTACTTGTAATATTTAGAGTGGACCATGCTTCTGAAAAAATGAGAGCAAGCCTTACCCCATGTTTGTATTGTAACAGCAGAACTGAAATGCCACACACATTCCATGCCTTTTGGTGAGAAGTGTTTAGAGCAGTTTTGCTTGGCTTCAGCTGTGTGTTCCTGACAGTGTGTTCACCCAGATGAATTGAGGCAGGTGGCTGTTTGCAGTTCTGAGACCTTTGAGGGAGGCTGCTGCACCTGCTGGGTCTGGCTCAGGCCACCTGTATCTGCTGGGCTGAAACCTGCTCTGTGCTCAGTGCCAAGGAGTCAGAAGCAAATAAAGCTCTGGTGTGTGATGGACTCACAGGACTCCACTTGCTGTCCCAGTGCAAGCTTTTCATTCCAAAAGTCATGTTGCACAATCTCAGTATAATGAAAACGGTGTTTCAGAGTGGACTTTTTGTCCATGAAAACCTGTAATGTCCTAGGGAATGTTTTTCCTCAGCTCTGGAGTCAGTTTGTGTGTATTCCAGCATGCATGCTTGATATCCCTGGATATCCTGCATATGAATGAGTTTTGGGCCCAGTTGTAGTTCTTGGGCTAGGTTCTGTTGAACTCTTCTTAAAAAAAAAATAATTACAAGACTGGTGGGAGGCTTTCTATGAGGACAGTTTTCAACTAAAGAGTTATCAGCATCCTTTATCCTGTAGCATGCCTTGGTCCTGCTGTCAGGAAGGAAGGCAGACATGCTCACACACTTGCTTGTCACCATTCTTACTAATTTTAACAGGAAACTGAAAATCTTAAAGGTACCATATCTGAGAAGTTGTTTCACTTTGCTGGCCTTAGATTTTCAATCAGATAAGCAAAGGGAAAGGGATAGTCTTGTATGTCTAGATATTTTGAGCTAAACAAATGGCTTTTAAAATAGACATTGTTCTACATTCCATTATTGTATTTTCCTTTTCTTACACTTCAGATGTTTTAGGGTAATGTAAAATGAATCATGCTTCATGACACTGAGGTGCTGGAATGTGTCCAAAGGACAGTGAAGCTTCTGAAAGGATTAGATCACAAGTGTTAGGAGAAAGGGGCTGAGGGAGCTGGAGGTGTTTGTCCTGGAGGAAAGGAGGCTTGGGGGAAGACCTTATTGCTCTCTACAGTTCCCTGAAAGTAGCCAGGTGGGAATTGGCCTCTTCTCCCAGGCAACCAGTGATAGGACAAGAAGAAATGGCCACAAGTTGCATTGGGGGAGGTTTAGATTGGGTGTTAGGAAACAGTTCTTTACTGAGACAGTTGTCAGGTGTTGTGCAGGCACCACAGGCTGCCAGGGAAGTGGTGCTGTCACTGCAGAATCACAGAACGTTGAGAGGTGGAAGGGACCCTAAAGATCATCCAGAACCAACCCCCTGCCATGGCCAGGGACATCTTCCACTAGACCACTTTGCTCAAGTCCGTATCTGGCCTGGCCTTAAACACTGCCAGGGCTGGGGCATGCACAGCCTCCCTGGGCAGTCACAGTTAGGTGCTCCTTTGAGCTACAGACTTGAAGAAAAGGTCAATGTGTTAGCCTGACTCCAGCCTGCATTATGTCCTCAGTTATCTTCATGTCTAGGTCCTAGAAGGAAATGACCCTCACTGGGATAGATCTTTAACTTCTGCTGTTTGCACACCTTGAGACATGTTCCAAAGAATTGGAACAGTGAAAAAGGAAAAACTTGAAAATTTTGAACATTTTTTTCCCTTTCAGTCCTTGGTTCTCTAAGGCTGCTTAAATATTTGCATTCCATTATTCATATAGCTTACTTTTTAAAATAACTGAATGAATTTCAACGTTAAGTCTGTTCTGACTGCCAGTTCTTCTTTGGTACAATAAGAAGAAAAAAAGGACTGAGAAGTGCACTTAAATTTCTCTTTTGCCTTTTCATCACTAATTTCTGTAGTTACCCAGTCTAAATTTATCTTGACCAAATTTACTGGTAAGGTATTAGTACAGGCTGAAAGACTTTAAAAATTCAACTTTAAAAGCATACTTAGAAATCTTACAAAACAGGAACATATATTCTTCCAGCTGTTTTTTGTGTTCACATCATATTAATCTCAGAATACTTTTTACTTAGATTTTCTCTAGGATTTTAACTTCTACAAGAAATAATATTTAATGTATTAAAATATATCTCCATATTAAGATGTTAGCATTCAAGAAGTGTTTTTATTCTCTTGGGTGTTTGCTGTGGAACTTAGGTTGCCTGGAGGTCATGCAGCTGTATTTGAAGCACTGTCTTTGTAGGCTTCATTGAACTGTGTAGCCTGTCAGTGACAATACTGTCCCTGGATGTATCTTTAAAACTGTGGGCATGGCACTTAGGGGTATGGCTGGACCATCCAAGTGGTGGATTTGACAGTGCTGGGTTGATAATCTTAAAAGTCTTTTCCAACCTAAGTAATTCTGTGATTCAGGATTCTATGTTATACTCAAAAGCCAGAGGAACAGTGTTTTGAGTATGAAGGAAATACATGTATGCACAGTCATATGTGTTGTGTTAGGCACTTTTTACAGTGGACAGTTGTATTTAAATAAGGGGAATGCTCCTGATTTAATAATAGCACAGAATTGTTGCTCTCTTCAGTCCATGCTGAATTCTGCATGTAATGGGGAGAAATAGTCTTTTCCTCTCTATTTTCCTGTGGGGAAGGGAATAGAGAAGTGTTTGCATTAGTTATTTTTTCTGCTTGTCTTCTTCTGTCTTACATATCAATAAAACTTTCAAAACTAATTTTGGTTACAGTTAAAACAAAAACTAAATTTAAAGTGCAGTACCGGGATGTCTGAAAAACTTCATGACATGAGCTTGAGAGGGAAAAGATTCATTAATGTCTATCTTTCATGTTCTAAATGTAAGGAGACATTAAACAAGAGACTTATCTATCACATAATGTCAGATCATTTAATTTGCTCTCGAAATGTGTCTAGTTAGTTGGGAGAGACTGCTGTGTAAAGGAAAGCAAATCCTGGAGAGTGATACAAAACTAAAAATCCTGGATAAAAACCTTATATTTCACCCTGTGGAAAGTTATATCTATGATTTGCTTCTAGAAGAGAAAATAAATATAGCTGTGCCCATAAGAACTGCTCTGGGCTGTCTCTTGGCTGACTGGTCGAGCATAACTGTACTGAAATGAGCATTATTTGCGACAGAGGGTTTCTTTTATTGATGAACTCTCTCTGTCTCTCTTGAAAAAACTGAGATCAGAGTAGAGCCTGGAACACCATATAATTGGAACTTGCTGAGAAATGTCGTGCCCATTGTTTGCTTGGAATGGTAGGCAGAGAATACCATAGCTCCAGGGTAGCAAAGATCACATCCAAGTTTTTCCAGCAACCTAGCCAAACCTGAAGGAGTTTACCCTTCCAGCCAATTGGCTCTTGAAAGCCTTCCAATTTCCAACTTTCTTTTCCTTTAATAATCCGTGTTAAAGTGTACTGGAACATGATCACAAACATTTGTTCTTGCAAGACTGTTTCATGCAGCTGAGAGGCATCTTCGTTTGTGGTAGATTAGTTGGTGCTCAGATTAGACTTGAAGTATTGTAAAAAGTTACTGCTGGATCTTGTGGTCTGATACTGCTGAATCTTTATGCTGTGATTGTGTGGTGTTTGCATGACATGAACTCAAACTTCTAGTAATGGATCTCACATCTTGGAAGTTTTAGTGTAAAAGCAGGTGCAGTTACTGTTACTAGCCAGTGAAATCAGCCTATACAATTCAGTCTTGTTTTGGCTTGAAAGTTTTGAAAACCTCTGAACAGAAAGCATCCCAGTGCTATATTTATTTATCCCAGGGAATTATTTTAGTCCCAGGTAGTTTGGTGCATCCCACATTTTGGAGACACTGATGTACAGAAATATCAAATGAAAACTTTACTCTTAGATTTAGTCACAGGGCTTTCCAAATGTAAAGTGGTATCATACCTCTTTTGCATAAATTATGGTGCTTTAAAATAAAATCTAAGAATATGGATAATAATGGTGAGAGATAGCTTTTTTCAATCTTGTTTGTTTGCTCTCTGTTCTATTTTAGTCTTTTTTTTTAGCTTCATTTGACTAGAGACAGATAAGAGAGATCCTCTTAGCTGAGGTGTCCTTTTAACTCTTACCAACTCCTCAGGGAATGCTAATAACATAATAATGTTTAAAGGAGTATTTTCATTATTGTACTCATGGCTAATTGCTGTTAATAGAGGAGAGCAACCCACCAGAGTAAGAAAGAAGCAGAAAGGCATAAGGTATAATGAGACTTTTGGAATTTATTTCAGCAGTTTTTTCTAGGTTCAGTGTTGGGGAAGCTTATCTCCCTGTCTGTGCCTGGGGAATACTGTTTCTGATTCTCTTCCCACAGATGGCATCAGCTCATTCCTATGGGCTGGTACAGTGAGAGCAGGAGCACCAACTTCATTCTTTCTGCCTGCTGGACAAATTACCCCTCAGGTGCTGCTGGTGCAGAGGTGGGGCCTGGGCTGGGGAGTCACTGTGCTGTTTCCCACCCACGTCAGGGCACATGGAAACCCTGCTTTGACATCTCCCTGAACGCTGTCCCCTTAGCTCAGGTCACCTGTGCTTCCCTTTGCTCCTGTGGTGATTGTTTCTCTTCCCTTTTGACACACTTCCTTCCTGGAAGAGTGTAGGGTTTAGATATTACTCATGCCTTGCATTCTTGTAATTGCTCAATAAGAACCTTTGTGGTGTTTTTGTTGTTTTTCACCCACTACAGGCAGTCACTGTAGTGTCAGGCTGTGGGTGGAGAAAAGATGGCAAAGAAGTAAAGTAATTTGTGTAGTGCCTGGTCAGCTCACTTTCCTCTGCAGCATGCCCTGGACAGCTCTGTTTTTACCTCAAGTCTCTTTAAATAATTTTAAAAGATGAAGCATATGATAAGTCATTAATATGGGACACTGTCTCTTTCCTAAATGGTAATGGTGGCTGTGCAGTGGCAGTGGTAGCCTCTGGTCCCAGGGGCAAAGGGAAGGAAGAAGAGAATTTCACCAGGTTATTTCAGAATTGAGTAAGACTAAAACCAGTGGTTTCCTCAGCTTAGACTTTATTCTTTTATCAAATCAGCATCAGAGCTTTGGTGGTGCAAACTTACCTGAATTTCATTGTTCAAAAGGAAGGAAATAACATCTTATTTTTCTAACAGAATAAATACATTTTCAGACCTGCTCCCTGTGCTGCAGCTCACGTGCACTGCTAGAAAAGCCGCGACTGTGTTGTTTTTTCCTGTTTATGTCATGCAGAGGCTTTGATGTGTATTGCTCAGAAGTTAGTTGCTACAGCACCCATCCTTCATTCTCTTGTCTTGCCCTCTCATATCACAACAAGACTCATGAGTTGAAGAAGCAGTTGGGTTTTTTGTTAAAGTTTTGCCACAAAAGATTTAGTCTCATCCTTTACTGTTTTTATCTTGCATAATATATTCTAACCACAAGTTTGAAAATGTACCTCTTTCTGAAGAATTGCAGCAGAGCTTGGTGTAGTTTCAGAAAGTTTACAGATGTGCCTCTGGGATTTGCTGAGCTTTTGTGCTTAATAATTTAAATATTGCTATTTCTGAAGATTTTATAGACCTTAGGCTTGAGGCCCCTGGGATCATCTGATCTGACCTGCATATGAATCATAAGCAAGTATCTTGCATAAGTTATTCTTAAATTGAGCCCAAATACTCATGCTGGACTAAAGCCCAAAGATGTTTGGCTGAAGCAATCTTCTCAAAAAGGAAAACATCAAGATAAGTTGAGTGCATGTTCCTTGGGTGTGGAGCTTCACTGCCTAATTGTCCTCCCTCTTTTATCATCCAGGGTCATAATTAAGATCTTTCTTTCTGCTTTCATTTTTTGCTGTTTTTGTTATATTGTGTGCTAGATCAGAGGGAGCTTTCAGTACTCACCAAGTTGTATATGGAAAGCAGACACCTCCTAGTTTTCCTTTTTCTTCAGCTATGGTATCAAGATTGTCAATTGAAGGCATTATCAGCAGTCTGTCACTCTTGTAGCTCACCTGTACACTCATCTAAATTTTATTCTTATTCTTTGCTCTTCAAAAAGTGCAAACTGAGGCTGTGTTCAGTTTTGGTTGTTGTTGTTTTGGTTTTTTTTTTTTTNCTTTTTAAGATCTTGTTTTGAGATTCAAAATCTTGCCTGGGCTTTAGCCCAAGTCTGAAGCCAAACTTTTGCATTTTGCTTCTTTTTATGGCCATATTTGAATGCAGCTGCTGTAGCTTTAGGAATTAAGTTTCTTATAGTGTACAGGGTGAATCTTGTTGGGGTCTTCTGGTGGCTGTCTTTAACTTCAGCACAGTAATGTACTGAATTTATATGCCCAATCTACTCTTTTTTTTTTTTTCTCAGAGCGATTTTATTTTGATGAGATGCATCAAAAGGGCCATTATAAAAAATGGCTGCTGCTAAGCAAATAAGAGAATGCAGTCTTAATTATATTTGCCTGTAACTTGTAACTGGTTTTTATCCAATTTCTCCAAAATTGTTTGAATTCTGTTATAGGCATATGATCTCTTATTTGAAGTGTGTGTGAGTCTGACTTTGCCTCGGGTAACCAAAAATTAGTTTTCATTTAAATATGCAGCTATCAACCAATCTATAGATATAGATATGTGCCTGTGTACATATATTTATAGACACAAACCTTAGGTTCCTAATCTTTAGAGGACAAAAGTCCTGAAATTTCCATGGGGTACCAGACTGTTGAGGTGTTTACAGGATGTGGATTATATTTTGCATAATTTAATAGTCATTTAGTAACCAAAAAAATAAACCCAAAACAAACTTTGAAAGTATGTAGAAAAACATTCCAATTCTGTTTAACAGAAAAGAAAGCTACAGTGAAAGATCTGGGCTATCTATGAGACCATGGCTTTTTCTATTTTGGAGTGCTGGATAACTGTTGGAAGAAGTACCACTGTTATTCTTTCATTTGAAGGCTGTGATGAGTTGCAGAGCAGACTGTTAGTAATGAAGAACATTTTTGTGCAGGTTTTGAGACTTAAAATTCTGGCTCTCATTTTCCTCTCTTTTGAATAATAGACTATTGCTTGTGTGAGTTTAAATCTCTTTTTATCTTTGACTGTTTCATAGCAAAATGGGTAAACCTTTCCTATTATGGCTGGTTTTCACGGTACTTTTCAAATATTAGAAAGAACTAGTAATAACACAAAGGCAATATGAACATCCTATTTTCTTTAGGATGGAGTTAACCTTTTTATGGATAATGCCCTTTGGTGATGAGTTACTAGCTTTAGATATTTGTGTATCATTTGATCTTTTTCTTCTGTAACGTGTTTTGTAGTGGTAGATCTGTCAGGATTTTTTGTCATATTCAAAAAGACATTTGTTTTAAAGTTGTTCAATGAATTAAGACATCTAAGAACCACCAGAGACTGAAATCTTACATGCTGTGAATCCATTCTAGTACTCCAGTGTGCCAGCAGTGGTGATCTGGGGTGATGTGGTGCCACAAGTGGGATGCTTGGATTTGCCTCACCCTTTTCCCTGGAGGAGCAGGGAGGGGCCCATCAAACAGTGCTTGCTTCTGCCTGCAAGACCTGTGCTGTTCATCAGAGGGGCACGGGGAGCCAGCCCCTCTCAGCACCATCTGTCATTGTGCTGGGAAATCAGGCTTTGCCTTTGCCCATACCCATGTTCTCCTCCTCTGAGTTTTGTGCAGGCAGTTTGAGGAGGACAGATGGATGTGTTTGGTCCTTGCTGTTGCTGGGGAGGATGTGAGAGAAGGGATGTGGAGAGAGGAGGATGTGTGCTGCTCTGTAGGGTTCAGTGGTGGTGGGAAGGAGCCACAGTTGCTCCCTGGCTGTGGACCATTGGCTCTGCCAAGATAATTAAAAATCCCTGGACTGTCCTCTGCAGCTGCTGAGATGGGGTTTTGCTGGCCTTCTTTCAGCTCCTGTCAGAAGAATAACAGTTTATCTGAGCGACAGTGCATTTTGGTAGTTCATGCTTTTTTCAGACAGACTTTTAAGTCCTCTGTTGGTTTACTGCTTCTGCAAATAGCACCTTGTAACACAGGTATCTTTAGGAGATGCAACTTGACTGTAAGATGTGGCAATTGGTTTTCCTTTCTTTTCAGCCCTGCAAACAAACTGTGAGCCTGTACCAGGTTGTTATTTTTGCTCAAGCAGATAATTTTCTAGGCTTGAAGGAAAGAAGTGCTTTTCTGTTTTTTTCTGTTTTGCAAGCTGGATTCAGTTTCATGTTCCTGATCCTGTTTTATTGACTGAATTTGCACTTCTGTATTTTGAAATGTTTGCAGAAAAAAATATCTGTAGTGTTTTAAAAAAGGGCTTTTTTTTTTTTTTTCTGGTGATGTATTGTGCGATAAAAGATGAAGAGGTTGATAAAAGATAATATATTTTGCATTTTTGATTGCTGATTACCCTTCACGTAAGGAAAAGCATCTTGAATTCAGCTTAAGAGAAAAAAACATCCTGAAATGGAAAACAGTCTATACCAGCTTTGTCTATGTCAATGGGTGATTATTTTTTTCTTCTGTATGTCTAAATAAGATGCATAGAGTAGCATGAAAACATTCTAGTTCATAGTCCTTTGAAGTCAGAGCTCCTAACATAAGATGGCATTCTTAGGATCTTCTCCAAACTTGTCTGTGATTTCTGGGACAGTCAAAATAGCTTTCCCTTGAAATCCCTAGATTCCCTTTCCTTTGTGGCATTGATTATAATGACAATAGTAATAAGAAGACCATTTGCAACTGAGAAGTTGCACTCCTGCATTTCTCAGTCCTTCTCGGTAGAAAGAAGATCAGGTTATTTCCAGAAGTTGTGCCCAGGTTTCCAGCAGCATGTCAGGCTGCTCATCTCACAGACTACAGAATGCAGGGAGGTGAAAAGGAAACCAAGAGAGCATAACATGGAAAAATACAAATAGAAGGTACATTTGTAAGGGGGTGTGTGGTGAGGAGAAAAATGCAGGGAAGTGGAAGACCTAGTAAATTATTAAAGAGAAGGGCAAGGAGAACAGGGAAAGCTACAGGGAAAGCTGTAGACAGAAGAACTTGACCCTGGGGCAAAATGACTTTGTTTTCTTTTCCTAAGGCCTGGGGCTTAATTTCCAGTTTTACTGAGCTTTCACAAGGATATGAAAGGGGAATGAGAGAAATGCTGGGATGATCACAGAAGATAAACATATCAGTGCTCCTATGCAGTCTCGCATAAATGCCTGCTTGAAATGCAAGAGAATGTGCATTTGGAGATAGAGGGAATGTAAGAGAGCTAAGGCTGAGAAAGCCACACTGGGAGAGCAAGGAAATGCTAAAAAATTATGTACTATTTTAGTAGCATGTTTTCCAGGCCTGTAAGCTTTAGCAAATGGGTAGTAGAGTGGAATTTGGGAACAAATAAATTCAATTGATTTTAATGTTGATAAGGAAAATAATTCATAGAAGTTTGTATAATGTATGATATATTTGAATTTGTAACTGGTAAATATCTTTTAGGACTGGTTTGGGTTTTTTGGGTTCCTTTTTGTAATTGTGGGGCTTTTTTGTTTCTTTTTTTTTAAAGTTGTTACAGCAAAGAGAGTGTTAATCTGTGTAAGTGCCATGTTTTTCTGATCTTGACTGTATAAAACTCTGGCCTAGATTTTACTTGTTTACATTCACTTGCAATAACTACTTTTTTTTTAAATCGTGTCTAATCTTGGAAACCTGTCTATATGTAGAGGGTTGTGCATTTGTTTGTAATACTTAATTCTTCAATAATTACATATAACAAGCTGTGTTCCTGTGCCAAGATGTGGCTTTGGGGCATGGTGGGAAGAAAAGGATGGTAAATGGGAAATTTCTGACTTCTTGTGTACTGGCTTCTCAAGCTGCTTTATCTGTTTTAATCCAAAAGCAGCCCTTAGAACTGAAGTCTAATCCCAAAGCTGTGTTGATGCAAATGGTTTGTGTGCCAAAAAGAACCACTTGTGCAAAGAAGGATAAAAAAGTGGGCCTCAAGATGGATTCTGTTTTACAGTAGCTGCTTAAGTATGTAAACTTGGTGTTACTAAAAAGAATGAGAAAATCTGTGTCTGCCATTGAATAATCATAAATGGTTTTTGTGCTGTTCTTTCTTTCCAGATTTGAACATGGAATTCAACCCATCAGATCATCCACGGGCCAGTACGATATTTCTCAGTAAATCACAAACAGATGGTAGGTTACTGAATTTATTACAGTAGTTATCTCTAAACCCTTTGTTAGAATGCATGTGATAGTCCTTTAATATGTAATGGCCCCCTCTCCCCCCAAAAGAGGCATTTAGAGGCATCATGTTGGAGTTTTAAGTAGTCACACCTTTAGCTAATTGTCTTGTCAGACCAGTAGTACAAATATGGATGAAGCATAATATAATTATGTTTTTAAAATATTTTCTCTAAATCCAAAAATTTTTGTGTAACTGCTTCTTAATTTTTTTTAAAACTCTGAACATTAGGCTTCTGAAAAATGTGTAGAAAGTATTTTTTTAGAAAATGCCAATTTATATTAGCTAAGAAGACATTCCAGGGTTTCTCTGATATATATGATACTGTAAATGAGTTCAGTACTAGATTTTCTTAACAAAATAACTCCCATCCTACCCAAACATTCTGTCTTCTTTTCTCGTTACGGATTTTATATAATCATGTTTGTCTGGAGTTCTTGTCTTAAGTTCTTTTTTTTTTATACCTAGACAAAATGATCTCTAAAATTAACATTGGTTAAACAAGCCTTCTGAAAGAGTTAGTAGAATAGAAGCCATTTACTGTGGCTCTTTTGTTCCCTTTTGGACACGTATGATATGTTGGTTTAGAAATAAATGAATAATGGATACAAAACACATTATTTTCTAGCAGGACTTTCAAAGCAGTTCCTGCATTTTAATTCTGACTGTTCAGTATGAATTCTTTGTCCTCCTTTCTGCTGCCTATAAATGCTGCTTTTGATGTACATAGTAAATTGCAGTGTCAAACACATCACTTGAAAAATAATTTAGTTTTCACTTACTGTATATTTTTTGCTAGTTTTTTGAGCATGACTAGAACAAAGAGGATATACATTTAGACCCTAATTGAAGAGTTATGTGAGTACCTCCTTTGACCTTGAGATTGTCCTTCTGAATTCAGCCCTGGTTCTGTCAATGTCTCATTATATAGGTTTGGATGCTATTTACCATACTAATCTGGTTTGGCAGTCTGGCAAATGAGTATGGTAGTATTTCCATAGTTGTATTATGAGGATTGATGTCTGTTTTATAGTGTACTTGCTGTGTTTTGAAACTGTCTAATCCCATATAGATGCTACTTGTTTCTTGTTACAGCTTGTTGAAAGAAAGGAAAAAATAGACCCAAGTTCAACAACTAAAATTTTGATCAGACCAGATTATTCTTACTTGTAATAAGAGTAGTTAATTTACTGCAATATGGAGTTAATTTTAAGCATTTAATAAAAATCTTTATACCCATGCTAGAGTTGGTCTATGAAGCTTTGTTCTGGTTTTAAGTAACATGAAGAACATATTTTTAAGTAAGAACAATGAATTTAGTGAAATGTTATAGATATGTTATCAGTGGGAGTGTAAGATCTGTTCAGCTGTCCTTGATACTTTGGAAAAAATACAAAGGCTATTTTGTTAGTATAAAAATAAAAGGATTCTGCAAACATTTATCTACTGATGTGTTGCCAAGAGCCGTCGTGTTCTGGTGGGACAGCTCCCAGTACCAAGCATTTTGCTTGGCTGTACTTTGGGCCCCTTGTTGAACCAAGTGAGATGTAGGAGTTACCACACTGTTCAAGGATGCTGCCTAACCAAAATGGAATAAAGTGCTTGTTAAGAGGGTAATAGAGGGATTTTTTAGGGCATGTAGGGTTGTAATCTGACAGGTTGCTGTGGAATCTAGGGGACCACCAAGACTTCTTCAGATGATGTAGAAGAGGAGAGCTGAGCTAGCTGTGTTGAAAACACCTAACTTGGGCAAATAACTGCTCCATTACTTGAATAATATTGGGCTGGTAAACCTTCCTGTTGACTGTAAGCAAAAGTATTTCTATAGATAAGACATTTAAAATACACATTATACAATGCACATAGAGCCAAGTGGCGTCAGGATTTGAGGTTTCATCCAGGATCTGGCTCTGGCTGTGAGTGTACATCTCATGGTTTTACTGTGGGAAATGGCCAAGTCCATCACTAGGTGCTAGAGTGACTTGGCAGCGTTACCTTCAGACAGTTCCATGTTTGGCTTTCTGGTAGCCCTGTGCTCTTTGAGCCTCACTGGTAGTCTTATGGCATTCTCCTGGCATAGGAGCTGTGCTTGACCTGCTTGTGATCAACATGTGAGCAAAGAGCAACAAATAAAATGAGACAGGATGTGGCATCTCAGTTTATTATGGGATCTCTACTTGTCTTTGTTCTGTGAAGCCTGGATGCCATGCTAAGCTTGTAAATTGTCCTGCCCCTCTTAGTCGGTAGTCTGAATGAGTCCTTAGTTACCTGAGCATTCCATGAATCTGTAGAAAAGTTAAAGTCACAATAAATATTAATTTGATTCCTAGCTAGAGGAGCTTTTCTAAATGTTTCCAACTCTTTGGGGATTTTCTAGGTGCTGAATCATATGCGTGGAATTCTTTCTATTTGGTACAGAATATTGCCTGTTATGTTTTTAACTTCTGTGAATGCTTTATGCAAGTTCTCCCTCATTTGCTGAGTTTGGCCAGTGAGCTGTGGGTGACTGGAAACCCATGCACTATTTAGTGGGTGGGTGTGATTAACCCAGGGTTTCCAAACAGCACTTCAACAGCGTAACTGCCTTTTCTTCATGGTAGCAAGATAGCAATGTTTGTTCCTCCAGGGTGCTGGTAATGGTGTTTCCTGTCAGTGGGGTCCAGCTGTGTCCCTCTCCTACCTTAGATTGGGCTTTACACATTAATGCACTGGCTAAATTTTGCAGTATCAATGCAACAATGGGCTTCAGGCAAAAAAGATTTTAAAATTGTATTTACATAGGCAGATAGAAGTGGGGTAAGCTGCTTTTAGTCTTCATTGTTAGCTAGGACCAGTCTTCTCAATTGAAACAAAAATAGATGAGTTACCAATAATGGTTGGTAATTCCAACTTCCAAATGCAAGACGTTCTTATAGTTGTAATCCTCAAGAATTTTGTTTTCGATCCTGATATGATTAACATTAAAATAAGTCTATAGAAATGGCACAGTGAAAGTTTTTATTACAGCATGATGAAGAATACATGTATGTACACACAGATGCCATCGTGTGTATTTCCTCACTCCCTTTTAATTTCAGGATACTTTCCTCCTATTTTGAAAGCTCAACAGTAACAGCTGAAAGTGTTGCAGCAATAGGAATAGGTCATCGACTGTAGAATGAGGAAAACTGAGACAATTTGGCAGCATCTCAGGCTCCACTTGAAGAGTTCCATTACAGCTTTGAAGTTTTATATTGTTTACAAAAAAGTAGAAGTTTAATTGTTTAAACTGACTCAAAATCTGTTCAGCTTCACATCATCAAAACCCCATGCCTGAAACCCAAAATCCTGAAATTGCAGTTAGGAGTTTATGCTGAAAAATTCTGGTTAATTCTAACATGATGGTCTGGCCTGCTGCAGACCATACTGAGTTGTGTGAGCAGCAAAGCCTTTCTAAACTGACTGAAGGCAAATGATGGAAGTACCTCTTTGCAGGCATTTTGCCTTGAGCAGTAATTGGCTTCCCCTTGTTTAAAATGGGGATTGTGATTACAAAAGAGAATGGTTGTGACAGAATGTGTTTCTGCTCTGCCTGATTCCCCACTGACATGTGTTCTGGAGAGAGTTGAGCCTTACACTATGGCAGAGTGAGCCAGAAGCACAGAAAGAAGCAGCTGCCTTCCTGTAATGGCTCACCTGAGAGGCCAGGCTAACTGGATTTCTGTTATATGGGGAGATAGGGAAAGGAGGTCAGCATGGTGCTTCCAAAGATGTGCACAAGAAGTGCTTGAGCAGGCAAAAGGGAGGGGTGTGTATAAATATGTTAACATATTCTTCTGGAGACTGGAAATAGCAAATGGGATTGAGCTGTGAGTGATATTCTTGCTTTGGACAGTAGAGGATTGTACCTTCATGGGGAATTGAATAAGGGATACAAATACAGAAGAAAAAACCTAAGGGGAATAAAGGTCATTAAAATGGAATTTGTAGTATATGTGCCAGCTGTCTTTGTAGGACTTGAAGAACTTTGGATGTGGTATAATTATTTGTGATTAAAACTGTTAAATACTTAATTGTGTTCAAAATTTCACACTTAATAGGTGTTAACTTTGAGTTAAGTACTATATTAGGTTTGCACACAGCTTATCAGAATGGTTTACTGCCTGTACATTGCAATATGTGATACCAGACAAATACTTCAGCTGTTCTTAGAAGTATCTACCATCATTTTGTTGTTCCCCTGTAGATGTCTAATGTGTTTTGCTGGTGATAAATGCAGTATGTGGAACTTAAGTGTAGTGCAGTGTTTTAGCAGGATTTCAAGCAGTTTAACAATTTACTGGATCATCAGAATTTTTCTGCTGTTCCTGTTTAATTCTGTTTCTTATGCAATGTCCGTAATTGTGGATCTGAGCATATTCTTAAGTGACATGGCTAACATCTGTCATGTGTGATTCTCCTTTCTGCTCCCTGGGAGGAAAATTATGTAAGGATTTTTCAAAGTTTTTTCTTATTTTTTTAATTTTCATTTTATGTCTGCATTAAACAAAATTATTTCACAGTATTCACACCTCCAGCCTTGTTTATGTGAGATTGCTTGCTTGTAATAAATCACAGATAATAGCTTCTCATCCAACAGGGAATGAATGGACAGGCTATCCCACCATTGTGAACACTCTTATTTTGCTAAGTGCATTGGTTTGCATAGCTTTCAAATCATGATGCACCAAAGTGCATTTAATCACCTACAGCATGAAACCATTATTATTTTAATCCTGCAGTTTGATTTATGTGGTAGTTGCCTCCTTATTTATTTATCCTAAATGCTGTGGTATTTTCACTGGAACAGAGCTCCGCCAGCTCTCTATGGGGTGAGTTAATTGGGGAAGTGCTTTAAAAAATGAAATAGAGTATATATAATCAGCTGTAATAAGCATTTGCCTGACAATTAAGACTTTATACATCTATCTCCCTTTTTGTTGCTATTTACTTTCTGACTGTTTTGGCTAATTGTAGCTTTGACTTGCAACCATTGCTTGTGGTGACTGGTTCATACTCACCAAGGAAATATGTTTTCATTGTTACATCCAACATGAGTAATAGTTTCAGGCTTGTGCCTGATCATTATAGAAGGCAGTGGTATAATCCATACGGTTTCAAGGCTTCTCTGTGGGAGTTAGTGCACAGTAAGCTGTGATGAGAATTTGCTAACTCCATGGTGTAGCTGTTTAGGTGCTTTCATACCTGCAAAGTAGTGTAGGCCACTTTGCACAAGGTACCTTGGATGAAGGCACTGGTGGCTCAGGAGTACCCACACAGAGAACTGGGGAAGAATGGCCGAGCCACTGCTACCCTGGACTGCAGCTTACTGCATATTAGCTTGCCCCTGAGGACCAGCACCTGGTGAAGTATCCAAATGGATGAGAATTTTAACCCATCACCACACTAGTGAGCATAAATGCCTTTATGCATACAGATATATGTTCCTTCTGTGTTTTCTATATAAATATACTTGGTTAGTGTAAAAGCAATTATTATGTTGCACATAGATAGTCTCCTGTTCTTTTTATTATAAATGGTGTATAAGAAGCTTAATCGGGAAAAATAGTCATGTAATATTTCTATCATATTTTGTGTTTTTGCAGTGAGAGAAAAACGCAAGAGTCTCTATATAAACCACGTAAGTGAAAATGCCTCGCTATGCAGCTTTCTCCTTGTTGTCTATATTATACAGTAAATGAGAGTTATCACACATGATTTCCACATTTTTGAGAGGGTGCTGATGCTTCACATGTTTGTTCTGCATCAGGATCCTAAGTATAGGTCTTGACTATTGAGTTAGTGGAACAAATCTGTCGGTTTGAATACAGTATTATGCTCACAACCAATGTATGTAGGTAACTGGTATCTGGGAAAAAGAGCTGCACACATTGGTATGATTTTTAAAATTACTACAGAAACTCTTGAAACTTTAGATTACATTTGTATGCAAGTTTACATTGGCAGGGAACTACAGCATTGGATATTTACACAGTTGTTCTGATGTGTTGATATAAGGTAAATGTGAATTGACATGTGCTTCATGCTGAGTGCAAAGACAGGGGTTTGATATGCTTATATACCCTGGGCATTTTTCAATTCATTTCTCTTCTGTTTGAATCAAATTCTCAGTGAAGCCGAGAGCAAATACCCTGTAGCCTGCTTTGGGTACAGGACCAGGTTCTTCACCTCAGTTAGCATTGTTTGTACTGCTGAAGCACCTGGAACCAGTGTGCTTTCAAGTATGTGAAGCCTTGTGCTGAATTATGTGGAGTCATGGCTCAGTAAAACTGAGAAGGGAAAGAACTAATTTTCTACCAAATGCTATTTGCCTTTAAGGTGAATGGGGAGAAGCTCTCAAGTTTTCCTCTATCTGGACATATGAGCTGTCATTTCATTTTTATGGCACTACAGCTGCTGAAACAAACAGATGGGGTTTATACCCAGTTCATCTCTTTGTGCTGAGGTGAGCAGTTGTCTAGCTCCAGATAAATTGGATTGGGGCACAAATGCAGGTGCATTCAGCTGAATGCTAAAGTGGGGCTCCTAATTGTGATTCACTCCAGGGCTCACACCTGCAGAAAGGGAGGGAGCCACAAGGGCAGGAATGAACTGCTGTGTGGGGTGAAAGGGCAGGACTGCTTCATTTGTTGATAGAACTGCTTGGTGTTGAGTATTTCTGAAACTACTGCATGGCTTTCAAAACAAGCTGAGATTTTCAGTTTCCTAAGAGTTAAGATTCTGAGAAGTCATGGGATACTGTGAGGCTTACAAAACCCTTAAAGTTGCCCTCACTAGGTTAGCAGATGTTCTTGGGTCCTCATCTTCTATTCCCCTATAAAACATTCACATTGTTTATAGTGCATGTCAGGGTAGTTTGCCGAGCAGTTGTCTTGTTATAAAATTACTTGGAAAGCCAGTGTACTGGGTTCCTGTAAAGTTAATAATGTGTACCCAGTACCAACCATTTCATATGTAAAAATTGTGTTGTGAGTTTGGATTCCTCCAGCAGATTAACAAAAGTGACTATAACAGATGCTGCTGGAAGTACCCTAGTGCAAACCCTGGTATAAAGCGTTTTTAGGTTAGGCTGGACATATTGCAGAAGAGGGAAGGGTGATCATATCACTGAAGAGTTGTATTGTTGGGAGCTCAGTGTAGGAGCATATGCAGTTGATGTGCTAAGTGCTGTACCTCTTCTTAATTTGTTTTGTTTTTTCCCCCCCAAGTACCATTCAAAATATTGGCTGAGGTTGCAGCAGTGTAAGCTTCCCTCAGTGGTTTACTGCTACCTGAAGTCTTTGTACTTATAAAGTATTTCTGAATTACAAAGCTAAAAATAACCTTTATGAAGCTGAAGTCCTTACCATGTCGGTATCTTTACAGGTCAGTTAAGTTTTTAAGGCAATACTCATAGATAAACTGTATTTTCAAACATGTCCTGTAATATTTTAAGTTGTTCCTTCAGCACACCTGTGAGTATTCATTCAGCACCTCCTAAATCTTCAGTGTGCCAAACCTGATGTACAAACTGGGTCATCATTTTTGAGGGGGTAGCTGTGACATAACTGGAAACTGTGTTTAGATTTTCAGACTGCAGGGAACCATCATGGTATTTCTAGATCACCTTATTGGAAGAAATGGAAGGAATTAGTTAGATTTAGCAGTTGTATGTGACAAATGATGGGGTTTATTTACGTGGTACAATGGTTTATGATATACCCTATTGA
This sequence comes from Peucedramus taeniatus, assembly GCA_013400575.1. Taxonomy (NCBI): domain Eukaryota; kingdom Metazoa; phylum Chordata; class Aves; order Passeriformes; family Fringillidae; genus Peucedramus; species Peucedramus taeniatus. Next base: position 28,546 of record WBNO01002716.1, read on the forward strand.
TAGATCAGTTCTTTTCCACTGTTTCTCAGTGTGTGCTAACAGGAGGTATTGCTGCTCATCTGTTACTCTGTTGATGTGAAGTGCTGGGTCACCACATCTGCTCTGGAGGAAACATTCCAGAGGACATAAACTCTGTAGTGTTATTATTTTGTCTTTTTTAAAAAGAACTCCTCATCATAATGCAGCACTTTTTTCTTTTGCTGTTTTTCCATGATGTCATCTTTTTTGTTGTTGTTTTTCATGCTTATTCTCCTTTTATGATATATAACCAAGATGATCAACAAAATACTTTTATCTTTTTGTGCAGTATCTGCATAACTGGTTATTTTGCAGGCAGAATTGAATTTCTCCCAAGTGATATGGGGGGCTGGTTAGAAAGAGAAGTGTCAAGAAAAACTGTGTGTCTTTTTTTTTTTAGCTGCTTGCCAAATTCTGTGTAGTAACAGATGAGAGCAGTAATTTATACAAATGCAGTTATGAAATATTACTTATAAAAAAAATAGAATTGACTCTTCCTCATTTAAAAATGCACTTTCTTAACATGATCACCCCGCTGTTCTTTTCCTTTCTTGCTTGCTTTTGTTTGTAGGATGTTTTATTTGCCTGAATAATTTCCTGTGATCCCCAAACACAAGTGGTGGGTTCCTGCTTTGATTTGTTACACATCGTCAAGAGCTGACAGTTGCCATGTTTCAGATTCACCTTGTCAGTAGGTGTGATGGAAGAAGCCGGCAGCTGTTCTTTTTTTTGGGGTGGGGAAAGAATGAAAGGAGGGAGTGACAGAGTGCTATGGAGGAGCTGCCATCTCTCAGTCTTCCCACAGAGCCCAAGGAGACACATGACAGGTTGGGAATGATGCTGGAAGTTCCCTGCCTCGAATGTACCTGACCTGTTTGCTTTCTTCCAGCCTGTTTTAATTCCTAAGCAGTTGCAGCAGACTCTGCTTCTCTTTCCCATTGCACTGGCAATCACTGTTTTTTTGTTATTTTGTGGTTTTTTTAATGCTGCCTTGGTGTGCACATGTTTTTTAATCTGCTTAGTCAAGCTGCTGAGAGGGATAAAGATGCAGACTGAGATAGGGGCGTTTCCTTTCTCAGAGAAGAGAGATTGCATCAGTATCTCTGCCTGTACAAGGAAAGCAAACAGGAAGACAGACACGTTTTGTGTTTTTAGAGGAGGTGATGGAGAAAGAGTGAGTCTTTTATTATTGTTGCAGTAGATAGTTCTTTTTACTGTGTTTTTTGCAGGGGAAAGAAGCAGAGTGAGTAGAGGAAAAAGGTTGTCTTCTCTTTCAAGTTTTTCTAGAAATTTTCCCTTTAAGACAAGGAGAAAATGCTCTGTTAGCCCAAGTAATTACTTCTCTTCTAGGCAAGATACACTCTTTAAAATAATCTATGTTTATGAGCAGTAATACCCCTTAAAAATAAGGGATATTTTTCACATATATTTCTGTTTTTCTGGAGGAAGATAAAGGGTAGGAAAAGGGAAAGAAAATAAAAGGAAGTAATGTCTCACTTTTGCATAATTTTTATTCTGTAGACTCTTTGCTAGCCTTGTAGCAACAGCATCCTTTCATCATTGTCTTTTTTAGGGATCTGGACATGGCTTCCACTGTCTGCTACCTGGCAACTGGATGTTAAATTCCAGCAAACTAATACTGTTTTTATCATTCCAAGTAGGAAAGTTAATATCTATGTATGGACCAGAATTTTTTTTATTCATCCTTGGGAAAAGTTACTGGGCAACACTCATGTCACAACCCTGGTCTTTATAAGTGACCGTGTGGTGATTCACATCAGGGGGAGCTTCTCCCCAGACACAGTACTGGGGACTTGAAGAGAACAGTTGGGTCTTTTGCTGTATATGATGAGGCAAGAACAATTTCTGTGAGCCTTTTTGCATGCTTGGAATGATGTATGGCACTCCTATGTAGCTCCCAAATTTTCTTGTCAGATTGAATAAAGAGGCTGTTCTGCTTCCATGTTGTGAAACTGCTGGACATGTGACTGATAATCACACACTCTCAACTGTGATAATTGAGTAAATAAGATACATGCTGAAATGGGAACGTATTCTGAAAAGTAGTTTAATCTGTGAAAGCAAAGCACAACATAAAATGTGAAATGTTGTTTTCAAGTGGACTGCCTGAGGCTGGCTATTGTAAAGGCTTATAACTGCTGTTCAAATTCCTTAAGACATTTTAATTGACATTCCTTGCTTGAAGAGAAGTACAAGATAAACTGAAATATAGATTAGAGTCTTCTCAGGTGCTCTTGAAGTTCTCCTAGAGGTTGCTTAATGTGGTCTTTGCTCCTCTCCATTGCACAATCACAAAAAAAGCAGGTCTAGAGGGGGCCTTTATAAGCCACCTGGTCCTTTTAGCAGATTCCCTACACTGATGCCATTCCTAATAGATGCAGCTTAAGATTCTTTCCAGGCATCTAGTAAGTTAAAATTAACAGGTTTTCTTAATAGTTTACCTAAACTTACTCTGTTTTTCTAAAGTTTTTTAGCTAGCTTCTTTTCCTGTCTTCTAGGGTAAAGAATTTTACCTCTCCTGTCAGCCTCAAGGCACTAAGTTATATAAAGTGATAAACTTTTTTATGGGGAGAAACAAAAGCTAACTTTTGAGTTAGAATGAGAACATGCAGGACAGTTCTTTTACAAGGGGCTATGTAATACTTGCTTTGCTGGGAATGTAATAAAGTCCCTCTGGTGAAATTGCACAACAGTAGCAATTACACGCTTTGTAAATATAAGCCTTTGAGCTGATTTTAACAGTCAAAGAAATATTTAATCTTTCACATTTGTAAAGCAGGATGCTTTATCAGTGGTTAAATAAGGCCTGCATGTGCTGCAGAGGAGTTTACTGGTGATTGCTGAGCCCCTCAGGAGCTCAGTGTTGACATGAATAAGGATGAGCTTTGAGAGCCAAAAACTTGCAAGTACACATCTAGTCTAAGCTAGCTAGTTTTGGACATTATCAAACATTGGTGAAATGTCAGCTGAGGGCAAAGTTTAATTATGAGGAACAAGGGGTATTTCATAAGAGTAGTTGGACTGGATTTTTTTTTTTTTCGTAGTTGTTGGCAGTGGAAGATGAACATACAATGGTGCAGTTTCCTATTAATTTTGTTCTGGTGACTATATCTACACCAAAGGTAGACAATTTTGCTGTATTGACATTATGCAAGATGAACATAAGTGCAGAGCTTTGCAGAGCCATGCAGAGAATTATGTTGCATAGTTTGCTTACTTTGGGAAGCACTTTGTTGACCTGTAAAATCATGTTCCTTCTGTGAAAAATGTTGTCAAAACTAAACCATGTCCTGAAGCAACAGAAGATCCTCAAGATAGGAGCCTCCCTTTTCCAAGTCAGAAGCAGTCTTGGTATTTTTGCTTGCTGTTGTAATTTGGCTTCATGTGCACTTTTACATGCCAGTTTTGCCTTTTAGCATCTTGGCCAGCCTCTACTGCCTGGAAGCTAATGGGCATGTCTGCACAGACGGTGCAAGCAAGCCTCAGTTTTTCCATGGGGGAAAATCTTATTTGATAGGACCTTTTAAATTCATGCACTAACTTACACCTGGTTTGCAGGAAGCAGAGGAATGACTATCATTACTTAGTACAGAAGCTCCAAATTATCTTTTGATGGACAAGTGCAAAAGAACACTGGAAAAGGCTGAAGCTGCTTTGCCAAACTGGAAGCTGCCTGGCTGACGGCCAGCACTGGTACAAAAGCTGTATAGCTTCATTAGGGGAGTGTTGTGCCCAAACAAATGAATCCTGCTGAGGATCAGGGCAGAGAGCCACCCTAGTGCTGCTGAAGAGGCCAGAGCTGGCCCTTCTGGTCAATTCTGAATGTGGGTTTTGGGCAATGTGCACCATCTGTTAGATGTTTCTACACAAAACCCCTCTGAAGTGCCTACTTTAACAAAAGAAATAGTAACATTTCTTCTTTCCCTACAAATTTAGATTTAATTTCTAAGTGATGCTTCCTGAGAGAAATTAACTCTTTTGTACATTCTCATTGTGAAAAAGTTAGGAATTCATTGTGATCCCTTTCAAAGCAGGTACCTAGAAGCAATTCTGCAGTGTTTATATGATTTTGATGGCAAACCAAGCCATTAAATCTCTGATAAAATGTTTTAATGTAAACTTCAAGTAAAAACCTGTAGTTCAAACATCTAAAAACACACAGGATTTGGAAAATTGGAAAGTGTCAGGATGAAGTTGGAAGAAAATAAAGCAGTGATGTTTGCTTAGTACTCGCTGTGTGAGGGGAAAAAACTGCTAGTCTCAAGAGCTAGGAACACCTGCATTATTGGAAACTGAACCTTGGTTTCTTAGGGCTTTTTCTGTAACACATTCAAAAACTTAGCAAGTTATAAAGCATAGTTTTCTGTTCTAACATATTTTCCTGTTAAGAAAGAAATTCCACAAAACACCTATTTTGTATGCATTGTGACCTATAATGTCAGCATTTCTTTGTGACTGTATTTGGTTCAAATGAGAAAAATTGCAACTGCTTTTGGAGTAAAGAGCTACAAATCCTCTCCACCAAATGATAGAAGATTGGTCCAAAATTCATCTCAAGAGCTTGTTCAGTCTGGTTTCTTGTCCAGAAGGAGAAGCCTGCATCTAAGCTATTCCTGGCCTATGTTTGTTTTATCTCTTCTTTACAGCTTTCAGTGATGGAGATTCTATCACTGCTTGAGTCATTTAAGCTATTCCTGCTATTAGAAAAAGGTGTTGGCTTAGGTGTTTCTGCCATAGCCTCTTCTCACACTTTCATGTCCAATTTTAATTTTCCATAGTTTAATATAAGCCTGTTCTTTCTTATTCCATCCACAAGGGTCATGGAGAGCAGCATCCTCTTCTTTGTAACTTCCTTCAACATGACTTTAAGGCCATTATTTTTGCTTTGTTCCTGGAGAAAACCTTTCCAGCCTGCCAGCTGTCCCTTGTAAATTAGGTTTTTCAAATCTCTGACTGATGTTGCTTCTCTCTCCTCTAGATTCTGAAATAAATTCATCTTTCTTGAAATACAGTGTCCAAAACTGGACATAAAATTCCAGTGGAGCAGAGTGGATGGGTGCTCTACTCTGTTGTATACATGGTAACTCTATAAATTCTATTGATATATTGCATTATTTTAAGAAAAATGTCCTCTGCACGTTAATGTCAGCTGCAAATTCAATTAAAAATACTTTGATACTGTGATCAAATTTGTTGGTCAGTATTTTATGTGGGGTTGACTGGTACCTCTGTGGAATGTCCCTTACTTCAACCTTCCAATTTGAAAGTGACCTCTGGCTGACCAGAATATAATTTTCTAAGTAGTTTTTACCTGCCATGTTTTCCTTCGTTTGCCCTTTGGGAATTTTATGTGAGATCAAGTTGAAAGTCTTGCTGAAGTTGAGAGGTGTGACATCTATGGCATCTCAGCCTGGCTACAGAAATACTACTGCAGCTACTGAAAATACATGTAAAATGAATCTCACTTCATATCAGAGAGGTGCTTTGAATTAGTAAATATTTGTAATAGCAGAGGTTGTCAAGGCTTCACATGTGTCCTATGCTCATTTTTGCATATGAAGATTTACAAAAGAAGGTGTACCAGTCTGTCGTTTTCCCTGTGCCAGCCTTATGGTGGGATAGAACTTGAGAAGGATCTCATTAGATGATTTGGCTAATTTCTCCAAAAGCTCTATAGTCATTATCAGCTCTTATATTTTTTCCTTAATTAGAGCCTCTTTGACTTGTCTAAATGGGAGCATTTTTGTGGTCAGCTGTGATGGATTTAAAATACAAAGGCGTTAAAGCTTCTGTACAATTTTGGTCATGGACTTACCCATTGAAATGGACACAGAAGGGAGTTTGTCTGTAGGACAGTGCTGAATGCTGAGCTGATGCTCAGTAACCTCTCTTGTCCTTTGCAAGGATGGAGAAGGTTCCTGTGCAGCATTTTATCAGGGCTCAGAAAAATCTGTTTGACTGAACTGTGGGACTTCAGATGTCTCCCAGCTTAGTTAATATAAAATATGAAACTGAGGGTGTTTTGCAGCAATTGGAAAAGGCAGAAAATCTCTTACCTGCTGTATCATGTGGCTGCACTTGGACATCAGAGTAGTATCTGAGAATGCTGATGTCTCAACAGGCAGTTATTCACATGGCACAGGTGTGTATATATTTACCCAAGGGTGTAGGTTTATACACCCTTGGGTAAAGGGTGTAAGTTTATACTTGGCATCATTCTTCTGACTAGCAGAGGTGCTCCTTCCTGCCAAGTTGTTGTGAACAGAAAGTGAGGCATGAGACACCACGTATTTTCCTGAGGTGTGAAAAGTTCCAAGCCTAACAAAGTGTGATGTGGGCTGAAAATCCAAGAAGAGTTCTGTGATGTGGTAGTTTCAAAAATAAGGTGCATTGCTCTAATTACTGATGTGTGTCAAATGTTAGAGTGCTGTTTACATAGGAAAATTTAAATCTGATTGTTAGATCAGAGATATTTTCTGGTTTTTAATTGTGCTCGCTTTGAATGAATCCAGTATATTTATCTTAAATTTTATCTAAACCTTTAAAGCATGTTGACACTTATGATGCAGAAAGAAAACTTTCCATGTGTTGGTTTTTTTTAATAACAGTTCTGAGATGTGTTTACATCTCCTTTTTTCCCCCAGCCACTAGAGTCTCATTTTTGTTGTTTTTAAGTTGCTTTGCCTTTATCTTGCCTGTGGAAGGTACTCAACAGACTAATGCAGTTATTTAAACTCAACTGTGGTAGAATAAGAGTTATGAATCACCAGTCCCCTAGCAATTCTCTCTGTGTACATCAATGCTAGATAATAAATTTTGTGGCATTAATATTCACAGTACTTCTAGTTTTTCTCTTTCTTGTCTAACATACAATAGCTTGGAAGGTACATGGATTGTCAGCTTTCAAAGTATTACAAAGTACCTTTCCAAAGTCCTGAAGGATTTTTGAAAATTTTCTTGGTAATTTTCATTTTCTTGGTAAACCTTTTCACTTCCAAGAAAATCATGTTCAAATTTTATTAGTCAAGTGAAGGACCTTGATAGAATTTGTTGGTAAGCTTTCAGATAATTTGAACATGTTTCTACAATTGTGGCAGCTTCAGAAAATGTTGTTTTTTTGTTTTTTTTTTTTTCAATTAACAGGAGACTTTGTGTGGTTTTTCACTCATAGCTGTGAAATACAGAAATATGACTTAGGTGTGTGTAGGTTTTACCAGGAATCTGTCTGTGTAGTGAGTGCTGTTAAGAAGTCAGCTGTCTATGGAAAGTGGAGCATTGGTGAGCTGATGGATGCTGGCACTTGTAATAATATCTGTTTTGGAAAGTGGGCAGGGGAAGATGTACTGAGGTAGGAGACACAGGACTGTATCCCAGATACTCAGTTGCTCTGAGCTGGTAAATACCTCTGAATTCTGCTGATGGTATTGACATTGGTCCCTCCACTGAAACACTGGAAACTGCATTAATTGTAAGATGAATTAAAATTTCCATGTTGGTATGCCAACTGAATTTTAAACCTGTTCCGTTGTGAGTTAAATGTGTAATTTGACTGATTTTCATTTTCCTGACATAGGTTCTTGGTCAAGTTATTTGCTAGTGTAGATGAAATAAGCAAAGATAGAATCAAAGAGGATTAAGGACTGTGAGAGCTATTAGCTGATGTGATTGAAACTGGTCTCTTTAGCCTGGTGGAGTGCTGGCTACTCTAAACAGCTGATGGAGAAGCTCTCTCAGCAAAAAATGTTTAGAAATAAATGGAGTTCTCAAATACCAGTTTTTGGCTGAATTTTCCAGTGTTTGTCTATGGTAGTGCAGAAAAAGGATTTAAATATATTGAAAACCTTTTCTATTAAGAGATGTTTTTTAAAATTTGCTCATATGCTTTTCTTCTGTCTTTTGATTGGTTTTCTTCCTTTCTGATAACAATCTATTGTTGAAGAACTATTTTTAATGAATTCTCCTTATTAATGTAGTAGTTCTACTCTAAAGACCTCTTTCCCCTTCATTCTATTAGGAGCATTTTTGAGGGTTTTAATTTTTTTTTCTGCAAGCATGGTTTTATATCTGTTGCTAAACCAGTCTTCATTGCTAACACAATTTCTTTTTCACTCTTCCATTTACACTTTTGAAATGAGGACAGAAATATGTCTTACTTTGCTTTCCAAGTGTATATATGTATTTGAGTAAGCCTACAAACAAATTTTTGCATGGTTTTGGGGAAGGAGGGACGTAGGGGAGTTGGGACTTGAAAGCATTAGCAAGTCTCAGGGATTCTTTTGCACTGTTACTAATTTCTGAACTTTCTGAACTGCTTCCACATGTGATCACGCTACTGTGTGTGTCATTGTGAGAGACAGAAATTTGTCTTTTTTAAAATTCTTACATTTCCCCCCCAAAAATGCTTTGGTATTACATAATTGCCATTGTTCTTTTGCATGTTTCTCATAGCATCCTCCTGGGCAGTTGAGAAGGAAGTACAGTTCCTGCTCCACTATTTTCCTGGATGACAGCACGGTCAGTCAACCAAACCTCAAGTATACCATCAAATGGTGGGTTTTACAATTTTTTTTTTTTTGCTAGCACTTACATTTTATGTGTGTATTTATGTATACGTATTTCTGAACCATTACTAAGCAAGTTTCAAACATTTTAGTTTTTGAAGTAATAAATTTATTTAATCAGTCATGCTTCATGCTCCAGAGTTACAGGGTGATGTGTCAGATGAGCATTTTAAGTTATACTGGTGCCATTTTGCTTTTGGAGAGAAATGAAATTGATATTTGTAGAGTATTGTTCTTTACATTTTGTACAGTAAGGGGAAAATAGAGACCAAATGCTCAGGCATTTTATGCTTTTTGTTAATGCCTACTGATAGCCTCTCTTGAGTTGTCTGTAGGTTGGTTACCTTGGTGTATGCTAGTGGAAAAATGTATTAAGACAGTGTCTCAGCTGCAGAGGTGTTTACATGAGAGACAAATCTGTTTAGACTAACACATCCAGAGGAGTTTGTAATGTTGGTCACTAAGACAGTCCTTAATTTTTCTGCTAAAGGAGTAAGAGGGGAGAGGAGAAAGGTTTTGTAGTTAAACAAAATGCCTGATTCCTTGTCAGCTCTTTCTGCCTGGAATATAATCTTGCTTTTCTTCAGGTTTCTGTCACTAGTAACTTAAAAATAGTTCTGATTAACACTTGAAAAAGGTTTTACATTGCTGAGGTGTTTGGGCTTTTTTACTCCTTGAATCTTATACTCTTCTGCTCTAAAATCCTTTGTATGCAGAATAAGTGCAGCCTTTTGGGTGGGTTTTAGGTCTCTTTTTGCATTGGAACTGCCATGGCTCATGGGAAGAAGAGATGGGTTCAGGTGCAGCAGCCAAGAAGCATTTTCAGGACACAGAAGGACGAGCTGGTGGTGGGGGAAAGGGTGGTGTGTTTGAGAGAGACTCAGGTGCATGGTGGGGAGCAGAAGAGCTGGAGGAGCCAGAGCTGGGATGGGGCAGGAGTCGTGCAGGGCTGAGGCCAGGCTGCCAGCATGGGAAGGGTTGGAAGCTGCAAGGGCTCAGAGGGCTACAGAGGGTGAGAAACTGAACTCTGGCACACAAAGTCTCTACATCTTCTGTTGGCTGCACATTTAACAGGTTGAAGGAGGAGGAGACAGTAGGATTATTGCTTTTGTAGTACAGCTTCGTTTTTTCCCCACACCTTGCAGTCCCTGCAGGAAAATAACTGTTGCACATAGGTAAATCTGAGAGGGAGGCATTTTGCTCTGCTCATTTATCTCTTCTAGGTCATGTTATGCACTGATGTGTTTGAAATATTACTTTATCCACTGCAGCATCTGCAGCAGTTGGGTGGCTGGGGTTGGGTGATGGAAAGCTCCATAATCATCACTTCTGCACTCTTAGTGCCAGCTAAACTAGTGTATGAAGGATAGAATGAAACTTGGATGAGTAACTCTATTACAGCCCTGAGACACTTTGAGATTCTGATGCAGATTTCTAAATAGTAAATATTTTCTAAACTTAATTTGACATTTTGATACAAAGGCAACCATATGGGCACCAAGCAGAGCTGTGCATGTAGATTCTTGCATCTGCTTTCATTAAGTGGACTAGAGCTGCAAGTGTGTTCCTAGGTGCATAATTTAAAATTAAATTTTAGGATTAATTATTTTTGTGAATATCTTTCTGTCAAATCAAATTCATTCATAAATGTAGGTTTTTCTTGTGTTCAGTAACAACTGTAGTCTATGAATGTCCATGGTACACGCTATCTCTTGATTCTTTAAACATGTGTCTGTGGAAAAAAGCCAACTTTAAAAAGCATGTATGATCTAAGAACTTCTAATACATAGAATAATAACAATAGATAGATAAAAGCTCATAAAAAATTAGTAAAATATATTTACTTTTAATGGAGAAAAATATTTTCTACTGGATGGCTGTTCAAAGAAAACCCCAATCAAACCTGAAATAATTTTAAATTCCACTAGAGTTTTAGCTCAAACATATTCTTTTCCTATAGAATATCTCAGTTTTCATGTAAAAATTCAGGAATAAAATCAGAGAGCAACCAATTGACTCTTAAAAGGTCTTTTAGGGAAAATGAGGGAATTTTGCATCAGTGTAAGACAAAAGCATCTTACAGTGAATCACTGACAAAACAAACTGTCTGCAAAGAGAATCAGTGAATTCCCTCCTCTATCCTCTTTCCCTTTTAGCTTAAATTGGTTTTATGCTGCTGCAATAAGAAGGGAGAGTGCTGTCTCAGCTTCGTTCTTCAATAAAAATGCATCATGAGTAAAGCATGAGCTGGGAGTTGGAAAATGTAGGATAATTGTAAGAATCCATGCTTTAATTTTGTTCCATCTCAAATAGGAATGAAATCAGTTGTGTATGTAATCAAAATCCTAACTTTCTGTGAATATAAGGACACTTATTGTCTGTGTGCAGAATATAAACAGGGGTGCTTTGGTGTGTGGTTGAGAGTAGGGGAAATGCATAATGCAGTAAGTTATTCAGGGAGTCGTCTTTCCTGAGTTAAAATAAGTAACTTGATGCCATAAAACTGTAGGAGCATGGTATTTGAGTCTGCTGTTTGAGCAGCTATATAAAGACAGACACAGGCAATGGATTTAAATTTACAATCATAAGCCAATGGTGATTAAAACATTTTGTGTTAACCTGGCAGCAAAACTAAAGAGAATGTCCAATGCCTGTGATGTTTTGTCTTCAGCCTGGGAAGTCATAGGGGTTTAATCACTGGGTTTAGTGGAGTAGGGCATTAAATGGAAAGTATGTGCAACTTGATACATGAAATATGAAGGTAATATGAATATGATGATTATATGAAGTAAAATATGTAATTACTAGTAAAAAGCATGTAGTTGGAGTGTACAAAACAAATATTATAAAATTGTCTGTTTACAGCAGTTTTCCTGACATCTAAGTGTGAACAAAAAAAAAAAAAATAGGCTGTTGACCATATACTGTTTGTCATGCTTTGTGCTAGGTTTTAAATATGCATGCAATATGACAGAAAATATAATATGGCAGTCCTGAGATATTAACTCTGTATTTTTCTTTACAGTGTAGCTCTTGCAATATATTACCACATCAAAAACAGGTATGTGAATAGTGGAATCTTGTACTGAAAATATCTTTTATTGAAACAAGTGAACTGCTCAAACCCTAAAAATCCATGCTTAATTTTCTTCAAAATGTTTCTGGGTAGTTGTTTTCTTAAATTACAGGCTAGCAATAAGAAACACACACATTTTCTGTATATATTATTTTACATAGAAAAATTTAAATTGGAGGATTAAGTACCATAAAAATGGAACTACAGCTCAGCATTGAAAAGCTGATGATTCAGTGTTTGATTTTAAATGCATTGGGCACTTCTGCATTGTTGCATATGTTGTACTTACATGTAGAAAAATCTGAATAGTGTCTTTCAGTTTTATATTTTTAGCTGCACCTTTGTAAAGTTAACTGTGTATATCAGTGATCAGTTAGGATTTTGAAATAAAACCCATGAATTATATAGTAAGAGTGGCATTGTGAACAGATGTAATTCAAGATGCCTCAGAAACTGAGCAGGTCCTGGCTTATCTCTCCTGGTGTAGTATGTTTTAGATCTCTGCTCAGTCAAGTTGATTGTAATTGAATAGAAAAAAGATTCTCTAAAAAGTAACTTGGCACATATATGAGCTTTCTTCATGTTGAATTGTGCTTTTGTATCTTAAATTCCCTGTCCTCATGATACATCACAGTATCCTAAAATAATATTTCCTGACATTTCTAAGGAGAGGTTGTATAAATAATTTAAGTGACTTCTGTGTCCATGGTTTTTCAATTGGCCTTTTCAGAGAACTTGGCTTAGATCTTGGTTTATCAAGCCACTTAGACATTTTTTCTTCTGGACTATAAGAAGTCCAACTAGAACAAAAGGAATTACTCATGAGTTTAAAGTTCAGCTGGTACGTCATTCATGACCATGGTTCAGGTCACTGGAACCCATCACACTTCTTTAAACAAGACTGACATCTCAAGAGAAACCTTTAAACATGCACGAGGGCAGAAAGGCTTAGGGCTTGATTCCCACTGAAAGCTCCTGGAAGACTTTCTAAGACATCAGGGGGCCTTGAACTGAAACATGGCAATATATAAAGCAAAAGTTGGAGAGAAATCTTCTCTCAAGTTTTTAATCTCATTTACCAGGAAATAAGGGATGAGTGATCATGCTTGGATTACTTGTTTATCCATCTGTGGTTCCTCTTTCCCCCTTTTTTCCATGGTCCCTAGATTAGTTTGGTTAACTAGTTGGTTTTTGCTATGCTTGACTGAATAATAGAGATCTCAAAGATAATCAGACTCCACAGTTTTGTGGAAATCAATTATTAAGTGCTCAGTAAGAGTTTGCAAATGAGCAGGAAGAATCCAGAGCCAGGGGCATCCAGAGCCACAATGTGCCAGACTTGCTCTATGCTGATTGCCATGGAGCTGATCCCTGTCTGCAGTAAATGATGCCCATTTGTGGGTTTGCAGACCCTGATACAAATTTGACCTACAACTGGTAGGGAGACCAGACCTTTATAAAATAAAGAGTACTGTGTCAGCATCTTGAAAACAAATGCATTCTGACTGTTACTTTCTTGGGAAAGTTGCTATCTGTCCTTTCACTTTTGGGATGGAGAGGTGATTGATTCAGGAAACTGCTTGCTGCTGCTTTCCCTGGAACGTGCCTGGGGTGGGGAAGTGCTGTGCCTGCACTTGGGACAGACAGTCCCAGCAGTGATGCTGGAGCCAGGCTCACGTGTCTCAGTTAGCAGCTCTGAAGGGAGGGATGTGAAACAACTGCTTGGTCTTGGATTCTCTCTGCTTTGGGAATGGAGGGACAATGTGATACCAGCACTCAGTTGTGCTTGCTGCTGAAACAGCAAGAGCAAAACATGTTCTGTTTCCTGCTATTATAGGCCAAAAGGAAGTTGTTGACATATGTGGAAGATTTTGGTTCATTATGGGGGATGGGGAGTATGAAACCACTGTGACTCTTTGACTCAAGGTTCATTTTGACAGAAAATGAGTCAAGCATCTGCTTTCCCAGAGAAGAATTCTTTTTAGACAGCATTTTGTTGGTCCTGTTCTCCTGCATAGGAGACTTAAACCAAAAATACTTCCTAATATTTCAAGCCCTCACCAATCAAATCTTTTTGAGAAGCTATGCATGAAATAAAATATTTCTTCACATGTTTCTCACATTTCATTTGATTGTAACATTATAGTTACCATTCCTCCCTTTCCCAATGTCTCCTACCATGGTTCTACTGATCAGTTTTCTTCATGTTTTGTTGTCTTAGCTACACAACAAGTGATAAAAAAACGCACCCATCTTGTTTTTGAAGGAATGCATAAGCATTGGTGAATTTGCTAAAGAAATAAAATAAACCCCAGCAAAGTAACTATAAAGAATGCTTGTAAGTCAGTAGATGGTCCATTTTTGAAAGAGTACAATGTGAGTTGTAGTGAGGACAAAAACCTCTCAAGTTTTTTTTTAAATAGATTTTTGAGGGCAGTCAGGTGTGACTTCATAGCATACAGCAGCTACAACCTGAAGAAATTAAATAGGAAATTATTTCCATTTCCATTGTGAAGTGCCACAGTTTACTGTAGCACACCAGTCATTTTAGGGAGACTACTTCTGCATTAAGATACTTTAAAGTTTTTTAGATAGGGGTAAGAGAGTCTGGCTAGAAACCTTGCTGTTAGGAATTTTCTAGTAATTACCCCAGTCCAGGTTTTGTTGAGTTTGGTTTTGGTTGGTTGGTTGGTGGTTTTTTTTGGTGTATTTGTTTTGGTTTTGTTTGTTTGTTTTGTCTTGTTGGCTGTTTGTTTTAATTTAGGTGTTCTTTTTTTATAATAAAAATATTTCCAGTATTAGCCTCCATTTTAGTAGAAAAAATGGCACCTTCAGATGTTGAGTTAATAAATGCATTTTGAGACTTGAGTCCACTGTAAAACTTGTGGTTTGCATGCCCTGAGAGACACGTGCTGCTAAGTAAGGACAGAAAATATATTCAGTGGTTTGTTTCTTAAGAACTGTATGATCAGTGTACCAGGGATGCTAAAAATAAAGATAGAACTGTAATAAGTAGGTCACAGGGATGCATCTGTCCAGAAAGTGCCAATTCTGGTGCAGCTATACTTCTTGGTTTTGTGTTTGTTAGTGTCCTTGCCAAAGTTACATACAGCAAAAATCTTATATTGCATCCTGGATGTTAGGCTTGTGAAGCTGCATCAACATGCATGCTGATATTGAGCTACAGGGATTTCAGAGAAACATCTAATAAAACAAATGAATAGGAGTATTATTTTGTCTGAATTTTTGTTTGTTTGTGCTTCTTTTGGCTTTCAGAAATCACTAGTACAATAGGGTTTTTCAAATAAATTAAAAGTGAAGTATCTATGTATTAACTAAAAGATTACTGTAAAAATAGCATTGCTTATTAGTAAGCATTTACAATGTTGGTAATAAAGGAGGAAGAGTAGTTAAGAGATTGCAGAGATGGACATGATTAAGTTAAAAGCAGAAAAGGAGAGTAAGCTGGGCTGATTTTATCAAGTTTGTAGCAGTACTTCTTAAGCCTCACAGTAAAGAGCACAACAGTTTTCTATCTTGGCCACAGAAAGCTGAGTGTTTTAGCATGTTTTGTAATTTGAATTTCATATTACATGAGGGCATTATGGCTGAGTAGGTCCAGTCTCTATTTGAAAATCACATTTCATCAGTGTTTCAAAGTACCCCACAGCACGGGGAGTGTTGAAGTTTGAATGGTGCACTTGTGTCTGTGAGGGTTGTGTGCTTTGTGTTCAGATAATGACAGTACTTTGGTTTTAATGCTTTTAGGGACACAGACGGAAGAATGCTCTTAGATATTTTTGATGAAAACCTTCATCCCCTTTCGGTAAGTTCATCTGCCTCTCCTTCCCTTTCATGTGAACTGTCTTTTTTTTTCTGTCTGCTTCGTTTTGTTTCAGTCACCTATTTGGAAGTATTTCTTCCTTAGAAATCCGAAGTGCCACCAGACTATGACAAACATGACCCAGAGCAGAAACAGATTTACCGCTTTGTCCGGACGTTGTTCAGTGCTGCTCAACTGACTGCTGAATGTGCCATTGTCACCCTGGTGAGTGTCTGAAGGATGACATCAGCCATCTGACAGACCCAGTTCTGTTCTCAAAAGTTGTGTTTGTATGACTTAATAGATCTAGGTGCTGCCAGGGAATTTTTTCTCACTATAGAGACCAAGGAAATGGGTAGAGTAAGTGAGGAAGATGAGATTAGGTAACATGTGACACAAAACCTGGGGTCCTGCCCTTCACAGAGTGAGAGTGTTACAGGCCACCAAGGTGACTCACAGAAAATGTAGGTGGCATAGGTGGTCTGAACATGAGGGAATGTTAAAAACAGAAAGGCTTCAACTTTCAGGGGGTTTGCTGTGTCTCACTGTAGCTCCCAGGAGAAACTTGGGAACAGCTGTAGGTGATTTGAGAGCACTAATAAGAATTGACTGGCACATGAAGGATTCAGTGAGTGACTGGGACATGTTGGCTCACTTCTTCTTCCACTATGCTTGTCATGGGATTGAACAATTGTACTCAAGTCTGAAGTTTAGCTGCTTAAAAATAGCACGACACAAAAGAAGGTTCAAATTTTCAGCTGGTGTGGATCAGCATAGCAATGTGGATTAAAAGAGCTAAAGTGATCTCTACCAGCTGGGAATTTCTTAATTTTCTTGAAATTTATATCCTGCCAAATCTGACAAGTCTCTTCAGCTTTCAGTCACAATTTTGGCCATGTTCTTGACTCAGGGATTTTAAAATAACAAAATGGTTTTTTACCACTACAACATGTGGTTTCATGACAGCTTAGTTATGCATTTTAGATGGAAGAAGGGGAAATTGGAGAAGGTGAATTTTGAAGCCCAGGCCTACTCATTTCCTCTGTTAATCTATTTCCCTTGGCTTCTAAGATTAGTTGGCAGGCTTTTGTCCTTCAGACAGTCAGAATGAGTTGTACTAGCCAGTAAAGAACAGGAATATGAGAGAAATAGGGCAAAAAACACCCTCCAGTGCTCCACCCTTCCATTTTGTAGTTTAACTCTACCTAGTTGCTTGACAGCCAATATTTGTTTTCTGAAATGACATTTTGCCTGTCTCTTTTATATAATTGTACTAAATGCTTGTCCTTCTTCCTTTTCTTCATAAGTGTTTTTTGCTGGAGACAAGATATGTTGTGTGATTCAGTATGTTCTTCTGTAATTTAACTGACCCACTGTCAAATACCTTGTTGTATTTATCTGTTATTCAGTCTTAAGTTATTTGATCAGTGAGGGTACTGTTTAGTAGAAAGACAGGGGGCTTTTTCTTTCCTTTTTTTTAATAGCATTACCTTTCTGTTACTGCAATGCATGGAAAGTTCTTTCCCACAAGTCTTATATAACTACTTCCTTGCCTCTTCTGGTTCTTGTGTGGCTCCCTTGCAAGTAACTCTTTTAAAGAATAAATGTTTGTAGTTAATTTGTTATATTGCAGAAGCAGTTTCCATAGTTGTTAGCGCTTGAAAGCTTAGGTGACTTGGTTTTTTATTTTACCCAGTACAATGGTAACAGGAAAATGTGTTATAGCTAGTTCTCAGAGCAGCCATGCAGGTGTTTATGGATAGATTTGGTGCAGGTGATCAGTGTTTGCCATTCTGCTATTCTTGCCTATGTTGTCAGGATAATAGCACCTGCCTGACCCCTCTTTCCAGAAACCTTCAGAGTTTATACATAGTGTTTTACAAGTGTGAAATTCTGCTGCTGCTGTTCTCAGTTTCCTCTGTACTTCTAGATTCCATTTCTTTATTCGTTTGTGTCATCAGGAGGGGCCCCAGACACAGATTGTGTTGTTTTTGAGATACTCATATGTGGAAACTAATCTGTGAAAAAGCAAGCAACCCTTTCCCCCTTCCCACACTCCTGAAATCTTAATAATGTTGATACTGCTGTTTATGAACCTTGCAAGTGCTTTCAGTTTTGATATCCTGTCTGGAGAAGGAGAGATCAGCATTCCCTGCTGGAGCTTGTGTTTTGCCATAGTCTGGCTGTCTGTCCATCTGAGAGCAATCTGATAGCCCTGTCTGCCACTTTTTCCTCCTGGGAGGGCTGCCAGAATGCAAGAAGTGTGGGGATCAGGGACATTTTGAACAAGATGCTACAGTTGTATCTTTCTTTCGCTCACTATAATTATTTTTAAACATTTCCAAGCACCCTTTTTTACTGCCCACATTATTAACATGGTCTGCCGTGCGTGGTTGAATGCACCCACTGTTTGTCTTGGTACATGCATTAACCAGGTAAAAGCAGCAGTAACAATGAGTTCTACAGCAGTCTGTGCTCAGCACAAGAGCTGAGTAAACGTGAAACTCCAGACTCTGAGATAAGCTGTTCTGCAGCAAAAAGCTGGCATTGTGTGGCTTCAAGCACTTAATTAAAATATTTCAATTAAAGCCTCCACTATTACAGCAAAACTGATTTATAATTAAACTAAAAATTTAATTTTCACATAGCCTCCAGAGCTGCCAAGAGATTTCCCATACTGATAGGTGGAAAATTAAAACCTCAGGTTGAAACAATTAAACACTAATTCACATTATTTATTTATAAAATAATATCATAAGAATAAAATTAGTTTTAAGAACAGTTTTGCTAATTTAAAGTTTTTGATTAGTGGTCCTAACCCCAGTGATTGGCATAACTGTATCCTGTGACCTGACTTACTGAACAAAATCTCTCGTCCCAGAGTATTCCTACCTTTGCTAAAACTGAGAAATGCCTGTCTCCTCTTTAGCATCTCCTTCAGTGCAGAGGTGGGAAGTTGTACTTGTGTTAATCTACTAATTGGATGGTAAATAAAAATGTGAACAGGAGTGTTACCCATACGAACAGGAAAACAATACAGTGTTTGCATGTCAGGAGAATTAAATATTTATGCTTTGTTCTTTTGTTCTTTGAAAACAATCTTATGAACTAGACCTGAAGAGCAGAATAGTCCAAGTTTTCTGCTTTGCCTTGGCACGGCTTTTTGAGTTTTTTGCAAATAGGCCAGATTTAAGACACTTTTAATATACTTCTGTGTCCGTAGTGGTTTCATTTTGCATTTGCAAGTATGCTGGGTCTGCATGCTGTAGACAGATCAGGTGCAGTGATATGTAAATACATACAGTGCATGAGCTGAATTATTCTGAGGAGTTCAGAGGAGCATGCTTTTGGAATACCTTAAAGAGTTCATACTGTGACTGAAGGGATTTGATATTAGCAAATTTGAAATTTGAAGTGTGTAAGAATAAAGTCTCCTTATGAAAAATAGAGATTTAATTAAACCAGCCAGATGTTCCTGAGTTCTTACTGTATTCTGCAGTCACATTTTCAGCACTTAGTAAAGAGAGAATACTGTTGAGCTGTATTGTGAAAATTATTGTATTTGTGGAGAATTTTGTTTTGTTTCCTGGGCATTTGGAGGAATGGTGAAAGTTTATTGGTTTCCTTTCACACTAGGATGTTTCTTCTTTGGAATGCTGATAAAATACTTTATTTAAAAAGTATATTTCAATTGATGTATAAAAAAATCTGATACTTGTTTAAAAGGAAAGGAAAACACAAAAGGGTGTCCAGAGTCCATAGAGACACTTGATCTGCAGAGGTCCTTTTCTGCTGGCCCAACATTTACACAGCTGATGGAAGATGCAGGTTTCCCTGAAGACCTTGGAGTGCAATCCAAAGCAGTGCTTGTTGCCTGGTGTGACCGTGAGGCAGCCTGAGTGTGGCTCGGTGTGAGCTGGGTGTGAGCAAGGCCAGGCAGTGGACAGTGAAGCCAGGCTCTGTCTTGTGTAAGGAACCCATGAGGAGAGTTGTGTGTATCCACTGGTGTTGGTGTCCACCTTTGACCTGATCTTCAAGCATTCCTGGGGAGGTGCCAAAGACCAGCACTTGGCCACATCAGAAGAAGGCCTCCAAAGTGTAGAGAGAAGGTCCCTCGACCTGTGCCGTCGATGCTGAGCTCCTTGGCAGCAGGACATGGCTCAGGGTACACTCTGGAGAAGGTCAGGAGGAACTGCTCTGGGTACTGGTGGGATAGGGAGATTCTGGCCCCTGGTTTTGGGGCTATTCTTATCTTTTGACTGCAGTCCAATGTACAACACCTGAGTGATTATCAGTTAATACCTACATATCTACTTAGTCAATTCTTGCCTTAGAGTTGCTGGGATATGCACTTAATGAAAAGAGAGCAATTAAGGTGGGCATTGAGGGGGAATTCTTTTTAAATCACGAGAAGACATTCCAAGAGTGTGTATCTGCTGATGCCTCTTGGGCCTCTGTGTAGGCAAAGAATGAATACTGATCCCAGTTTTAGACTGGAAAGTCAATGTTGGTTAACACTTGGAGAGCATTTGACATGGATTATAGGTATTTGTCTTAAAAAGAGTAATTTCATGGGCAAACCTGGAGATGTGTGGCTTTTCTCTCAGTTCCATTTGTGCTTTCTATAAATACCTGTAATGGTACTTTGCAGTTGTTCACCTTTTTTCATAGTTCTGTGATTGCTTTTGTTACTTTTTTTCACCATTTGGTCTCAGAAATAAAAATGGGATGAATTTGCAAGGACCACAACGATATGATATCCTTTCCCACCAAATGGGTGGCACCAAACCTTTGTAGAATATTTTAAATGCCCAGCTGGGCAATTGCAAACCACAGTTATTTCTGGAGAGTCGTGGTAGGGAACTGGCTGATAGCTTAGAACAGAGCATATGGCAGTTTAGTGATTGGATTGGAGCCGTGATTCGGCTGTGTGAGACCCGCTACCAATTATAATCTTTTCCATAAAGACATAATTTCAGTTTCAAGGCATTGTGACACACTGAAGTTTTCTCATTAGAGAGAGATGACTCTGTATTTCTCCATAATATGTTGGAGTGGAAATGTCTTTGTTAGTTACTCTGTGCTCCTGCAATTTACAGTGTGGGTTACCTGATGAGGGAGGGAATGAGGTGTTTGCAAATAAAGTTAATTTGTAGATTCTCAATTACAGTAATTAAAATAGCAAAGCCATTGTCTCCTTTCTGTCAATGTAAATCAAGTGAGAAATAATTTAAGCCACTAGAGTTTTATTGGTAAAATAAAGATAGAATTTAACATAAAGCCATATAAAAACCACATTGGAGAGGATAATGTTTTGCTCTTACTGCTGCCTCAAAATTCAGAATTATTCTAGACATATCAGTGACATTCCTTGGTGATTGCCCATTGCTTGAGTGTGCTGAGACTCCCAGTCAGCTTCCTTGGGGGCAACACACATTTCCTGACCTCTTAGTGTGGCACCACAGGAAATTCTAGTACTGCATACAAATATAATTGCATAACAATTTCGGTTGGAAGGGACTTCTAGGGGTCATGTCTAGTTTGGCCTTTTCTCAAAGCACAACCAGGCTGATCAGGGCTGACTAGTTGAGTTCTGAGTTTCTCTGAAGATGAAAATTTCATAACCTCCACAGAAAACCTTCTCCATTGCTTTAGGGAAGCCTAAAAAAAGAACTACTGTATTTTTAGTGCTTAGACCACAACTCCAATGTGATAAGAGTTATCAGTGGAGTATTGGAAGTTAATGTTGAACAGCTTCTAGATGAAGTTACAAAAAGAAGCAAAACTTCTATAAGAATGCCATAGTTTTTTTTAAAAATGTGAGTGGTTTTTGTGATTGTGAAATACTGAAATGAAATTATTTGACACTTTCATATTTGGTATATATCCTCCTGAAGAGGGGAAAAAAGGGAAAGAAATCTTCTCCAGTATTTTAACTTTTCTTTCTACTTGAATGTATTATATAATGTCCAAAGTCTGCTATAATATCCTCTGAGATGGGATTAGCTTTTTCACACTATTTAAAAATGAACTCTTCAGTTCTATCTTTAGTTTTCAGTTTCTTCAAACGATTTATGTTCTGTTGATTGGGATGTTGTGTAACCAACACTGCTATCCAGGATCATGGGGAGCCTGACATCTTAAATAACTGGGACACCCAGGATACTGTGGTTAGTTACTGTTAAACACTTGGGAAGAGCAGGATGGATTCACCCACCTGCAAATAACCACCCTGGGGATTAGTTCAAGCTCAGCAGTGGCCCTGCTGGAGCAGCACTGCTGGGCCTTAGATGCTGTTGCTGATCCTGATAGTTTGTGCCATCTTACAGTTCTGGTTTTGGATAAAAAAAGCCCCCCAGGACTAGTGGTTATAGTGGATGGCCTCATGCTATTTAGCATGCCACTGCAAGTCCAGGACCTGGGAGTCGAGATCAGAGGCATCCAAACTAGGTCAGCATGGAGTTGTTTCAGGTCTGGCAGATTTAAGAGCTGAAGATATGTGCTGAAACAAATCAGTTCTGTACTTCTGCTGGATCTGAAATGGCTTTGGAAGCCATTTAACTACATTCCTGTGGTGCTGCATCTAAGCTAATGAACCTCTCCAGAGTTCATTGAACTTCCAGCCAATTTGGGATTATCCATACACATGGAGTGGTAATTTTATTTAATTAGTATAAATAAAGTCTCTTTCATTCAAATAAATGAATTTTTAACAGAGGCAAATCACCAAATTGGTTTCACTTATGATTAAATAATAATTGGCTAATACTCCAAGTATAAATATCAGTCATTGTGAAGGCTTGGTGTTAGCCTGTGGGAAGAAATGGAAAATAATAATGCAATATTGCTCCTTTGAAATCTTAACTCTGTGCAGAGTGCATTCTGATGTGTGCTTAGTTATCAAAAGTCTCCAAGGTGAGCTTGGAGGAGCATGAGGTGCAGCTTTTGTCCATCAAAGCTTGTTAGACTGACAGTCATGTGAAATCGTGTGATTCATTCCCAAATGCAGAATGTAGACTAACAACGGAGGTACCAGATTCTGAGGTGTTGAGTCTGTAAATAAAAATGTATGGACAGACCAATGGCCATTGGTATTTTCCCAATCAGAATTGTATTTTCATTTCAGCTAGTATTTGAATTATGGTACAAATGAGTTTTGAATGTTGTAGTGTTGTTACTAACACTGAGTTGTATTTGTTCTTTACAAGCTGGAAAGAATTCAGAAGTATATGTTGTTTGACTGAAACCACTGAAAGTTTTTGCTTATGTCACATCAGTAACTTTAATCTGTATAAGTAGTCTTGTTATCGTTCTGTTGAAAATATCTATACATACAGTCATAAGTGGGCAATGATAAATGTGATGAAGATGGCTCTTGGATGCTATGAAAGTGCTTGAGCAGAACTAGTTGTTAAATTAAAGCAGAATAAATCTGAGCATTTTGAGAATCCAGCTTTTGAATGTTTAATCAAGAAGTACTGAAAAGTTCTGCCTCAAAAGCTTACTTTCAGGCCCTGCAAAGGATGAAGTAAATTGGAAAAAAGTAACAATGGTGCAACAGCTTAAATTTGTTTTAAGCTTTAGTTCCATTCTTAGGCATGGATGCAGCTGTTAAAAGTTGGTGGAGGCAAATAATATTTTAACCTCTAGACACTAAAAGCTCTTTAGTTCTAGTTCCATAAAGGAACACCTGTTAAAATAATTAAAAAGACAGACAGTTCTTAGACTTATGTTTAAAAGAAAAGAAAGAAAAATAGCGTTTCTCGTTTGTTTCTTCTGCATTTTTTGTCTTTTGCCATATAAACCAATTTATTCCACCATTCTGAGATGGAAGTTGTAATACTCTTTTCTCTTGTGACCTTTTAAAATTCAGCTTTTTATACTACTTTATAGCAGCTAGTTCTAAAGAAGATGTAGAAAGTGTTTTGCTTTTGAAAATGAGGTGAGTGAAATTCATTACAAGAGAAAAATACACTGAACCACATAGTACACTCAAAATCCCAGTCTGTTTGATACAAAACCCATATTTAAGAAATTGACCCTCGTGTTTAAGACACTGTTCAATGTGTAGACATAATTGTATACAAATGGTATTTCCATATCTCACGTTTACCATTACAGGGCCAACGTTTTCAGTGATTTTTTTTTTAATGAGGTGGAACATGCCTCCCTATGTGTGTGGGAAGACTCACTGGCTTTTGCCAGCAGAAGCAGGTGGTGTTCTCCCACCAGCAATGAGTTTGTTTGGGATGAGTAGTGTAGTGATTAACCACCCCACCAGCCTTCCTCTTCAAACAGGCTGAGAGCCACCTGGCTGTTCTCCAAAAGTCTCTCCTGATTCAGCACATCTTTGCAGCAGCCAGAAGCACCCTCTGCAGTAGTGAGTGCATGGCAGGCTCTACCTGTCCTACTCTGATGTCCCATCATGGGACATCATGGCCTGGTACTGTGTCCCACTAGGGCATTGTATGTTGAAATGCTCTGAAATGAAACCAGCTCCATTTATCAGAAATAATGAACTTGGGGCACATTTATGTTGGACACAGCTCACTTGGCTCTGTGTGTTGCTGTTATGGTACATCAGCAGAGCAAGAGCTCAGGTATATACCAGCCTAAATTTCCTGTTCTGCAGTCAGTGGGTTCTCTCTGGAAGAGAGACACAGGGAGAGCTAGAAGAAAAACTGTGTATGTGGTTGGGTGAGCTTGATTAAAAGTTGAAGACTACACTAATGTCTCCCAAAGGTACACTGCTGATGTCACAAATCCTAGATTACAGTGAGTTCTCACACTGACTGAGGACCTTATTAAACTTTTACAAGTGTTTGCTGCAAGTAGTCTTGTTTTTTTTCTGTCTTCTCTTGCTTGAACATATACTTAAAACCCAAGACTGAGTAAAGGAGGCCACAGCAAGTGAATAAAATAAATGCTCATTTAAGACATGTTCAAGAAAGGAGTTGAAAGCTACACTAAGTGCCTTTCTCATGGAGAGCTGTTTATCATCCTCAGTTTTATTTAAGTATGATAAAGAGCCTTATTCCAGCAAACAGAGTATCTGGAGTCAAGCCCAAGTTATCGCCAGGGAAGCAAGAGTGATTTTTCACAACCCTTAAGATCCTATTGGAAGATGCATCAATATGGTAATGAAACAGGTGTAGGAATAGAGTCTTATCAAACTCCTATTTAATTTTTAATTCTGATTTCTCAACTATGTGCCGGTGGGAAAATAGTGGCAAGTTTATGCTGCCTTTTTACTGAGGTGTAATTTCATCTGCTATGCAGATGGACCTTAACAGGCTTGAGAGGCTGGCCTGTGCAATACTCATGAAGTTCAACAAGGCCAGCTGAAAGGTCCTGCACGTGGGTCAGGGCAATCCCAAGCATAAAATGCAGGCTAGACAGAGGGTGGCTTGAGAGCAGCCCTGCCAAGAACAACTTGGATGTGTTGGCTTGGGAGGAGCTGGACGTGGCCTGGCAATGTGCTCTCGCAGCCCAGAAAGCCAAATGTGTCCTGGGCTGCATCCAAAGCACCGTGGGCAGCAGGTGGAGGGAGTCTGTCCCTCTGCTCTCTTCATCTGAGTGCTGCATCCAGCATTCAGGCTCTCTGACATTAGAAGGGCATGAAACAGCTGGAGCAAGTCCAGAGGAGGGTGATGAAGCTGATCAGAGGGCTGGAGCACCTCTCCCATGACAGGCTGAGAGAGTTGAGGCTGTTCAGCCTGCAGAAGAGAAGGCTCTGGGGATGCCTTGCAGCAGCCTTCCAGTACTTAAAGAAGGCTTACAGGAAAGCTGGAGAGGAACATTTTATGAGGGTTTTTAGTGATAGGACAAGGGCTATAAATGGCTTTTTCCTGAAAGAGGTTAGGTTACATGTTAGGAAGAAATTTTTTACTGTGAAGGTGGTGAGATACTGGAACAGGTTGCCCAGAGAAGTAGATGCCCCATCCCTGGAAGTGTTCAAGGCCAGGCTGGATGGGACTCTGAGCAACCTGTCTTGTGAAAGATGTTCCTGCCTGTGACAGGAGGGTTGAAACTAGATGGCTTTTAAAGGTCCTTCCAAGCCAAATTATTCTATGATTCTGTGTCTTTCCTTGCAATATAATTCTTACCTGTCTACGTTTTCTTCTCTAAGTGCCTTTGAATTTCAGCCCCCAACAAACCCCTTTCTTAGTTGTTTTTCTTTTCTCTCTCTTTCTTAGCTAGAGTTGTACGTTAGAAAGGATATATTTCCTGATGTTTGCATGCTTTATATATCTATAAATGTGGAGTATTCATTCTAAATTTGCTAAAACTGAATGTGAAAAGTTGAGATTTAAAAGGTTTGCATTAACAGTAGAAAGTCAAATTCTGCACTGATGTGAAGCAAGTTCATCTGCTAATTTGAGTGGCATAATATTACAGATTCCATATGCTCTCTGCTTATGAAGCTTCCAGCCTTAGTGTATTGCTTTAAAGAAGTTTTCTGCTTCCTAGGGGTGACTCCAGGGAATGCTGTATTTTCATTATTTGAGGAGCAGTTTTGCTTGCAAAGTTGACAAATTGCCTTGTTCAATATAGAGTGTAAGGAGCTTGTTTACACAGGCTGTCTGGAAATAAAAGACAGTGCTTTGCACAGAACCCCCAGGTAGTGCAGACACCAGGGAGATCCCATGTGCCACCTTCTTACTGAGCTTTGTGTTTCTGCAGCCTCACAATATTAGATTTTATACATCAGTCTTTTCAGGATGATATGCTAAGTAAAAAGTCAAACTTCCATCTTCACTAATAGGCTTGATACATAATTTGTAATTTTGTTCTTAAATAAGAGTTTGCCTTCCTTAAGAAGGAAAATAATTTTTTTAACAATTAGTGATATTTTGTTTTACAGTATTATAAGGTAACATTAAGGTTTTCTTCAGCTTTAGGATGGCAGGCAAGGGGGAAATCACAGCTAAAGGAGAAATGGTGTATTTAGGAGTCTGGTGTCTGATCTCTTGAAATGGGTAATAGGATCAAAAGGCAAAGGCCAACTAAAGGGGCCTTTATCACATTCTGTTTTGAGCCTGGCATTAACATGCCATGTATTTGAAACTGCAACTTTTATAATAAAAGAATTTTCTTGAAAGCATTTTTAACAGCATACTCTTTTAGAATTGCTGGAATGGGAATAGTTTTCTTTTTCATTTCTGCTTAGTAGCAAAATAGATCAAGTCTTGATTTTGATGTGTTTCTCCAGGTATATCTTGAAAGACTCTTAACTTATGCAGAGATAGATATTTGTCCAGCAAACTGGAAGCGAATAGTGCTGGGGGCAATTCTGCTGGCATCTAAAGTTTGGGACGACCAGGCAGTGTGGAACGTGGATTACTGCCAGATCCTGAAGGATATCACGGTCGAAGACATGTGAGTGAAATTTGTTTATCTTTGTCAACGAATGCCAAGACCTGTGTCTGTGAGGTTGAGGGGAAGTTCTTTCATAAATTGTATGAAGTTTGTATATTTGTGTTGTATCTGAACATGGTGAATGCTGATAGATGGCATGAGGTTGGCTTGACAGATGCTTACATAGAAGACATGAATTATTTTGTTTTCTGGTTAAAGTGTATTTCACCACTGGATATTCATGCACAATAATAAAAACAGATATACAGAATATTTAAATGTATGGTTTGATAAAATTCCCCACATCCAGTGAGCCTGCATGTATTCACTTCAGCTTCATTTACTGTCATGCTAATTCTCCATGCAGACGTAAATGGACATGTAAGGCAGGAAAGAAGGTTATCTTAATGACCTTTAGATGATCACCCAGTTATTTATTGCCATTATTTAAAATGGATGCTGTTGGGTTTTGACATTTCTTCCCCCGGCGTCCTGCTGAATTAGTTTTCAAGATGTTAAAAACCCGGACAGAATGAGGTTTCCAAAATAAAAGAAGGAGATAAGATGGACAAGAACCAAAATCAGGCCCTTCACATTTCTGTGTGCAGTATTATTCCATGCAGAATAATTTGCTAATGATTCCTTAACTGATTGAGTGGAATCTGGATGATTTTGCAAAGTTACTTTTTCCCTTGATCCTTTTCTCATGCTTTTTGAGTCTTCAGTAGCAGTAGGGATCTCCCTCCGTTCACTTCTCCTCCAAGGCAAATCTGGGTGCTTTTAAAGTGTTCCTGAAGGTGGGACATGAGCTGAAGTGCTGAACAGCTTGAAGCAGAGTCTAAGGTTTGACTGTGCCATATGACAGTATTAATCAGGAATGGTTATAAATGTGAGCTTTGAAATTGATAATTCTCAGAGCGTTTCTTGAAGACGGTGTGAAAGGAAACAAAAAAAGAGGTTATTGTTTCTGACAAACACATGTGATGATGCTACTGTTAGAAGCTGCACTTGAGCTATATAACACCAATACTCACATGGCAGACCTGTGCTCACCAATACTCACATGGCAGACCTGTGCTCACCTCAGCCCTGTTCTGCACTGCACATTGCCTAATCAAGGATTTTTAGCTTCTTACCCTGTCCTTAAAAGATTTTAAGGTTCTCACAAACTGGAAACCCAGAAGCCTCTGGGGAGCCTGAGCTCTCTATATGTACTTAGTGATACAGTTCATGGGCTTTGTGCTCAGGGCCCTGTGTGAATCCCCCAGCAAAGATTCTGGTGCTTACATTCCTGCTGTCAGTTTTTCCAAATTTTGTTTTCCTCCTATCTGCAGTGTGATGGATTTTTTTCTTTCTTATTCTTTTGTTAGCTGGGACAGTACAGTATGATGATTTTGAAGTGTCTGGCTCTAAGCAGGGCCTTTCATTGTATTAGTAAGGCAGAAGATCTAGGTCAAAATCTTCAATTTGTATGAATCATTCAGTATAAGTGTATCTTGCAAAACATCAAGCAGACCTTTCAGGGTTTTATAAGTCAGCATCAGTGCAGTGAACTGTGCCTAAAAGTGAGTGGAGAGCTTGGGAGTACTGCAGTGGAGTGGGTACCTGTAGTCATGTATGTGGCATTATATTGAATTTCTGAGAAGTGGCCCAGGAAAGCACATGCAAAAGCAGTCTTAGGGAGGTGTATGGGGTAAGAAGGGTATGGTGGTTGGTTAAATTACATAAGTTCAGTAAGAAGTACGTGTATGTTTTTGTCCTTTCTGATCTGTAGCTAATATACTGATCCAACTTTGAGATCGTGGAGATAGGGGATAATAAGAAACTGTGTATTTGAGATTTTTGAGGGTACTCTTCAAAGGGGGTACAGCCAATGTCTTCTGCCAGTAAAATAGGCTTTATATTATCAATTAATGTAGAACTTTTGACTTAGCTTGCAGAATGTATAATCTTGGCAGTATAAAAGGACAAGTAAAGCTAATATTTTGTTTCTCTTTATAGATATTTTTTACCTGGATTTTTAAGTTGGAATCTTCAACAATGTGAATTTAAGCCAAAGACTCCATATCCAGCTTTTAGTTAGTCTTTTAGTATTAATTAGTATTTATCGTTATGTAAACATAGAATTTTTGCGCAGAGAGTGAGGATAAGGAAGGACAATGCTCATGATGTAAGAATTATATAAGGGTAAAGAGTGAAAAGGAGAAAAATAATTAAGTGTTAAAAAACTACTGTACCAGTACTTCTTAATCTTCAGATCCTTCCTCTTCTACTGCAAACTGTGCAACTTCTGTTTCATATTCCTTGCACATTTGCACAGCAGTCAAAATGTAACTTAAAGACAATATAATCATCAGTCAATGCCCACTGGTAGCACAGCAGTGCAGTCTCTGGGCTCTTTAGCAAACACTGATAGCTTTCAACAGCCATTTATTTTTTTTATTTCTCATATCTTGAAATCACTGTTTTGAATGTATCATTTGTCCCTGCATAAGTATTAAGTAGGATATCTGATTTCTGTACAATTTATGGAAATTTCCAGTCCTTAATTTTGCTAGTTGACTTATTTCTCAATGTACTTTTTAATGTATTGGTGTAGGTAATAATGTATTTGCATACCAAAGTTTTACAGGGTGGGAGCTCAAACAGGAGCTCTGTTCCTATCAGGTGTTTTGACAAACATGTTTCCTTTAGATGCTGGAAAACATGTGATCACCACTGTGAATTTTGGTTGCATGTCTAAGGGAAAAATTGCTTTATTCTGTTCATAGAGTATGATGAAAAAGTCAGGTTTCCCATGACTAATTCTAAATGATTGATTATGAAGAGCTGCAGGGAGTAAATATGTTCTTCAGTAATTTATGTCTTAGAGTAATTTGCAGTGTTTGTGAGAAGAGCTTGACAAATTTAGGGCAGGAGTGTGTGTGTGTTGTTGTGGCATAGCTGTGTGTGGAGACCCACCTAGTGGAGGTAAAGCAGAAACTACGGGAATATTTTTTTCTGCTAGGTTTTCTTTCCAAAACTGTGTTAGCTAAACTGATAAAGGTGCCCTTTCACTAGGAAAACTTTGTGTCTGGATTTGACTGGCATTGCAGTAGCAGCTGCAAGGTGCAGCATGTCTCATATTCCTCATTGGTGTGAGTACACTGATAGAACTTGGTAGAGAAGGTCAAAGCTTAGGCTGGGATAATTGCATATGGCAAGAATAAAAAATGAACTTAGTTTATACCATTTGCAATTTAAAGTAAAATTGCATTCAGAATGCACAGTCTGAAATATGTTTCCATGTTTATCTTCTTTCCACAGGAATGAGCTGGAGCGCCAGTTTCTTGAGCTGTTACAGTTCAATATTAATGTTCCCTCCAGTGTTTATGCCAAGTATTATTTTGATTTGCGTTCCCTGGCAGAAGCGAATAACCTGAGTTTTCCCTTGGAGCCTCTCAGCAGGGACAGGGCATATAAACTTGAGGTAAGACTCTTTTTAGATTGCTCAGTGTTAAACATATAGGGGGATTGGGAATTTCTGTGCTGTTTCTCCCTTCTCCCATCTCTTCCCACATACTCCCATGAGATATTAGAATATCATGAGCCTGATTTTCATAATGGTTTTGTTTATGCTTTGAGTATTCATGGCTGCGGGGGCAGCTTTTTGACCCAGTTTGCTTCATACCTTACCTTGCTTTCTATTTCTTTTCAGTTGCAATTGTTTATATTGGCCTTGTGGAAGTACCCACAAGTTTTGTAATTATTGTATTCACAATGAATGTTGTCACAGTGTTGTTTGTTCATTTGGTTTCTTAAAACTGATTATCCACCTTGAATGACAGAATATTAACAAACGTTGTTGCAAATAGCTATTCCATGTTCTTCTTCTGCAAGTACTCAGTTTCATGTGGATCCAAGTTTGTTATTTCCCATGGTGTTTTTCTCAGTAAAGGGAGAACAGAAATGAGCACATGCCTTCAGTGAATAAGTCATGAATGCTTATGAGATGTGGATATACCATATGCCAGAAGCACTGTTGGATGGTCTGGACCTGTGAAATGCTGGGCACTGTGAATACCACAAACCCAGGAGGAATTTAAATTATCAGCTAATTGTGGGCCCTTTGCAAGACTGCAACATATTTTTCCTAATTTTTTGGATATGTTTTTCAAATATGGGCATTATTGCGCTGCGTATGCATTTTGTTACTAATTTTGAAAATTTTCATTAGATGCTGGCTGCTTTTAACAGTACACATCTTTAATTACATAACATCTTTGCACTGGAGGTTGTTTGCCTGTGGGTTAGACTGAGCTTTGCATGTTCTGAAATTTCTGGTGCTCCTGTAGAGCAGGCAGGCAGTTCTATGCACGTTTTTATGGGGGGAAATGGTGCGTGGGAAGGTTAATTGACTTGTTTGTGACTCTAATGGGAGCTAAAAGTGGTGGAGAAAGAATCAAAGAAAATTTCACTTAAGTTTTATTTCCCATTCTTTCTAAATATTCTTCCTAAATTTCACAGGCAGCACCAATAAGAATGTCATTCTCTGTATGGAGTGTGATCTAAATTTACATCAGATTTTGCTTTTATTAAAGAGAATATTAAAAAAAATCATTTGGATTGTAATCTTACTTGAAAAGAGGTGTTTTACTGAGTTATGGGAGTCTTGATATAGCAAGTGCTATTACATATATCAAAATTAAGTGAATTACTTTTTGATTTAGCCCACAGTTTCTTAAAACTGTACATCTATATCACATACAATGTATAACAGCAGGTCACAAATGAATGAAACAATGATAGCTCCTAAAACCTTAGAAGAAAACAAAAATGGGAAATGACTGTAAATAGCCAGAAAATACTGGTAATTCTTCTGTACTAGCTAAAGAAAGAGCATATTTAAAAAGAACTAATGGAATATTTTTTCAATAAATCTGTATTATTAAAAATTTTCCCATTGGGCATGCTTTGAGCTGCCAGCAGAAGTTGGCTGTAAATAACCCTGCTAGCCAGGGGATGTCTTTAGGGTAGAGGAGGAGTATCTGCTGTGAAGCAGCTTGGTCTGCCACCTCCTTGTCTCTATATTCTGCGGCCAGAAGGAAGGGAACTGCCTTGTTCCCTGGCAGTACGTGGTTGTCATTAGTGTGCCCTTGAAACTCCTTGACAGCATAATTTATAGCCCAGTTCCCTGAGCACAGTTAAGCATTTAGCTTGCCAAGAGTCATCAAAATGCATTTGCAGCACTTCTGTAGTCTCTCGTGTGCTGTTCAGACCAGAGTTCTCTGTTTTAAAACAGTTGCCTGGATTGTCAAGTGGAATAGATGTAGTACCACACAGGCTGTGTGATATTTTTGATACTGAGAGAAAAGCTGCAGTCTGTGATGAAAGACAACAGCCTCACAGCAAATGTATTCATGTGGTGGAAGGATTTGTCTTGTGTGATAAACTAAAAAGACCTTGCTCAGTCCTAAGATTAAAGCAACTTATGGCATTTGAGATCACAAAAGGTGTTGCATAGAGAAATAGCTATATTAGATATTTTTGCTATTTTTGCATTTTAAATCCTTTTTTTTTTATTTCTAAAGCAGAAGCATTAGATCTGACATGGCAGAATCTGCATTGTGATTTCTGCAAACATAATGAAATTGGCATACCCGTGATGATGAAAAAACACCCTAAAAAGATCTAAAAGGACGAGGCTAGCAAGAAATGTACCTCATCAAAAGGAAATGCTGGACAAGATCCATCAGCTTAGAGGTGTTATGAGAGATTGCAGTACTTGTTAAAAATGACATCACTTTCTCTGCATCTGCAGTGGATGTTTTCTATTATTTCGCGTTCTCAGAATTGACACTTAAAAAGCAGCTTTGTCCCTTAAATGACAAAATGAAAGTAATTTTTGTTTACCTTTTAATTATCTGTGGACTTAAGTGTCCTGGATTTGTTATACCAGTCCACCTAATACCCTGAAACCATTTTTATGAACCTTCTTTTTTTCTGCTGTTCTATGGAATCAGGCAGGTTAAAAATGGCAAATAAACTTTCATTAGATCATCCAGTCTGTATACCTGCCAATGCTGTTTGTTCCAAACAGCATATGTTATAGTGTGTTCAGTTCTTTCTTTTAATTATGTCAAATGTCAAGACTTCCTTTGCTTTTCCTGAGAACTGTTTTCTAATATGGGAGAATTTTTTCTGCCAAGAAGGTTGTTTGGTGTCCAGCCTTAACCCACTATTTTGTAATTTCCTACTCTTGCACCTGTTTTTTCTCCCATGTACTGAGCTAAATATGAGTCAGATTCTCCTCTTTGGGTTAAGTAGACAAAACGTGTCTGTCCTATTGCTGCTTGTGATCTTAGCACTGTGCTTGTTCCAAGGTTAGATTTTCTAAGAGCATTCATTAGTGCACTCCCAGTTTAACTGACTGTATGTTATCTGAGATCTTTATTGTTAGGATGGTACTTGAGCACATAGTTCAAACCCTTTGAAATATGTGCTGTTCTCTTGACCCTAAAGAGATACAGTCCCATAGATCAAACAGACAAAACCAGGAGAAAAATATGTAAGTTACAAGCAGAGCAGTGTCTTTATATCTCTTCAGCTTTCCAGTGTCACAGTGACTTGATTGCAGTTCTGTGTGTCTGTATGTTCACAACCCTCAAAGCTAGGAAGAAAAGGAAGAGCAAAACACCTAAACCTGCCTTTTTGGGTCTTAGGAGTAACCAGTTGTGCCTTTCTCATGCTTTATAAATTAAGGAGATCCACCTGCTGTTTGTCCCTGCTCAGTTTCCTGTGGTTTGTCAGTTTTTGGAGGGTGTGCAGCACTCACAGTCTGTGCCTTTGTGCATTCCTGAGAGTGAGCCCATAACCAGCTGTGCTGCTTTCCTGCCCTGCACAAACATGCATGCAGCCAAAATCTGTTCTGATACTTTTACTATTACTACTACTATTGCCATTCTCCAGCCTCCTTCCTCCTTACTTGTCCCCTCTTCCAGTGATGGAATCTCTAGAAGAGTCATATAACTCAGCAGAGGAACTGACTTTAGTTCTGTATGCATAGATATAATGGAAGAATATATATGTGTATGCATTCTAACTGAATACATGCATTACAGCCAAGTCCAACAAAATTTCACATGATGGATTAATGTTGCTGGTTTTTAAGAATGTTTTGATTTGAGATGAGAAATGGTCCCTTGCAACTGTCAAAAATTGGTTTCTTCTTCTGGCCATAAAAGCAACAGAATCATCAGATGATAGAAAGGTGATTATACCTATTTTGATTTATTTTAGATGAAGAACAATAATAAATATTTACAATTTTCTGCTTTTCTTGTTTCCCCATATGTTATGCTAAAGTTTATTAACTACCTTGCCAAGTATGCTCCAAATGTTGATTTTATAACTTCCTTGCAGATGAAGAGGCATCTTTAGATCCAGAGCTGCTTTAAATGGCAGTGTGTTTCGTATCCATATGATTCATCAGCATAGCCTAGAGATGCCAAATATTAAGTACCACTTCCAAGCAACATTTCATTTTGTCTGACCAAGTGCCAGAACAGAAATTCTCCTGTGTCACACAGGCAATTTTGAAGTGATTACCTTCTCTGAGTGTTTGATGCCTAAGGTAATAGCCTGATTTGGCAGCTGAAAGAAGCTGAGCTCCACCTAAGTACATCCCTTTGTCATGCCATGCCTTGGCACATTATTTCATGGGTGAACATTTTTAACCTATTGAATTTTAAACCTGATTGAATTGCATGAACTCTCTTAGTCCATCAAGTTCCTGGTTAAATTAAATAAAATTTTATTTAGAAGTTTTAAGTGAATGAAATTACGTTCTAAAAAGCAATATGAATACTTCTGTTATTTTATTCTGTTGTTCTCTTCATGTACACTGTGAAGGAAAACTGTGTTCAAGAGTAGTCTGAACAAAAATGTGCAGTTTTCAACTAAAAAGTAGCAACTGCTCTCTTGGTGGTGGTAGGTTTTATGTTGTTCTGGGGTTTAGTTTTGTTTTCTAATTTAATGATATTTTTGGCTGGCTTGACCAGAGCATAAGGTGAATGTGCTCTCAGATGTATGAGTTGTGTGCTTCTGCCATACCTGCCCCTGGTCTTTGCAGGACTATTCAAATCAAAGGACTCTTCACTGTTACAGTTTGCTGTGCTATAGAAGTAAAGATCAAGAGAGAAAATGATGATCCATGGAGTCAGGATGTTTAATTATTTGTAATGCCTTGTGTTATAATCAAACACTTCTACTGGGTTTGTTTGTACAGTACTCTTTATTAAACATCTTATCTTAAGGCACAACTAGAAAGCATTCCTGAGTAAATAAAAAATGCTGCTTTAGTTTGTCATATTTTTGAATTTGACCTTGAGTACTCCTTGCAGTGAGCTTTCTCTGCAGCTCTGCAGTTTGGATGCCAGAGTTAACATCTCTACTGATGCCAACCACAGCCTGTCCCAGCCATATGAACTCTAATAGACAGGCTGTTTTAGGGAACAGTAAATTCATGCATGTGAGGTCCATAATAAATACTATTTTTAAACTTGACTAAAATCAGTAGAAGAAACATCAAACATTAACTCCAGCATAGCATAAAAGGAGTTGACACTTGAATAATGTTTGTCTCTCTCTTCAAAAGGTTTAAAAATGCCTATGTATTTATAACATGAATTAAATTATTCTGAATATGAGTTTAATTTCCCTATATATATATATTGAACTATATAAGATAGCCTGGTCACGTAGAAATGATCATCTGCTTCTGAAAGGTGAGTTAACATCAGCTCAGGAGGCAAGGCAGGGTGAGTGTTCTGCAAGACCATTTCTCAACAGAGAAAAATATATTTACTACAAGATTTTTAGGAAATAAAAAATTTAAGAGCCACCTGATTTTTTAATTCTCCGAATACACTTACAGTTTCTATAGTTGTTTTATTAAATTTTCCACCATTTTTCACCTATGAAGGATGATACATCAGTTACCTTGCAGAAATGGATAAGCATTGTCAGCTCCCTCAGTGAGGTTTGTGATGGTTCACCTGCAAAGAAAAGGCTTGGGGTATGCTGAGTCCTTCTGAAGCTGCCATATGGGGCAATGCAAGCCTTCCTTCCAAAAGGAATGAAATGAAAACTAGAATTTGAGGACAATGTCTTCATGTGTTCTGCCTAATGAAATTAGTTCTGTAATTTCACCTGTATGTAGAAATTTGTATTTAGTCTTGCTTTACCTGTACAGCTGTGGGCAATACAATTGAAGGTTTCTCTTGCATCTCTTGCATCTTTTCTCTTGCAGGCCATTTCTCGCCTATGTGAAGATAAATACAAGGACTTCAGGAAAGCTGCAAAGAAGCGGTCGGTCAGTGCTGACAATCTGACTGTGGTTAGATGGTCCCCTGCAATTATCTCCTAACAGAGGAGACTGGAATATTCCTATGGACGTACTGTTTCATCCATCCATTTTTTTCAGAGTGGGCTGGGGGCGGGGGGATAAAGAAAAAAAGACTTTTGATTTTTTTATTTTTAAATCTGTCAAGCTGCCTTTACAGTGCCTCCCCATTGTGTAGCACACGAGTGAAATACCTAACGGAAGGAGAAATGGAGAAATTGGTGTTCAGGAGAGAAGATCGGCAACAATTATTTTCTCACTTCCACTAACAGCTTTACACTTTTATGAGGAAACAGCAAATCAGGTGCTTGGAAGAAGAAACAAAAAAATGAAGTAGAGGCAGAAAAATATTTAAGAACTCTGCCATTTTCTATTATACTGTACTCATGAAGGGAAATGGCAGCATGAAAAAAAAATGTAGTCAGATGACTGTGCACTAGAGGAATGACATTGGGAGAGTTC
The DNA here is from genome assembly GCA_013400575.1 of Peucedramus taeniatus. NCBI lineage: Eukaryota > Metazoa > Chordata > Aves > Passeriformes > Fringillidae > Peucedramus > Peucedramus taeniatus. The sequence goes on from WBNO01002716.1 coordinate 65,247, forward strand.
CATCTTAAAGGTTTCTCTTAATATCTTTTTGTTGTTGTTGTTGTTGTTGTTGTTTTTTGCTTTCCTCATTGCTGCTTCCCAGAATAAATTCTTCCCCTTGCACAGCAGGAAATACGAAGTCTGTATTTACAGTAGCACAAGCCCCTGAATAAATAGCGTTGGGTTTTTTCACTGCACTTTTCTCTGTAACCTGTCTTATTAGCATTATTCTTCTTAATTATTATGCATATGTTACATTTCTTGTATGCCTTTTATTGTATTTCAAAAGAGAGGACTTGACCATAGTGCTGAACCAAAAGTGTGTACAGGGATCAGAAGATCTTCGTAATTTCATGATGTGTTTTATTTATAGTATACTTGGGTGCGTGTGCCTTCCTGAGTTCTTGGAATCATTTATTTTTCCGTAATATAAAGATAGAGTTGTTAAAGTCTTGAGATGATGATAAGACTTGGGCCAAATCTCTGAAATTTGCAACAGATCTTGTGATCCTTTTTTCAGATTTTCATAGCATTAGAAGTTTAGCAGAATTCATCCATTTTGAAGGAGATTTTTTTTTTTATGGCCTGACAAGTTCATTCCTTCACCTCCAGGTCCATTGTTGCAAGCAATATTCTCAATTTTTATATGTTTACTTTAAATCAAAGTGAGTCTGTTTGTATAAAATAAAAAATAATAAAAAAAATTGTTCCAATGAGAAGGCCTGTAGAAGAGCAGAATGGAAATCTCAACAAGGTATCTGTCACAAGGAGATTTGCTTTGGAAGCTAAAATACAAACCCTCATGTTTTTCAGTGTAGGTGCTTATAGAAATTAAAAGTAACTGAACTGTGAATATAATTTCCAACTCGGATTATTAAACTCCTCTGTTGTTATTATTTCACTCTTACTGTGGCTGTTCCCCCCTTGGCAATTGTAAGAACGTTTTATACAAAATAACCTGTCAGTATAAGCATATTTGCTTCATAACACCAGAGGGTGATTTTCTTTCCCCCCCACCAGGTTTTTTGTGGTGTTTTTTTTTTGGTTTTTTTTTTTTTGGTTTTTTTTTTTTTTTTCCACAGTTTAGAAAGATACAGCTAAAAGCTCTCAGTTCCCTGAAATCTGTCCTTGTGACTATCACTGAAGGGAATGGCAGCAGATGTCCCTGATTTGTGCACTACTGTTGTAACCCACACAGATTCCATGTTTGTTTTGTTAAGCCCTATGGGCTTGTAGCACCCTGGGGGCCCAGAGATGCTCACCTGACTCCCAGAGCGATGCTGATCCTGATCCGGGCTCTCCGCCGGGGAGGCACCCACGGGATCAAAGCAGTGAAACCAAACAGTTTCCTGTTGGCTTTCCAATGTGATTTGTTTAGTTTGAGACATGAAGGCTTTGTCCATACATTCTCCTGATGTTCTTTGGGCCTTTAAAAGAATCTAATTCTCATCACTTCTTGTTGTGCCAATGCATCAGAACTGTGAGTATCCAAGTCCATTTTTCCCTTGAACATGGAATGTAAGGCAAGTGTTTATAAACAATTACAGCGTTTGAAACCTCTTTACAGATAGTATCAAAAGGAACATTTTCAGAGCATTTGAAATTCATCCTTTATAAGCGTAAATTTAGGCTTTAAAATATGTAAAATATTTTGATTTATCAACACTTTGCTAAACTATTTTCCATTTAACTTGATATCAGGAATATTGGTTTTATCCATTTCTGGGTGATAGAGATATGAACTTTGGATTATGTAAAGATATCAATGCATCTACTATAATTTTTGTGAAGTTTATTAAACTACTTTAAAGATTGTATAGTCTATTTATTGTATGTATGTACATACAGTCTGATACTTTAAAAAGTGGATTCCGTAAAACCTGGCTCAGTCTTGTTTAGACTATTGAATATCGTTTTAGCCTTGTGCACTGGACTCTACCTCTGTATAGGAGAATTTTCCATATTCTTAATTAGTACTGATTCTGTGATTAACTTGGTTATGTTTCTTGCACTAAGAATTAAAAAAAAATCTGCTGTAAGTGTGGATTTTTTCTTTAGTTTTACCATATGAATCCTCTACATTTAGATGGATGTTTCTTTCCCTCATGGTTATAGAATAATTCTTTGCTTTTTCTTCTGGTTTGTTCCAGGGTTGCCAAAAAATACAGTACCTGTCAGTAAATCTAAAAAGTGTCTTTTGTTTGCAAGGTATTCTATTCCAGGTAATTAAAAATGAATTATTATTTAGGATTATGTTGTGTTTATTGTAGTTTTTTCAGCATTACTGTATGGAAAATACAATTGCAAAGTTAGAGAATCACCGGAGATGTAAGAAGGGAGAAGAACCATATAACATTTTAATTAACAGCACAAAGACATTGTGTTTTGCTGTAAATGTTTTCTGGATTAAGGTTTTCATTGCTTTGGTCACCGGCTCAGAACTGAAAAGGTGTAGGAGATATAATAAACCTGTCCCTTCAAGTATCATTGTCTTAATGAATTATTTTTATTTGTTGAACCAGTGGGCCACTTGTTTGGTCATGTATGTGTTGATAATTGGATCAATATTTGAAAAAGGCAGCTTGTAAGTGTTTTAATCATTCATCTGTATGCAGCCCAGAGTTGTTGTCATAATTCCTCTTTCCACCTGCAGACCTCTTTATATTTGATTTGCTGTTTGTATTTCATGGTTTGTCAGTGTCATATATCATTCTGACAGACTGTCATGTGGGACTGAGAGCACTGGAGTCATGGGATGAAGTGCAGAAACAAAATGGTCAAATCCACCTTTTTCCACCTTCCACAAACACAGTCAGCTCTTCAAATTATGCATGTTTTCTATTGCTAAAAATAGACAAAATCCTATCCTATAGCAGGGTAATGGTTTTGCTTTGTTAAGGATTTTGGGATTTTTCTTAGAGAGAGAAATTAGCATATATTGCAAGCTTGCAGTTTACATTTATGGAATCTGAACTAAGACTTTGTGTTTTAACACCTTTCTCTCCAGCTCCCTTAATGCCAGAAATCTTAGCTATAATATAAAGATTAGAAGTAACAAAAACCTCATCAAAAAAGGCAATGGTGTAATGGTGGCAGATGACAAAATGACATCTGGTAGTGTTGGCTACATATAAAAATAGTAGTATGTGGGAGGGAATAGAGGAACTGAAAGAGCAGGAAAAAAATCCCAAATCTTAACACCTGAAGCAACAAATTATTTACAGTCGTCCTTAGTTGGCAATGAGCATTTCATTTCCCAGTGACACATTTAAACTCCTAACTGAAGTGCTGCACATCCACTGCAGGCTCTGTGTTGCTCTCTGCTTCTTCTTGGTCTTCATGTGGAATCCACTCAGCCTAGCTTTTAGCACTGTCCTCACTTCTTTGTAAAACACATTTTTCTGTAATCAGAACTTTATTTTACTTGAATTGGCAACTGTTGACAACATTTGCCTACTCTGCAATGAAGTTCCCACTTAGTGTCTCTAATGGGTTCTGAGAAATCAGCTCAACTATAATCACAAACATACCTGTGTGAGGTCACCTAGATGTAGGTGGAAATGTATCTACACCCAAAGTGCAGTAAGTGTCTTTCTGCTGGTTTTGTCTTTCTTTGACTGAGCTCCATCTTGAGGAAACCACAGAACTGGTGAGACTGAGCTGCATGAACTGAAGGTAATGATGGCAGACATGTAGCAACCACTGCTCTGTGAAAAATGCTTTAAAAAGGGAAACAAGATTTAGAAGAAAAGTTCCTGCTTATAAGGAAAACAATAGTGATACCAGACATAAATTATGGTGTTGAAAAGGATTGTTACATTGTGTGTGAACCTGCTTTTCTGGATCTTATGAGAATCCACAAAAAGTAACTGGTGAGTTGCAGAAGCACAGCTTGAAAAGGACTGAATGCATTGAGGGCACTGTGGCACTGGAACAGGTTGCCAAGACAAGCTGGAGATGCCCCATCCCTGGAAGTATTCATGGCAGGAGAATTTGAATTAAATTATCTCTAAGGTCCTTCCCTAATCAAGCTTTTCTATGATTATAGCCAAGAAAGTCAGGCTCGAGTTTATTTCTTGCCTGGCCTGGATCACTGTGCTCTTCCCACTGAAAAAAGAAGGATGGCAAATTGAAGAAAGGCTGGTGACAGAGCAGGACAAATAGACTGCACTTCTTGTGTTCCTTCTAGAATAGTTGGCCTGATGCAATTTGGTGTGAAAAAAGAGTTGTTTTTTCATGCCCTTTACACCATGTGTAATGTGTTTCAGTATTATCAGCAGAGACTTTCAGCTGTTACACCTGGAGATATTGTTTGAAGATATGCTAAGCAAGCTTATTGGTGTGGTGAAATGTGGCTGTGTACCTATGAGTTGTCCAGAACGTTTGCAAAACTCAAGATTGTCAATGGTCTCTACAGATGGAGAACAGCAGATAACAACATTTCAGAAATTGTATTTTGTTAAATACAATTTCCAAATGTACTTATATCATTTACTTAATGTACCTGATTTAGTTTCAGACGTTTTTTCCTTGCATCTCTGACACATAGACTGGGGTGCTGTGGTAACTAATGCAGTAAAACTTTGAAGCTGGAAAATCTCTGGACCTAGCACTGCAACCCCTTTGAATTCCCTGGCAGTGAAGTGAATCCTCAAAAAGCAGATGAAGACTTGTTCATGTGACATGAGGGCTTCTCTAAACAGGCATTAGAGTAAGACATCACCTTCATGTAAGAGATTCCACAGCACACTGAAGTATAGAGCTAATTCTTCTCTTAGCTGTAGGTTTCCTTGCTTCACTGCTCTGGGTTTTCATGCCCCTGTATTTTAGATGTTAATATAAATTACTCTCCATGGAAACAGTATCTTGGGAACTGGCAGCTGTGATACCCTTGCTGTCGTATATTTAAACAATACAGATCATCCTGTGGCCACATACTTCTCTTTCATGTATTTCAGGCAAGTGAAACATTATGCTGTAGTAAAAGGAGAGGCTAAAAAGATGGGGATTCGTGTACTAGAAGGGCTATGAGGCACAATTAAGTCTGTATATTTTAAAAATAATCTGGGAAATAAAGATGGAGAAATGTATTTGTACTTTCTATGCTGTCAATACCAAAAGGAATTGATGATACTTTAAGAAGTGTGATGGTGTTAGATCTCTTGGGCAAATAGTTTAAGGGATTATTCAATGAGACAGGATATGCAGAGTGTTTTGCATTGATCTGGGGAGGAGGAAGACCAGGCTGTACTGAGCAAAATGATACAGAAGAGAATGTAAAATACATACACCAAATAATCTTGAACATCAAGCATTAGAGTGGCTGAACTAGCTTGATGTTGGTACGATTTCAGTGTTTGGAAAGTATTGGTGGTCAGCTTACTTCCATAATAACAAACTTCTTTTTGTGGCCTTCCAGTAAAAGGTTGTCTTGTGTAGGCAAAAGCTGAGTACACATTGTTAATTATTAGAATATAATCAGTAATACTTGTAGGTAGACTTTACAAAAAAAAAAAAAAAGGTATAATAAAAAGAGTAATAAGAGTTCCTATTAAGAACAAAAGGTGCAGGGGGTAACCTGATGCTGCTGTGGGGCTTCATCAGTATGAGCATTAAGTAATGAGAGTCTCCTGCTTGTGACAACTCCCAGTACGTGTCAGTCCCACTTCTGAAGTCACAGGTTGGGAAGGTGAGAGGAATTGCAGAGAATAACCTCCCACCCCCTGTCCCCTGGTAATAACAACCAAGTCCTTTGTAGTTAAAGTAGTTTTGCACAGCAGAGTTTTGAACAGAGATGGAAAATTATCTTCCAACTTACGCCATTGTTTTGCACAAAAGTAAGAGTGGTTTAAATGTAAATCACCACCAGCATTTATAATGTTAAATATTTAACTTATTACAGCCAACAGGTACATACCTTATGCTCTGCCATAGGAATTAGTCCACAGTCTGAGTGTGTTCTCTACCAGTGCTTTATAGGGCACTAAGTCTGTCCTCTGAGAAACTGGAGGAATGATTCTTGTAACCTAGGGAAATAGTTGGGTGTAGCTTGATAATTTTGAATGCTGTCTGTTAAGGTGATCTTCCAGATCTGCCTGATTCAAGGCTTTGGATCAATGGTTCCTTCGGCTGAACAGAAATAAATACTACAAAGCATGAAGTGACAGTACTGACTTCATCTGGAGAAACTGTGGTCATGTCACCCTGACACCGAGCTTCAGTGATCCGGGACTGGCCTGATTCTTCTGCTTCCCCATTTAATCATGAATCTCAGTGGAACACTGTCAGTGTTTCTGACCTGTGAGAAACCTAGACTATAAAATTGTTGCTTTTCTGTGGTGGCCCTGTCATTGTCATACATCAGAAAGGCCTTTTTTTGTTCTGCTCTGTTTTGCTGGTATGTGGCAGAACAAAGTTGTTCTGCCCCTTAAAGTGTGCACACAGCTGAACCATGTGTTAGCTGAAATTTGTGTGCTCAGACATCTGATTCCCAGCTGTGACATTTTCCCTTAACCTCTTCTAAAATAACTTTCTCTTAGAAAAAGGAACCAGGGCAAGCAAACAGTTTTAAGCTTTCTCCAAAATATGTAGCAAATCAACATCTTAATTTTTCTATTTCAGATTTTTTTTTTTTTATAATTTCAGACTTGGGCTTTTCCTTGACAACTCAGTACGTGTATGCATGCGAGCATTTATTTTTGGTTTTAATTGCATTAGATAAGGAATTTCTATGGCAGTTGCTAATAGAAAAAGCAATTATTTAAAATGTCATTTGAACCTGTTGTTTGCCCCCTGAGGAATGCATTTATCTCTGACTTACTAAGAATAGGTAAACCCAGTGATACAAGATTGCAGATTTTTGCCGTGTCCCCTTCATCCTGTTACATGACCAATGAACTTTTACCCATTTTCCAGTATTCATAAGAAATTTTACATATTTCTAATATTTTCAGTATAAAATGAGAGCTTCAGAGGATTGGGGCTGCAGAGAACAAAAGAAATCTGTAGCTTTTATTTCTAGGAATTAGAGGAAAAAAAAATAGAGCAGACTCTAGTATCTATCTTCCTCAGCTTTTCTTCCTAATAAAGTGTCCCTAAAAACAGTTTCAGCATCTGTTGCTGAATTCCTGTGTTGTCCTGAATGCAGGATTTCTCAGGATTTGAACAGAAAGCCCCAACCCTATCAACCCTTTTAAGACCTGAGGTGCATTCCCAGGGAAATCAGGCTGAAATGCAGTATAAAATGGTGATACAGGAGGGTGGGGGAAGAGGATCTCTTGGGGCAGTGGAAAAGTGCCCTTGAGCTGAGTCAGCACCAGGCTGAGGAAGCAGGTGAGGAGCCCAGGCTTCCCACCCCACAATTTCCTTACCCTCATCCTTGCAGCCACAAGCCTGAGCTGCCGCTCTGGGTTTGAATGATTGAATTCTGTGGGTCTGCCCTGATTTGTGCTATCAAGTGTATGTGTATGGGACACAGTTATGTGAAATTGGGTCTGTATGAGTGGGCAGCCCCAGTGCAGCCCTCACCTAACACAGATTTGCAGCTGTTTTTCCCTGCATGGATCTCATGCATCTTGCCTGGCCTCCTCCTGTGCTGTACCTGTCACTGCAGGCTGAGCCTGTGTCTGGGATCTGCCTGCTGGACAGAGCTCCTGGCAGTTTTAAACACACCTGGCTGGACCTCCTCCCTGCAAAATAAGTGATATTTGCATCAGCAGCAATGTCTCTCTTAGTGTTAGATGACACAGATAATTGGTAGCCATCATAGAATGGTTTGGGTCAGAAGAAACCTTAAAGATCACCTCACTCCAACCCTGCCACGGTGTCTTGGTTTGGAAAGGGAGATGTCTGCTAAGGAAGGCAGGAGCCTCCCCTGAAGTGGAAACTGTAAACCCCCTCTCTCAAAATTGTTATAAATTTGAAATTAAGGGGCTCTCAGGCAAAGATATGGGAACAGGAATAACAGTTCTTTATTAGGGAAGAAAATCTAAAAAATAAAATAAACAATGCAGTAATACAAAACAACACTGACAGAGTCAGAATACAACCTAGCACCCTGTTGGGCAGGGTGTTGGTAGCAGTCCAACTGGAATGGTGGCTGCTCTTTCTGGAGTGATTGGTGTGGTTCTGTTGGAGCAGTGATCCTGTAGAAGGCTGTAGTCTTCCTCTGAAGATCCAGTGGAAAAGGCAGCTGTTTCCTCTGGCAATCCAGTGGAAAGGCTGTTCTGCTGTCCCAAAATCTCAGATTGTATCCAGGTAGGAATGCTTGGCTCCTCCCTCTGGGCAGAGCATCTTACAGTGGGATGATGTGATTTTATCAGTCATGCAGGGACACTCAATGGCCCATTAATAGAAGATATCTCCCTGGAGGGTGGATTGGTTTGTGGAAGAGATAAAGAAAACTGCCCAATTAACAGAAGATAGCTGCCACACCTCTAACAGATGGCAAACAGAATTCACATTGCCTTGCAAGCCAGGACACACAGGCAGGGACACCCTCCTCTAGCCCAGGCTGCTCAGGGTCCCTTCCAGCCTGACCTGGTTTCATTGGTTTATCTGCACATTCTTCAGCAGTGTCTGTAGTGAGGTTTGTGCATTAAATCAGTGGCCAGGCAAGGTGGAAGCCTCATCATTTACACTTGGGTAACAACACCTGCCCTGAGAGCAGAGGCAGAGCTGAACTGAAACACCGAGCTCACCTGAGGGACTTTGGGTTACTTTATCAACATTAGGAGACTTGAAACCTCTAAACCTGAGGGATGAATCATATAATTGCTGAAGGCAGGAAGGTACGGTAGGGGACCACATTACTTGAACTGAAAATTGCTTTTGTCTGAGCATCACAACCTGGAACAGGAATCTCTGCAGATCACAAACAGCGGTCTGGGGGATTCTGCCCCAAACCTCTAACAGGAGAATTAGCCCATACATGAGTAGCTGTAACATTAAAGTGAAAAACTTGGTCCTCCTGACTCTTCTATTTGAGAAACCACATCATTACTGTGGGGGAATGCAGTTTAAGCATGTCCTGAATCACTCATACTAAAATTCAAAGATGCAAGACTTTCTAAAGTCCATATTTTTGCATATAAATGAATGTGGCCATTGAAAGAAAGGTCAATGATCTTATATATACATAAATGCAACATAACTTCCTTTGCCATGTACATAAAAGAATACATTTTATTCAGGAATGCAGGTGTATGATATACCTCCATATATTATAATATATATGATTCTGTTTGGCGATTTATTGGATTGATTCCCCAGAAATGAAAACATCATTGGCAAATTGTGTGGGTTAATGTACTTAAACAACTGCTCTTTGAGGTGTTTCCTAAGAGTTTTTGGATGGCCTAAATATTTTTTTCCCCAGGAAGGGAAGGCAGACAAAAGAGGAAGCAGCAAAATGTAAAAAGTGTGGGGGAAAAAGAGGAGAAATTGAAATAGTAACAGCAGTTAGGAGGCACAATACAGGTCACAAGGGAATATATCCATAAATATCTGTGGCCAGTTGTCCTGGGTTGGCCAGTGCTCAGCCCATTACACCTGTTAAAAGAACTAATACAATTTTTAATAGTGTCAGGAACGCAGTAATTGGTAGCAATTTTGTAGATTAGATTGAAATGGCAAAGTATCTGTCATAATGCAGAGGAGGCAGAAAGATTGAGCTAATGGCCCTGTTTTGTCTTTTTGTGCTGTGTTTGTGCCTTGCTGCAGTAATAAAATTTCCTTTCTGTTACTGGGACTGAAGGAATTTTCAGTGGAAGCGATTTGATATCTTGGAGTGACAAAATCACTTTGCCCAGGTGGTCTGAAAGGTTTTGCTGAGACAAAGTTGGTTGGCTGGAGAGGTTTCTCAGTTCTGGAGGGGAACCACCTTTGGAAAAAAGCTTAAGGAGAGCAAGTATAGAAATGGGAGATGGTTTATTCTGCGTTTGTGCTGGGCACAGTAAACTGAGAGGCTGAATTGCTGTGCAAGGGATGGGTAAGTAAATGGGGCATAACCAGTAATCCCTGCTCCTTCATGGAAAATAGACTGTCAGATTATCATTTAAAAACAATCAGGACCTGAACTGATGCTCTTCCCTGTAGGCACACAGTTTGTGGTGATGGGGAGCAGGACTGGGCCCAGCCTCATCCCCAGTGGGTGCAGCTGTGAGGAGCAGGTGAGCAGCACTGACAGCAATGAGCCAGGGAGTGCCCAGGGGCACTGAGCAACCACCAAAGGGAGCAGAGGGCACACAGGGGCAGTGCATGGACATGAGGGGTATAAAAAGTTGGGCTAAAGACCAAGAGAAACAGATGCTTGCAGCTTTCTGAAGGGATGGGCTGTTACTCTGTATGGGCAGACACCTGAAGTGGTGAGGTGTTACTCTGTATGGGTTGAAGATTCCTGAAGTTGTATGGTGGCACCCTGTGTATCCTGGCTGTCTCAACTGGGACATTTGCTGTGGCTTATGCTGTGATGTGTCCCCATTTCTGCTGTGTTTTACCTTCCTACCAAAATCTTTTTGCTCTCTGCTTTGACACCAGTAGGATGTTTGCCAGTGCATTTATCCACCCTTTGAGAGTTTTCTGCCTCTGGACAACACTGGGAACTGCTCCAAGGTAGGGAATGGTGCTGTGTGTTCCCAGCCTGCCTTGGGGATGGGCCCTATGGGGAAATCCACTCTTGATCATTCCTGTCTGTTTTCCTTTGCTCTCTAAAACATTGGAATAAATCCTTCAGAATCCTTGTTACCCTTTTGATGCTGTGGTTAAAATTTTCAAAGGAATGAATGACAGTTGGGTATCGGACTCCAATTAATTTTACTAAGGACTGAGCCATTGGGCTGAATTCTATGATGCTTTTCTCTTTCAAACAAAAAATCCTGGTTGATAGAATACTTAGAATGTGAATACTATTGCAGTTTAATGGGGGAATTCCTTGGGTTCTGCCCAGTATGTATTGAGTTCATTAGCAATGATTATTAAAAATGGCTCTTGGAAGAAAACAAAACAGAAACCATGGAAACTGTAGGCATCTGGCATGGTAGGACTGTATTGTAAAGCAAAGTTTTGGGGTGGATGGCAAATTCAAATCCTGAAATAAAAATTTGGGGTAATTTTGCCTGATGTTGTGGAGGCTGATCTAGCTGAATTTTGTTTAAATGACTTTTTACAAGGCCAAACTGAACTTAAACATACAAACTATTAGCAGGTCACAGTTTAAGTTCAAAACAAACCTCATAAAACCATAAGGTGATGTGCCTCTCATAAAGGTGAGGTGCAAAAACTCAGTTTTGTGTTGTCCTTTAAATGGCCAGATGTACACATATAAGTTGTACATCCTGATATCAATGCAAGAAATCTAATAATTCTTTTGACTAGTAAGCTGTGAGTAGCAACTATGAGGAGTATTAGATTTTCCCCTTCATTGTTCATTAAACACAGCTGAAGATCAAAATTTCTCATTATGAAGCAGTATGATAGATATACACATTCTTTTTAGACAGAAGTACTCTTCTGGATAAGGATTTTATTATGCACAGGATACAGCTTCTATTTATTCAAAGCCATATTTTCAAGACAAAGATGAGATTTAATACAATGTACTTTTTGACTTCTGCATGGGAATGAATTTGACTTGAAAATGACATTTCTTCATGTGTTAGAAGAAATCCACAGTTGAAACTGCCTGCAGCAGTTCCTGAAGTTTAAGTTGTACGTGAATTAGAGGGGGGAAATCCCTTTTCTCTTTTCAGCTTCCTTCTTTCGTTTAGCCTTTTCCCCTGTGCTTGGTTTAATGACCGCGAGTTACTGAGCATCTGTCCATGGTGAAAGAGAAAGCAGTGTCAGTGTTCAATAACAGAGACAACAGTAGAGGGTCTGTTTCTTAAAATGATCAGCCATGAAATACAAGAAGGTGTAAAGAACTCTTATTTTAAAGCCACAGTGGCTGCCTGTATGCTAAATCTAAGATGACAGATTTATTTACTGAAATCCAGAACCAACACAGTAACCTCTTTTGTTGTATATGGTGCAAACAGGGATATTTGCCCTCCACAGCTCTAGCAATATTCACACTTAGAAACAAAGTATTACATTTAAAACATGGTGACCCAAAGATTTTCTTGCTGTCTTCTGTTTATTATTAAATCTGTTTTCCAATTTCCTAAGGCCTTTTTATTATTTAAATGATTTCCATGGTATCAGCTCACCATGCTTTTTGCCTGCCTGACCATTGCTAGGTGTGAACCTGCTTGAGGGGAAGAACTCCTTAGTGCCAAGTGTTGGGCACTAATAAAACATGAAATCACCTGCTTCATCATAAAATACAGGATCCTTAAACATTCCAAAACTTCAGTTTGGTATTTGGCACTCTAAAGAAAGGTAACTGTAAAACTCAGTGTTAAATGTTAAATGCAAAACTTAAAAAAGAGCTGGAATCCCTCTTATACAAGATTTCTTTTTTTTTTTATGTAACAGCAGAGCAAAAATCAGTAATAATGTCATGTGCTCATGTAGCTACCAATTTCGGTGGGAGTTAAGCAGATACTAATAATGTGCTTTGGAGAATCCAGTGGAATCACTTTGTACTTTTACTACTTAGCAAATTAAATACTTTTGCAGGAATTGGCCCTGAGCTCCTGAATGAGAATACATTTTCCATTACTTAATTTTCCTCCATAACTGTCTTGAAGTGTTCAGAATTCTTGGTTGAGTAGCTGTGAGGTTTCTGAACCAAAGTCTGAAGAAGAGCTGCTTTTTCCATTTGCCATCCTCTTAGAAACAGGTTCCCTTTGGAAATATGATTTCTGAATATTCAAACATTTAGAATAAGGGATTCTGTTTGAGACAATGTGGGAGAATGGTCTAAATCCTTAAGAGCATGCAGTAAAACACAGTCTTTTTTTAGGTTTTCTAAATTAGTAGAGGAACAGTGAGACAACACAACACATGCAAGGCACTGAGGCACCAGGCTTAGGCATCCAAGAGGATCCAGCTTGTGTGGGGGTCAGCAAGGTTGAATCCAATCAATATGAGCAGTTAAAGAATGAGCTGAACATCACTGTTCTGGGTGTCCTTCTGGGCTCTTTTAGACACACATTGGCCTTTCTGTACATTTGAGCATGTGTGCATGCAGCTCCTCCCTGGGAATGGAAGGCAGGAAGAGATGGGGAAGAGGGGAGGAGTATTTGTTGGAAGTTTCCTTTCCTTGAACTCAACTCTGCTGCTTTTGGGGGCTGATGAGTTAGAGGCTGAGCAGTGGGGAATAGGAGCACATTGTTTAAGCCCCCCCCACAGAATAGTCTGTGATGGAAAATGTTCACTGCTCCCCTACCTTGGTGTGTGTAGGCTCTGTAGCCCAGAAGCTGGAGCTCTGATTGCCTTGCCTTCTCCAAGTCTGAGTAGCTATGGTGGCTGTTCTGGGCACAGGTTACTTTTGAACAGCAGCAGCAACACCTGAGTGGCAGCTGGAGAGGTCCCAGGGAATGCAAAGTGAGCAGTGCTGGATGTGCCTGTGTAAAGCAAAGGGCTTTCCATGCTCTGCTGGCTCCTTGGCTGTGTGAGTGCTGTGAAGATTTACATCTGTGTGTGTAGCACATATGTCTTTAAAAAAGCATTTGTTCTGGAAAGCTTTTCCTACTAATTTGCTCTTGTCCTTCATGACTAGCTTGTTTCTTTCTCTCCCCCTTCTGCTGTATTTCACAAATTTTAAAATAAGGCCATCAAGATAAATGGCCTTTTAATGTTTACTGCCCCTTCCAAATAGATTCCCCCCTCCCCAATTCACAAATCACCCTCAGAAGAGCTAGATTTACTGCAAGATTCATCACTAACGTAATTTTTTGCTAATTAGAACAATTCTAAGTAGATTTTAAACTTAGACTTTAAAATATGTTTTTTTCTTTCTTAAATTATGATATGCCAAGGGACCTGGACTAAAATGCCAGATCTCTCTGTCTGTTAGGGAAGCTGCTATGCTGACCTGTTTTGCTTTAACATTAACTAAGTTGGTAGAGGGATGTTCCTTCATTGCCAGGTGTGGTGTAGGTGCAGTCTCCCTTAGTAACTCTCACTTCACTTCAGTGTCATTAGGGTAGGTCTTGACTGGGTAAGATAAATGGACTTGGGATTTGCTAGGCCAGTGGAATGCTTTTATTTTCTGGGAACTTTTTTGATGTGTGATGTAGGTTGTGGCACCATTCAGGTGACAGATTTGATTCTGAAGAGGCTTCAAGCTAACTCTGTCTTACCTCTGGATGTCATTCTGAGCCAAGGACTAGCTGGAGTGTCTTTGCTCTGTGAAGTAACCCAGGTCTAAGCCTGGGGATGTGGCACAGGTCCACACTGCAGTGAGATGCAGTTCCAGCAGTTCAGAATGTTTCAGTGGGTCTCTCACAGTGATGGAGTCACATCTGTGAATTTTTGCAGGATCAAGCCCTGGACCTATGATAAGGGGTTATAAATGTGGACAGCAGTTGTGAATTTTAAAATAGATTAAATTGTGTCTTCTGGTGTTTCATTATTTGTCTCTGAAAGCTTTCCAGTGGCTTTTAGGGCCCTTCCTAAAATCAGATGTGATGAGGAAATGCTGAGTTTCAAAGTTCAACTTTACCCAATACTGTGTCAGTTTTTTTCTATCTGCCTCTGTTTTTAACTAGGATGTAGTGCAAGTTCACTGATTTGACAGCTTTTTAGGCTGGGAAGGGTTGTTTGTGAGATTCTAGAGCTGGAGTGTGTGTGGAGTGGTGGGCTGTGCACCAGGTGCCCATCCTCTGGTGTGGGAGGTGGTGCCACTGCAGAGCTGGGGTCCTGCTGCTGCTGCACCCATGGCTGTACAGCCTCTCCCTATTTCTTTACAGTCCTTACAGGCCAACAGGGAATACAGGGAACAGCTAAAGGTTCATAAATGAGGGGGGTTGTGTGGGGAATATCTTCAGCTATGACGTGGAAAACCTTCAGGTGGGAACCCTGGCCTGACAGAGGGTGCTGAGCCAAGGGGGGAGGAAATTAAAGCCTCTGGTTCTGTGGAGACCAAACATTTTATAACAACTACCACAGAGCAATGTGCACTGATGGCAGAGGCTTGGGAAGAGGACACACCACAGAAAGGAGAAGCACTGGATTCAAGTGAGATATGAGCTGTCTAGAAAAGCTAAAATTAAAAAAAGCTAAAGTTGTCTGAAAAAGCTAAAATATAATTCAAGCTTTCTGACCTAAGCTAAGCTGCACTGTGACTCTGGAGGGTGCCTTCTCTCTTTTAGGAAAAAAAAAGGGCCATCCTATCTCAGTGCATCCATGCTGGGGGATCAGATGTTGTTGCCTGGTTTAGTTCCTCAGGCAACAATCTGGGGGCTTAAATTCCTCGCTGTTATCCCTCTTCCACAAATGGTAGAGGTCTCACAGCAATGACAAGCAAGGATATTTTAACCAACAATATTGACAGAGACAATTTATAGCCTATTGTGTGGATGCAGCTGCTGAGCATTCATATCCTGCCACCATCTTGGCATTCCTGACTTTATTTTTGACAAAGGGTGTTTAACCAGGAATACCTTCATATCTCAGCATAATTCATATCTTGGCCATTTGCACCTTTTCTCTATTGACTTTCTCCAGCTTCCCTTACTTCTCACACACACACATCTCTGGTTGAAAAAAAAAGAAAATATGTGTGTATGTAAGTAAATGAAGCTAAAACCATCATCACAAACCATAAATAAAACTTGGTAACAGAAGAAATGGCAGTTTGGCAAATATTTTACATAAATCATTTCTGAAGCCAATAAATTTTCTGTATTTAGTACTGGAATTAAAAATCTTTTTACATACAAGGGGTTTTGAAGGGGCCTATTTTCAAACCCCACTTTTAGGGTTTCCTTAGGATGGTGCCTACTACAGAGAGGATGCTCGGTGTGTTCTGCCAAGGCATTGCAAAAAACCTGTGAGCAGAGAGCTGGGGAGAAAGTCTTTGTGCAGGTATATTTTACTTTATGAAACTATTAGTTTTACCTTTTACTGAGGTAAGATGTGCTCAGTCATAAAGCTCAGCCCAGCTGCAGTGCCCCATAGTCATGGAGTGCCTCCACACAGCTCCCTCTGCGCTCCCCCAGAGCAGTCCTGGGTTGAAGCACACAGGCAGGGCTGTGGTGCCCAGCCTGCACCTGGGCTGTTGGCACCCCACAGGTGCAAGGAAATCACTTTTCTCCCTTGCTAGATCACACACAGACTCCTTCTTCAGCTGCTTTTGTAGGGATTGTTACTGTTTCCTGACTAAGTTTTCACAGTATTTTCATCCTTGCCACAGCACAGACTGAAAAGGACAGAGCAACATCCCAAATCTGGTGGAACAGTGGATGGAAGATGGTGGTAGATTATTTTCCCTAAGGTAGCCTGGGTGAAAAGTGATGTGAGGAACAAAAAGCTGAGTCTTATTCTCACCCCTGCTTTGTCCTGGGGCACAGCACAGTGGCACAATATCCAGGACATGCTGTGCAGTTGCACCTTGCTGAGCCCACAAGCATTCTGCCCCTCCACCACTGCTGAGGGGCTGCTGGGTGTCAGAATGATGGTCAATCACCTTTAAGATCTTTTAAGTGATCTCCAAGAAGTTTGAATGAAGTACTAAGCAGTTTTAGCCAAAAGGACTGATATAAATTAAAGATGTGACTTGTGGTGTCTTGAAAACCAGCCCCACCCTTAGGATTTTTATTTTTTAAAGCTTCCCCTGTTTTCATCTTGCCTGCAGGGAGGCTCAGCCTGCTGGCTGGCTCAGCACACAGAGGAGAGTTTGGTGTGGCTGTGATTGACAGGGCCATGGTGTTCTGTCAAGGAGGTTTTGATTTAGAAACCAAGAGGCTCTGGGAAATTTCAATGGAATAGCTTCCAGTGACCTGAAGTGAAGTTGCTTTTCAAACAGGGATGCTCATCCTTTTCTATCCCCTTTCCTTCTCTTAGTCATCTGCAATTCTTGTGGGGAGACAGAGAGGTCTCTGTTATTTCCTGGTCTATGCTATTTTTTCCTCTCTCCCCATCTTTCACCACTGAAGTATCTCAGCAATGCCAGGAGGCTGGTATGCCCTGGGAGGGTAAGAATAGTCTACAATGGCAGAGATCCCTCCTGTTGTTGTTTGTCCACTTGCAGTTGCCTGGACAGAGGATCCACACAGAGGTAGGAGCAATTGGATCTGACAAGCTGGAGCTTTTGCAAGACAATGTGTTAAAGCCTGAAGATCAACATTCAAAACTAACAGTCCTGTTCAAATCATCAATATAATCCTTCAGCAACACTTTGTTTTGGCTGAGTTCCTGATTTCTGTCCTTGACCCTCAGCAAAAATTCCCTCCTTTTTTATTTTTTCTTCCTTTTTTTTACCCCCTTTCTTCCCTGTCTAGGTCTAATCTCCTGTGGAAATGACAAAACTGTTAGGACATCAGGAGCTGGAAGTGTTTTGAGCCTGCTCAAACATGGAGCACTGGGACTCACTGGGATTTTTGATAGTCACACTCAACTATAATGTGACTATTGTAGGTAAGTGCTTTAAAAGAACTCTGTTCTTTCTTTTGCTGCTTCATAACCTGAAGCCCTAGTGATAACCAACTTTAGTTTCAGGCAGTGGTTCTGTGGTCTGTACAGTAAGTTGTTTTCTTGATACCTGATAGAACAGGTTAATGTTCTTATTGTTAAGCTGATTACTTCACTCTCTTTGATAGATTTTTCCTGAACATTGCATAAAATATCCTGGCAAGGTTTTCAAATTTGGGTCTTCTTGATGACAGGGCTTCCTGTCAGCTGGAAGAAGGGATCATGGTAAAAACACAAAATAATGCTGAACTTATACCACATAAAGTGAATGGTAGAATGCATGCCATAGCTTTAGTAACAAATATAAAAAGTTAAAGAGGAGGACAGAAGACCCCCTCTCTTTTACAGGAAGCAGTTTATGGTTACTACCATTGTGGTTAATTATTGCTTCTCATTCTTTACTTTTGTAAACAAAAAAGGATCATATGCCTTAAAAAAAAAAAAGGAAACCCAAGCAAAATGCCATTGTCTTTTCCTTAGTTAAATGTTTCCTGTTTATTTTTTAGCCCTATTATTTAAATAAGATTCTATTCCTCTTTCATGGGCTACTTTGAACAAAGTGTGAGCCAGAAAAAAACTTTCAAGGGCCCTTTAAAGTCTCTTTGCCTGCAGCAGTAGCTGTAGTTTATGCTGTGCACTGCAGGGAGCATCCAGCTGAGCCCCAGCAGGGTTGCTGGAGAGGTTTGTTCTTGTGTGTTAAATCAAGACTGGGTCTTTAGGGACAGGGATGCATGGAGGGGTTATCTCTCAAATGTATGTCACACTAAACTGCTTCCTAAGGAGCCATTGATTTTTCTTAAGCAGTACTCCCCATTGTACATGTTCAAATTAAAAATTGATAGTGAAATAGCATGTAGTATTTTGAGCCTAATCAACTAATGAGCTTCAAACACTTTGAGGTCCTCTCAGGGAAAAAAATGCTACCAAAGGATGAAACATGGTTTGCTAAAGATGACAGATTCTGTAGAGCTGGTGTTTCCTATTGACCCACACTGTGTCAAAAAGTGAGTAACAGTGCAGTTTGCCAGCAAACACAGGAAGCTGGAAACACAGCAAAACCACCACTACAACTCAGGAGATTAAAGATAAAATGGAAAGGCCTCAATTTATTTATGGCTGGATAATATATAACTTTGCCAGGAGCAGCAGTTTCTCTAATGATCTCTCATAAACCTTAGATATTCTTCATGTTTTTTCCTTACAGACTGCAGTTTTACTGTTCTAGCCCATAATCAGTCTGCTGGCCATAAATGGTTTTTAGAGGACACTTGAACTGTATGTTCAGTACAATAATAGGTATCACACAATGTTGTGGAAATATTTGAATATTTCCAATTCACACCAACTATTGGGAAATAGCTTTATGGGAAATACAGAAGAAAATTCTCCAAGTCAACACCCATAAATAGTTGTATAATTTATAGAAAAATGCTTTGTGATGTTTTTTAAAAAGCCTTTATAGTGTGCATTGGTGCTATTTCACAGATTGCACAAAAAACCTTGTGTGCATGGGAGATGTGCATTCACTATTAATGACTTGAGCTTTTCAGTAAATTTCTCAGCCATTAATTCTGTATAATATACTTCTCTTTAGTCACTGAGTCTTGCTGTTTCTCTTTCTGCGTTTACAATTCGTGTCTTAATTCTGTAAAACAGAACTAATTTTATAATTCTTTTATGTGGGTTTTTTTCCCCTCTTTTCGTTTTTAAGCAGTTTTTTTCCTCTTTTCTTGTAGGGGATTATTAAATTAAATTAATTTTTCAAAACTATTAGGGAATTGGTGACAGGATTCAAAAGGAAACATGAGAAATTCAAATGCTAAACTGAACTTCAGATGTTGAATATGTGTTTGTACAGATTGCATTTTTAACTTCTGACAACAGAATGGTGTATCTTCAAGCCTTCCTATCCTGCCCAGGAAAAGGTTTTAGATTTTCATAGAATCATAGAGTGGTTTGATAGAAGGGAACTTTAGGTCTGAGTGGAGAAAAGCTGCTCACTGAGGTGAATGAAGGTTGGAAATCATGGCCAAGATGGGGCAACCAAAGAAGCACCAGAGAGAAATGTCTGGGGTGCACATTTGCACAAATGTACATTTGTAGAACACTTTGCATAAGTTTGCTAATAATAAAAATAATAACTAATTAATAGCTTGCTAGTAAATACCATTCTAGACACAACAGAGAGATTTTGTTGGCTGAAGTAAACTTTACATACAATGTCATGGCCAAGACCAAGAACTATGTCATGGAGCAAACTTTTCTGTCCAGATGAGTCTCAGACAGTGTTACCTGAACTGTATTGTTGAAATAGGACAAAATTCAGGTTCAGGAACCCAGCAACAAGGAACAACTGTGAGTGAAACATATTATTTAGTCAATTTTGATCTTTTTTTATCAGAGTGCTTTCATTAGGTTTCAGTTGGCATAGCTTATTGTATGTTTAACTCCTACATTGTGGAGTCTAGATGAAGGTTATGGAATATGGCAGCTACACATTTTCACTGGATTTTCAGTCCCAGTCAAGAAAACAAAGAGGAGCTAATAAAAGGGGAAATTATTACTTCAAATGCCTCATGTATACAAAGAGCATCACTGCATGACCTGCCCTCCTTCTCGGGATCTGACTCTTTTTCTTACCTTTCTTTCTCTGTAGGGAAGATCTGGCTGATGTTGATAATCCTGCTGCGGCTGGCAGTGGTGGTGCTGGCAGGGTATCCCCTGTACCAGGACGAGCAGGAGCGCTTTGTCTGCAACACCCTGCAACCAGGATGCTCCAACGTTTGCTATGACTTGTTCTCTCCCGTGTCTCACTTTAGGTTCTGGCTCATTCAGACAGTGTCCATCCTGCTGCCCTATGCTGCGTTCAGCATCTATGTTCTGCACAAGGTAGCTATGCACATTGTAAGAATGCACTGGCTGGTGCATGGGGGCCAGAGGAACAAGGCTTTATCAAACCCCAAAGATGTGAAGGAGCTCTGTAGAAGTGCAGTTCTCAATAGAGTAGATTGTGGTGCAGACAACCTAAGTGTCCTTAATTTTTCAAGAGCATATACTGTTCATCTTTTTATTAGGACCCTACTTGAGGTTGCCTTTGCAGCTGTGCAATACTTTCTTTTTGGATTTCTTGTTCCTGACCGCTTTTCGTGCTACCACTCACCTTGCACCAGCACAGTTGACTGTTACATCTCCAGGCCCACTGAGAAATCCATCATGATGATTTTCATCTGGGGGGTCAGCAGCCTGTCCTTTCTGCTCAGCCTTGCTGATCTTGTCTGTGCTCTCCAGAGAATGACAGCAAGAAACCAAAAGAACAAGCTGCTGGCAAACCCCTGCACAGAGAAGGAGTGCATGTTCTATCTTCCCCCAGTCCAGCACAGGAGCTCTTCTCCACCTCTGAATGGGGATGGCCCAGTAGCAAACAGCTGTCAGACCAGTGATGGCTCCTGCTCACTTCTCCCTGAAGAGGAGGAAGAGGCTGTTCTTCATCCTGGAGGTGTCCCTCAGCAAAGTGCCAGCAATGACCTCAGCAGCAGCAGCAATAAGTGCTGTCTGTCAGGAGACCTTGCTGTTAGGCAGCAGAGCCCTGAAGAACCCTTGTGTGCCAGTGACCACCAAGGAACTCCCTGCAGCCAAGTGAGACCCAGACTTCAGCAAGACTTCATTAAAGATACTGCCCTGGCTTTGAGACCTCAGATCGAGTCTCCCCTTGGAATTTCTTCCTCTGTTGTTCAGAGGAAGCTTTTAGGGTTCTACCCTACAGCTGAGCTGAAAAGCCCTGATGCACAATCAAATTATAGCAGCAATAGCTGCCTGAGGTCAAAAAAGTCCGAATGGGTGTAGAAACCAGAGTGAGCACTAAGCTGTGACCTTGACAGGGCAAATCTTTGCATCACTGAAGAGGCTTCAGGGAATTTCAGCTGAATCCCTTGGCTGTGGTTATGCTGCAGAGACACTCTACTCCATTAGAGAAGAAACAAAAACTTTGGATAAGAGTTTGAAGGGTGTTACATTGAGGGACACATTCTTTAGAAAATGTGACATCTTTATGTTTTTCTGCATGTAGATGGCTTTAAAAGGCTGTGGACTTGTTGCTGATGTGACTGACCTGGTTTTCCAGGAGTATGTGTGAACACTTGTATACTCTAACCTAGTTTTATTGCAAAAGACTGAACTTAGCAAAGATATGTTGTCTACTCTCTGAAGCCTAATTTATCTCCTCATACTAAATTCTCAAAGCCCAGTCTAAGACAGGATATTCAAGAAGAAGACTAGACAGTGAATAAAAAAAAGACACCAGTTTTGTAGCAAAGTGTTAATGTGTTAAAACCCCTGGATCCTATTCCTTGAAGGTGATACCTCTCCCAGCCAGCAGTGCTAGGGCAGTTCCTTTCTCTGACACTGATGCCAGCTGCAGTCTGACCATGCCTGAGATATTCAACTATAACACCTTCCAGTACCTAGAGGGGCCTAAAGGAATGCCAGAGAGGGACTTTTTACAAGGTGATAGGACAAGGAGGAAGTGTTTCAAACTGAAGTAGGGTAGGTTTAGATTAGATGCAAGGAAATTTTTTTTTTACTTGATGGTGGTGAGGCAGTGGAAGAGTTTGCCCAGAGAAGCTGTGGATGTCCTGGATGTCTCATGCCTGGAGGTGTTCAAGGTCAGGTTGGATGCAGCTTTGAGTGATCTGGTTTCATGGAAAGTGTCTCTGCCTATGGCAGGGGCGGTGGAACCAAATAATCTTTAATGTCCCTTCCAACCCAAACCATTTTATGAACTAC
Organism: Peucedramus taeniatus; assembly: GCA_013400575.1. Lineage (NCBI taxonomy): Eukaryota > Metazoa > Chordata > Aves > Passeriformes > Fringillidae > Peucedramus > Peucedramus taeniatus. The sequence goes on from WBNO01002716.1 coordinate 87,582, forward strand.
AATAACCTCCAAAACAGAGTGGCTGCACCCACATTAGCTGTTGGCATGTTCCTGTGCTTGAGAATTTCTCAGGAGACAACAAGGAGGTTTGAGCCAGGAGGGTGTCAGGGAGTGCTCCAGCAGCTTGACAGGGACTGAGCAGCACTGCCCATGCTCTGGCTCCACTGACACATCTGCAGGGTGTTACCTCTCAGCCTTAAATAGTCACACTGGGCTCTCAATTTCAGGAGGTGGGAATGAGTCACCTGACCTGCATTAGGGGTCTCTAAAGGTAAGATGAATCACTTTCTAGATATACCCATTTCTCCCACAATATGATTATCTCAGACCTGGGTTTAAGGAAAATGGTTTCTACCCTGAAAGAAGGATATAGTGGCAATGTCTGTATCAAAGTGCTCACCCTCTTTGTCTGACAGACTTATAATGCTAATAATTTGAAAACATGTCTAAATTGAGTGAATCACAGAAGATTTCATTACAGTTACTCTTTGTGCTTTCCTTCTGTGTTAATTCTGTCACATTTGCATAAGCGTGGTCCAGCACTACAGCACAGCAGTGCGTGAAAAGAATTTCCTTTTAGCTACAAGTCAGTGGGGTTTGAAGGTTGCACATACCTGCAGATCATCAGTGGGAGTGGATGTGGAGGAGCATGTACCCAGAGAAATGTGCTGGTGGTAGTGGCTTATAAAACAAATTATTCAGAGGGTGTCAAGAACTGGTATTTGTAGATCCTGCTTGGTGCTGGAGTAGCTACAATGCTGTTTAGACCAGGCACAGGTCTAGCCTTGCTCCTGGGCTGCCATGTAACAAGTTTCTGTAATAACTCAAGGGCTGGCTCCCATGTGCAGGGCATGAAGGGCCAGCAGCTTTCACATTCTATCTTTTCTCTCCTATGGGTGCAGAAGTCTTCAAGACAGGCTCATCACACCTAAGTATTATTTCTCACATGTGTAAGGTAAAGACTAGCAATTGTCCCTTCTCTTCTGCATTCCCCCAAAATTAGGTGGCTTAACAGATAGACAGAACTACTTTCAGGGTCAGGAGCAAAGTGTTTTGGGATCCTGAGGTAGACTATGGGCATTTTTAACTACTACCTTCTAAGTAAGGTTTTCCTCTCCATTAGCTCTGTTTGTTTCTTTTATTGTGCATGCTTGTTGTGTGATTTGTCATTTCCAGGGTAGAAGCAGCATTAATTATTAAACTTATCATAGGCAGAAAAACATTAAATATTTAAACTTCTCATCCTCCAAAGCCTCTTTAATGGGGTCTATGCTGATTACACATGCCATGACAAAACACTGCAACAATGAAACCTTTTATGATTCATTGCATCTTCTCAGATGTGAGAAGGAATGCAAGGAGCAAATGTGGATTCAGTCTATTGCATACATCCCACAGCCTGAGATATAAATAGGGTAGGAAAAATAATAAATGCATTGTGGCTGGACACAGCTTGGGTTTTTTTCTCTCTGGTTAGACATTTTTAATGACTGAAGAGTCTCATTTGAAATTGGAAAGATCCTCTTTGTGTTTGAAATGGAAAGTGAAATTAGTGGATGTCTTAATTCATCTGCAGACTGTGGCCTTTGGGTTGTGCTGCATCTCTGCAAACCTGGCTGGTTTTGGGACTTGTGGATTCATTGAAATGTAGTTCAGAGTCAGTGTAATAAGCACCTAATGTGTTTATAAAAACTGCATATTAAAATTAAAAAAATTGGTATGGAGTTTTCCCTGGGGACTGAATAGAAACCTCTGGCATCAACAATCTGCTCCTCAGGCAATGACTCAGAGTCTTTTGCTACTATTTCTCCAAGTCACATTTATTAATTACAAAGACAGTGTGGGTTTGCCAGCAAGGGAAGACCAAGGGAAGAAGTGTAAAGGAAGTTTGAACTATGGTGAACTTCCAGAGCTCAAAGAAATGAAAAGTGATGGTTGGGAGGGACATCCACAATGTGGAGGAGAAAATAGCAAAAAAAAAAGATCTGCTTGAAAAACAAAGAAGATCAGCTCTAATTTCTGCTTGTATTCAATATCACTGAATGTGGAGGTGCTGTAGACCTGTCTAGATGTCTTAAAGAGTGGGAAAAGAACTGATAGATGTGAAGCAAAGAAGCAGCAATGCTTTCTGCTGATTAAACAAAAATGTGGTCTTTTAAACTCGTGTATAGGTTTTGCAAGTCCTTCCAGAAATTATTACATACTCAGAAAAATGTTACAAAAGATTCTTATTATGTTTAATGATGTGTTTTTAAATAATTTCTTAACCCATCTACTTCAGAAAAGCATTTCAAAGATGGGTTGAAAGCACAATACTCCTCAAACTGCCCTCAGAATCACAGTTATATATATATTTCTCATCCAGCCTCATGTGGTACTGACTATGAGATTATACAGAAAGGAATTGAGCTCCCTGGAAATAAGAGTTGGAACTGATCAGAAAATCTATGATAAAATAGTTTTCATGTAAGAAATAAAATTTTTAGTGGAAAATTATAAAATATCTTAAAAATATTTTTTTCTTAGTATCTTCAATTGCACTTCAATAGCACTTCTCTTGCTAAATAAGTATCTAGTAGGCTGCTGGAGGCACAGAATTTTCATGTTTTCTATGCAGCAAAATCAAGAGTCACTGGAAGTTTCTGGAGTATGGACATGATTGGAAAAAAAACCACCCAATTTTGTTACCTCTAACTAAAATATTTTTAATTTTTTCTCTAAACATTTTTTTGTAATATATTTTAAAATACCAAAGTAAAAGCCAACTAGTTTAGAAGCCAAGTTTCAGTCAGTTATGATCACTTTATCCTCTTCTTGCACTTTTTAGGTTGGGTCACTTTGATTTACTCTCAGCAGTGTAACAGAAAGCTGTGACTCTCTCTTCTCTTGTGAAAGACACTGTAGACAGGTGTCTAGGGAATGCATAATTTCCTGTCAGCAGCAGTTGTTCTTCATGAATATCTCAGTTCAGCCCAGAATAAGTGTTAAATCTGAAGTTAGCAATGTAGAGACATCCTCAGTGTATTCTTTCAAGTTATTATCTGCCCTTACATGATACATCATTATTTCAATTATTAGCTTTCTAAAATAAATCCTTAAAGAGCATATTAATTGGGCATTATATTATTGTAATGTCCTGATTACAAAGGAGAACAGATAAATTGTTACTGCTTGTAGTATTTTAGGACAATAAGGAAATACATCTCAAAAAATAGGACAGTGGAGTAGTTCAAAATGTTGTTCTTTAACCTCTGTTTTTTTGATCTACTTTTAATAGCCTGATATTCTCCACTGACAGAGAAGTAATTTTACGACATAATGTCTTACATTGTAATTGAGTTGCTAAAATGTTCTGCAGATTAGATGGTCTCTGCTCACTCATAGCTTGAGCTCTTGGCCTCTGATACCAGCAATGCCAGCTCTGAAAGATGAGTTCACTAAGGCAGAAATCTGATCAGAATCTTTCAACAATCTGTGTTAAAATTATCCAGCGTCCGTGTAGACAGATTACAATCATCCTCTGCTTCACTAGCTTCTGATTTCTCCCACTTTGCTGTTTCCCTCCTGTTGGTTTGGCAGGCAGGAGGTCCCAGGCCATCTCCACAACTGTAATTTATTCATGGCAGTGCACACACAGTGCTAAACACAAGAACAGTTTTATAATCCTGAACTGTTCCCACTGTGGAAATCCAGGAGGTAGAGAGCTGTCTCTAGTTCAGTGTCTGCAGGTAACACTTTGAGTACTGGATTAGCTTTGAAAAGCTTTCACTGATGAACAATTTACTGAGTGAGGATGATGGGAGATTTTGGGCTTGTTGTTAGAAACTGAGGTTTATATATGGTGCTCTCAAGAACGATGGGGGATTTGGGCTCAGCAATCAGAAGAAATTTCCTTCATTTCTGGCTTTCCTATGTGAGTAACATCTATTTTGCCAGTGACACTTTAGGCACCACAGCATTTTCTGGCACTGAAAATGTTACTTTTAGAAAAGAAATAACAATCATGGAAATAAACAGGAGATTTTGACCTAGCAGAATAAAATTTTGCATTTTATCCTGTAGTGACTTGCCTTTTCCTTGTGCTGAAGATAGGCATTTTTTTTAAAAGAAAAACCAGGATAAGATGCTTTCAGAGCCCCACTTGTCCTGACAAATTAAACACCCACTTAGACACCCACTCTTTCTGCTCATTTCTGTATGAGTCAGTGTGAGTGATTCTTACTTCTAGCAGACAATATACAGTGCAATGAGCTCTTTCTTTGTTGGCACAAACTTTAAAGCTCTGTGCTATCTTTGGAGGTCTAGTGGAGATAGTCAAAGGTAGGCAGGTGAACCACTCATGTGCATTGGCTAACAAATCCAGGCTTTTTGCTTCTTTAGCAAGCCTTTTTCTAAAGCATTTCTCTGAAACATAAATAAGGAATATCTGTGACTGATATCAGTTTACCAGTTGTGATGCATTGACAGTTACCTGTTTGTCCAGGTTCACCAGAGACTGTCATGCACAACTTGGTGACTTGATGGGACCTAATCTTGGAATGACTGGAGAAAAGCACAGGATTTGCATTGCAGCCCCACTTTGGTCTCCCATCAGTCACTCAAAACTGATCCCACTGACTACCAACCTCTGAAGTTCACAAGGTCACCTGATATTAAGGAATGGTTCAAACATGAATTTTTTTTGGTAATACAGATAGACAGATGTGATAACAGTCCTCCTCTTGGCTTGGAGTTACAGAGTTACATGAAACACAGAGCTACTTCAATTTAGAATAAATAATCCTAATTTTCAGAGCTTATAGAAATAGGCTTTAAAATGTGCAGATAAATAGGAAATATTTTCTTCAAATTACCCATATCTGAGAAATATATTCCATGACAGAAATATTGATAACCCCTCGGAACAACAGTCCCTATTTACTTAGCCCTCTGTATCAGCAAAAAAATCCTTAAAATAGCATGGTGGGGGGGCCCAAAGGAGTCAGGAGTTGATTCAAGCATCCAAACAGTTGCTTTATTTGTACATGAGGATCCTGAAATATTCCTACAAGGCTCATTTCCAGAAACAACTTGGCTCAGCACACTTTATCTTCTGAGAAGTTTTCCTACAAATTAAAAGCAAAGGCTTAAGAGAAACATTTAGGTTGTTTTTTTTTCTGTTGACATGCTCCTTGGTATCCATCAGTAATATTCTTGTTGTGTAGAACCTGGGATTCAGCTCACTAGAGCCTGGACACTAGGTCAGCTGAAATACAGTTCCACACTGCTTCTGACACCAAATTCTACACAAATTCTGCCTTGACTTTGGAGTATGTGCAGACATGGTGAGAGTAGTCCAGCTGGCGGACCAAAACAGGACTTTAGTGTCTCTCCAGCCCCTAGAGAGCTGCCCTCTGCATCCCTCAGGCAGCCTGCAGGCCCTGCCAATACAGACTGAACACCCTGAACTCTGAGGGCTTCTGTTGATAAATGAGAATTTAGTAGATCCCTTGAAACTAATCCCATGCTATAGAGTTACATTGAGAAGCTGTGGCAAAGCTGAGGCCAGACAGGGCAACTCTTTAATACAACTGTGAGCACAAGTCTGTGGCTGCAAAGTTAGCTACAGGTAAATTTATTTGGACTAGAGAATCATCAGGATCTGCCTCAAAAATGGGCTATACAAAGCATATCATGGGTGTGTGGGTGCCTCAGTCAGCACCTGACAAGAGCTCACCCACCATCTCAGGGAGCACTGAGTGCAGTGTTCCCTGGAATTTCCATGTTAGTGTCCATGTAAGTGTTTGCAGGAATTAGTTTGTAAAGAGGAAGTGCTGGTAAGTGCCAGATACTTCCCATTTTGCCAGTGCCTTTCTGTTCTCTCTGCCTTGATGCCAGATGGGCTCTCATGGTGCAGAAGGCTGTGTTTGTCCAGTGCACCAGCTGCCAGCACACACCTTAAAAAGCAGCAAGGTACAGCCTCCACCATCCATCCCAGAGCACCACTTCCATAGTTTCCAGCATCTTTGGCAGTGTGTTTCCAAAAACTGAGGCAGGACTTGGTTGGCAGATTGTCTGCATTGCTGTATCTGACAGATCCAGCCCACCAGCAGAAGCCATGCTACTGAAGAGGCAGGATCCTGGTATGAAGGGTGACACAGGAAAGGGGAAAATGAGATAAACATTGTCTTCAGCTGCATAGAAAGAATTCCTTGCTTTTTCCCCTCTTTGCCTAACTGGATCCATCTCCTCCATGTTATGCTAGCATGTTGGGACGAGCTGAGCATCCTTGAGGAAATGGAAGATGCCAACTCATGGTAAATCCACTTTCCAGAAAGGATTCCCTTGCTTTGTCATGGCCTTGGCAGTCACTCTTACACTGGTGATATTTTCTGTCTGTCCAGAATTGTCTCCCAGTGTTCTTTGTGTCTAACAGAGGTCAGGTGGTGACTTTGGGGAAGGTGGTTCCCATTTGTACCACGGCACCTGACAATTTGAAGGGAATGCCACCAGCACAGGTGGTAGTGGTGATGACATGCAATGCAGGGCACAGGAAACTGAGGAAAAGCTGCTCTGCTTACATCCATGAGCCTTTTGCAGCTCTGGAGTCAGCTTCATCGACCAGGCTTTTAACTGAGAGAAAAACCTTTGCAAAAGCTGCTTTAGACAGTCAATACAGACCAAGAAGCTTCACTGGCAGAAAACCTTACCAGAGACAGGTCTGTGAACGTGAGCATGTTTTTGGAAGCTCTGTTACATCCCATTAGAATGAGTTTGCATTGTTAGGACTGTGCCAGCTGTGTGAACTCTTGGGCAGGCAGCTGCCAGTCCTGCTTGGAGACTGATCTCAAAGAACAGAGGGACCTTTGTCCTTCTCTTGAAGATTTATGTGGTGTTTAGGTCCAAACTCATGGTGGCATTAGTCTGAAGAGGTCTGTAGCTAGGAAGACTTTACATTACCTTGGCTATTTTTCTTCAGAAAGAAAAGAATTGTGGCTCACTGTCAGGCACCAAGTTCCCTTGAGCCCCAGTTAGTGCACACCAGGAGCCAGAGTCCCATCTGTCAAACGCCCACTGATGGACATGAGGATGGAGAACTTGTGGGTGTTTTTCTGAGAGTGAGTGCTTCCTCTTGGCTGCCAGTGCTGTGTAAAGATGGAAGCTCTACAGCCCACAGATCTGGTGCTCATCCAAGTCTGGTCCCTGGCCCAGGCTGAACCCCTGTTGCCTTCCTTCTCCCCTCTGCCATAAGATATTGTCGAGCTGGTGTTGGCTTTTGGAGAGGGTAGGAAGTTTCCACACTAAATACCAGGGCTAGGACAGTTCTCAGACAACATCTGAAAATGCCAGGTTCAGATATAAGACCTTCATTCCTCATAGTTTTTTGCTCTTTAGCAGAACTTAGCAAGCTGAGTTACCAAAGATTTTGTTTCAGGAAACGTTAGGTTGAATCATGCTACTGTTTTATTTGAACATATTTGCTGCTCTCTAGAGGAGCTGATGGAACTTGCATGATTTAAGAATATGTGGTTATGTACTTTAAGTGGTCCTAAAATTTGGATAAATGAAGAAAATTTCTAAAAGGAGGAAAACTGAAGTAAAAATTAGCCTCTGTAAAATTTTGTCAGGAAATTAAGCAACAGCAAGATAAAACTTAAAGTAAAGAATAGAGAAGTTAATATACCACAATAAGGTAGAAGAAAGCATGTGAGGGGACTGCCAAAAGAGGTGATACTTATATAACCCCTTTTCAACAAATTATGATTATACTGAATAAATTATTATTATTATACCAATAAAAGGCCCTGTCAAGAATAACACTCCCCCCTCCAAATCCTAAGCAGACAATGTGCAGAGTGCTTTTAAGGGGTCAAAGAGGCCAGAGCAGTGGTCTAGAAGAAACCTCTCTGCAGAGCAATCAAAACTATACATTGTGCCAGCTTGTACAAAGACATGAGAGAGCCCAGCAAAAAAAAATTTAAAACTTGAGCAAACAGCAATCAAAGAACCCATCAGCAAGAAAATACTGAAATCTTGCAGCAGAGATGATAGGAATAATCACCAGCCTCTCTTGGGAGGGTTCAGCTCAAGGTTAAGACACCTACATTTTGTCACACAGCTGTGAGGTTGCTGTCAATAGTGCCACTACTCTTTGAGGAGATCTGGTCAAATCCAGATCTGGGCTGCAATAAGTTGCCCACAAAAGTACCCCATGGTATTAGAGTTGCCAGAGGATAACTGAGATACCTGTGTCTTTCAGACATGACAGAAAATTACAGGAGACCCATTCTAGTTTGGAGAGGCAGACAGAGGCTGGATAGGAATCTCCAGGATCACCTGGAGCCCCTGTCTGGGCAACTGAATTGAGGCCCACAGGTTACTTAGAGTCCAGATTCTGCTTCCACGACCTACTGACTACATTTCTAACACTCTGTTGACCACAATAAGAGTTCATACAATGCTTTACCTTAAAAAAAAACCCCTATACTGAGATACCTACCTGTATTTTCATGTCCTATCTTGAGCTGAACCTCAGCCTTCACCTAAACATGGCACTTGGAGGGAGGGGGGTGGAGGGAGGAGAGAAAAAAAAAGGTATGAAAATGTTGAGAAATATTTAAGCAGTGATAACAGCTAGAGAAGCACCACTATAGAGGATGTTACCTTTCAACAGATATGATACTGGTTTTTATTCAACAAAAGAGACACAGAAAGCTAAGTCAGGAGAACAGTATTGCTGCTGACCTGGAATAGAATATGATGCCAAACATTTTCACAGTAGAATTATTTAGAAAGAGAGCACAAAAATCATACTGGTCATACCATTCATAGATTTCAAAAAGACATCTTGCAAGCCATCCCCACAACACTCCAAAATCTTCTAAAATGCAAAAATAAAAATTGACACTAGAATCTGACTTCCACAAGTACAGTCAATATGGCCACATGGTCATACACAAAGAACTGAGCTCTTTGAATTCTCATGGGTGTTGTTGCTAAAGACTTAGTTGAGAGAAGTGCAAAAAAGAAGTGTTGTATTTCCAGAGGAGTATGGTAGGAAAGGTAAATACACAGCTGGAGTAATGCCTCTATAGAAACAAAAAGATTGTTCAGTGTTGACAGAAACAGATGATCTCTTAGTAACAGGAAAACACAGTTGCATCAGAATCTGCCACTTCAGCCATTACTTCAAAAAAACAAGACACTTAGAAGTAGACACATTTTATTTTAGGAGACATTACATAAAAAGTTTGTTCTGACCAATGTTAGTGACCACTGACTAGAAACAAAAAATGGCAGGTGTTTCTTAAAAGCAATGCTCTTACTTTTGTCAAAGACCTAATATAATTTCACTTAATGTAAAAAAATTTATCACTTTCCTTCCAAGAGACTGAAATTGCCTATGTAACACCTTCTATTCAAAAGCTTCCATAATTTAGTTGAGATGAAACCAACAAACAGTCTATAAAAGTTGCTGTATGCACATTATTTACTTTCAGCTTCCACAGATTGTTCACTGTTGGCCTTTGGACCTTACAGAAAATTCTATCCACAATAATTTTCCATTAACTTCTTCTAAGACAAGCAGAAATACACAATTTTAAAAAATATTCTTGTGTACTCTATTTTCCCAGAAAGAATTATGTTTGAAAGCACTGTGTAAATTCATGGGTTAAACCCTAATTCAGAAAAGCACTCTTGTTCAGGAAAACATTTATGCACATGCTTACTTTAAGTATCTTATAAAATCTCACTGAAATCAATGGGACTTTGGCATGCTCTTAAATAGCCCTTACCACCCTACATGCTTATGATCCACTTCTATTCAAGAAAGCAATCAAGCACAAGTTTCTGAATCAGGATCTAAAGGTATTCTGTGAAAACCATTTCTATTCCAAGCTCTACTAATAAATTAGGTTTTTTGTGATTTTGCTTTTTTTTTCATTAAGAATGTATAACGTGAATGTGCTTTGCTTCATTTTAAGCTGCAAAGGCCCATTTTATGTACTGCTTGTTAAATCAGATTCTAATGATTCTTTCCCTCATGCAAATCTTTCCTCTCATTCATGGATTGTATTTAAATTCTGCTCAGCTTGTATTCATGATGCCTTGTCAGTGATTTGCATTGCTCTGATGCGTTTGCCCTGGTTGCACCCCTCACTCACTTTGGCTTGAGAACATAGAAGCCATAAATAACTCTTTAGCTGCTAAAAACAACACACACAATTCTTGTACACTAATGAGCTCCAGGATGGCAGCAATGAAGCTCCGTGTGGGTCTCCGTGGTTTCCTGATCTGGCTATTCCTAATGCCCTGCTCTGTGTCCTGGAAAACTAAGATTTTCCAGCTTGTTATAGCAAAATATTTCTTCCCTAGAGTTTTGTGCAAAAGTAACTTCAGTTTAAAACCCCCAATGATAAATGTGCTTTCCACCCCAGAGGTTTGTAGAAAGTCGTGCAGCTCCCTGCGGAGGGGCTGCAGCTCCGGATGGCAGCGATGTACGAACACACAGTGCCCAAAGCTGCACGGTCTGCACGGGAAACACTTCCCCTTCCTTTCCTAAAAGTCAGATTTAATTCTGTTCCCTCCCTACATCTGGACAGAAAGCCAAGGCAAGTAATTTGTTTCCTAAGCCAGATGGCTAAATTTTCTGATTTACATTGAAAGAGAGCATTTAGATTTCAACCACTGAGAAATGATGAAGGTATCACATCTCAAATACATTTTGAATCGAGTATTTTCATAGCATGAAAACTATTCTTTCTAATTTCAGAAGATGTGAAAATGGGACATTCTGGTTGTAGGTTTATTTTTGGAAAAAAGCCAAGTAGAAAAAAATAATTTGAGACTAACGAAGAATGTCACATATAATTATCAGTGACAGAAGTTTGGAGGAAAGAACTCCTAACTAAGGCATTTAAAGCCTGAAAGCATCTAACAAGTCTCACATAAAGCAAAATAGATGGGATAAGAACCCTTTTTTAATGCAACATATTAAAGGAGTTAGATAGTGTTCAAGAGAAATAGCCCAGCTTTCTCCTTTATAATATATTAAGCATCTACAGGAACGTGGCCACATCTTTCCGACTAAATTTCTCTTTTCTTGGAAAGCTGGATTTTCGGAAAAGAGCATCTTAGCTCTATATTCTGCTCTGCTCGTTGCAGCGCTGGGGAGCCCTGCCCAGAGGGTGCCAGAGGGCTGGGCAGGGGCAGCGCGGGCAGCGGGGGCAGCGCGGGCAGCGGGGGCAGCGGGGGCTCCGTCTCCGCTCCGCGGCGAGGGGAAGCTCCGGGCAGGGTGGCAAAGCGGGCAGCCCGCGGGAGCAGGGCTGTGGAAGGGGCTGGCGCTGGAATTCCCGGTGTCCCCAGCGGAGGGCACTGCGGGATGGCGAGCGCTGGATCGGCCCGCGC
>WBNO01002720.1:0-74486 GCA_013400575.1 Peucedramus taeniatus
GGAGGGCAGCGATGGCAGCGGGGCTGGCAGCCCGGGCACGCCCTGCCGGAGCCCCGGGGTCCCCTCCGTGCCAGCAGCAGCGAGCTGGCCGTGCCCGATCCCCGCTCCGCGCTCGCTGTTTGCAGCAGGGTGGGCTCGCTTCGCCCCGGCCTCAAATCCGACTGGAACAAGCTTGGGAAATTAGAAGGACGGGAGGGGGAGGGAAGGCTAAAATAAGCTAAATAAAACCAAATAAAAATAAACCCCAAACCCTCTTTGATTCTCCCTCCTTCTTATTTTTATGGTTTTTTCCTCCACGCCAAGATTACTAATTGTCTAAGCATCTCAATTTGCTGGTTTCACTTAATCACAGACACTTTGGAGATTATCAGCCTTCCCCACATGTTCGGTACCTTGTTTCCAAACTACAAGACCCACGGGGAGCAGGCAGCGAGCGCCTGCAGGAGCGACAGCCGCGACGCTGCCGCTTCCCCCCGCGTCCCTCCGGCTGCGCTGTCAGAGCTTGATTTGCCTCTGAAACCGCCGCGTATTCCCCCAAAGTTCCCGAGCACGGGGGCCGTGAGGAACGGCGAGGTGGGGGCTGGGGGCACCGTTGTCAGCTCCTGGCAGCTCCCAGCCTTTGATTTGCACAAAAGAAAGGAGGGAGGTGGGGGAGGGAATGGATATGATTTATTCAGCAAGTTCCTAACCGGGTTTTTTTTTTTTTTTTTCTTCCCTTCCCTTCTTCTTTTCCAGAGGCTGTGAAATAACTGAAGCCGACGGAAAGGTGAAGTGCTGGGAGAGATGAAGGAGGCGCGTTTGAAGGCATTTTCTTCCTTTTTGTCACATCTCACTGCAAAGCTTTTAATTCCTGGAGCTCAGTTCCTTCCTGGAAAGTCTGAGCCAGAGGGGGGTGGGCTCGCTGCGGGCGGCGGGGTCCTGTTGGCTGGCACAGGGGCAGGCAGAGAAGGAGGAGGAGGAGGTCCCGGTGCTGGGGGTGTTGGCTGTTTTCTATCCCATCACCATCTGTCGGTCCCTCGTTGCCCTGGTGCCCACCCGGGGCCGGGGAGGCTCTGCTGCAGGTACTGAGAGCCAGCTCTGCCCTCACCCATCACCACTGGAGTCACAGAGCCACAGAAGGAAGGATTTAGGGCTGGAAAAGACCTCCAAGTTCATCAAGTCCAACTGGAACCCAAATCTCACCACATCACTAAACTGCATGGCAAGGGGCCATGGCTCCTTGTTTTTTGAACACTTCCAGGGATGGAGACTCCACCGCTGCGCTGGGCAGCTGTGCCAGGGCTTGGCCACCCTTCATCAGTGAAGAAATTCCCAAATATCCACCCTGAGCCTGCCCTGGCCCAGCCTGAGGCCCTTCCCTCTCCTCCTGTCCCTGTTCCCTGGGAGCAGAGCCCGACCCCCCCGGCTGTCCCCTCCTGTCAGGAGTTGTGCAGAGCCACAAGGTCCCCCCTGAGCCTCCTTTTCTCCAGGCTGAGCCCCTTCCCAGCTCCCTCAGCCTCTCCTGGGGCTCCAGATCCTTCCCCAGCTTCATTCCCTGCCCTGGACACTCTCCAGAACCTTAATGTCCTTCCTGAACTGAGGAGCCCAGAACTGAGCCCAAGACTGGGGGTGCCACACCAAGACCCAGGACCTGCCCAGAGATGGACTGAGCCAAGCAGAGACAGCTCCCTTGCCAGCAGAGGAACACCCAAAGAGCAGAGGACAGAACCCATCCTGATGGTGCCAGGGCAGGCAGAGGGAAGCAGGACACATCCCCTGCAGTGTGGGGACAGGACAGGACCCTGAGAGATGCATTCTGGGGACCCTGCTTGAGCAAGGAGGTTGGANAACCTTAATGTCCTTCCTGAACTGAGGAGCCCAGAACTGAGCCCAAGACTGGGGGTGCCACACCAAGACCCAGGACCTGCCCAGAGATGGACTGAGCCAAGCAGAGACAGCTCCCTTGCCAGCAGAGGAACACCCAAAGAGCAGAGGACAGAACCCATCCTGATGGTGCCAGGGCAGGCAGAGGGAAGCAGGACACATCCCCTGCAGTGTGGGGACAGGACAGGACCCTGAGAGATGCATTCTGGGGACCCTGCTTGAGCAAGGAGGTTGGACTAGAGGGTCTCCAGTGGGCCCTTCCAGCCTGAGCCAGAGAATGAGAATCACAGAATCACAGAATCCCAGAACAGTTTGGGTTGGGAGTGACCTCAAAGCCCATCCAGTGCCACCCCTGCCATGGCAGGGACACCTCCCACTGTCCCAGGTGCTCCAAGCCCCAGTGTCCAACCTGGCCTTGGGCACTGCCAGGGATCCAGGGGCAGCCACAGCTGCTCTGGGCACCCTGTGCCAGGGCCTACCCACCCTCTCTGGCCCCATAGCTGAGGTGGGTCATTTCCTGCACCCCTTTAGACTTTAGGACATCAGCACGTTCAGCTTGGTAGAGGAAGGTTAGCAAGAAGAATCAAGCAGCATTTACAATGTGAAAAGTGTCTGAAATCAAATTTAGTTGTTTGCAGGGGAAAAATCATCTTCTTTTTCTTTTTTTTTTTTTAAGGAAAAATGATGGTTGGAAACTTGACTTTGTACTCCATTTGTCTGCTCTGGGAGAGCTGCGCTCCCTGCCAGTCCAATTGCATTTGTCTTCTCTAAATAACAGAAAGCACAGAACAGCTCCAGGAGCAGGGAGAGCTGAGGCAAGCACGAGGAACAGGCTCCAGCACCACCCACACAGCTTTCCCTGGGGGCAGAGGGGCCTTGGAAGCCCTGATCTCCCCATCCACACCAGGGATCTCCTCTGGCTTCTCCTGGCACAGGTTCCCCAGGGAGGCAGCAAACCACAGAGCAGGAGCCATGGCTGGGGTAAGCAGCTGCCAACACCCTGAAAAGTCACATTTCCAACATTTCTGCTCTGTTTAGAAACCAGAAGAGGATTGTGTTCAAAGGTCTGATTTACAGCCCATCCCTTGGTACTGCACACCGACTCCCAGGAGCGCTCCTGAAACTCGGATCTGAAATCCCACCCATTTCCTTGGGAATATTCTGACATGACCCAAGACTTTTTATTTTTTAAACTCAAACAACCAAAGGCCATTCCCCTGTTTCTCTCCTGGCCCTTCCTCTCTGCAGCTCTTCTGCACCACCACCAAAATCATCTGCATGGCTGAGCTTTGGTCCTGCAGGAAGAAGCTCCTTGTGCACGATTCATTGAAGGTTTTTATTTTCCTTTTTTTTTTTATTTCCCATTTGCAAGTTTGCTGAGAAGCTGATCCTGATTTCTGCAAATGAATTTGTTATCTGCAAGTGTTCACTGAATAGTTTATGCAAACAAATTTCAGCCCATAGGGTGTTTGCAAACTGTTCATTTCATGGTATGTGATTAGTAGAAATGGTCAGAAAACGGGTGCAAAACAATTTTTACGAGCTGTCCTCAACACCCAGGCTCCTCACGCCTCCATTTCTATCACTGACTTCTTTTTCTTAAACTGGAATTAGAAAAAGATCAACCAGCACGTGATGAGTTGAACTTTTCATGCTTTGTTTCCAGCTAAAAGCTCTAAAAGGAGAGCAGCTGATGCTCAGAAAAATGGCAGAGAGAATCAGAGAATCACAGACTGGCTTGGGTTGGAAGAGACTTTTAAAGAACATCTCCTTCCACCCCTGCCATGGGCAGGGACACCTTCCACTGTCCCAGGTGGCTCCAAGGCCACTCCCCTCTGGCCTGGGACATTTCCAGGGATGGGGAATCCACAACCTCTCTGTGCAGAGGAGTCTTATGAGGTTATTGGTTTCTTTTTCCTGCAGAAAGAGACAGAACTGATCTCCAAAGATCCCGCAACACCCAGGACCCGTTCCTGATGCCGGGTCTGTGCTGAGTGTGTCTGGTCTCCAAGGCTGAGGAGAGGACTCCGTCCCACTGCCAGGCCCCAGCACTGCTCCTCACTCACCACAGCTGTACCTGCCCCACCCCTGGTCACCCCTTGCCAGTGATGTGCCTGAAATCCCACAGGGAGGGCTGCCCTGAGAAGCTGTGGCTGGAACATATCCCAGGCCAGGCTGGATGGGGCTTGGTGTGACCTGGTCCAGTGGAAGGTGTCCCTGCCCACGGCAGGGGTGGGACAAGATGAGTTTTAAGGTCCTTCCTAAGCCAAGCCATTCCATGGTTCCATGATTCCACAAATCCATCCCTGTGCCACCCCTGGAGCTGCAGCATCCCCACCATGGGCAGCATCTCCATCGCAGGTCCACCCCCGTCCTGAGAATGGACAAAAAGCTGCTCCCAAGTGACCTGAGCGATGTGGCAGAGATAAAACCCTGGAGGAGCTGTCCAGCCCCAGAGCCTGGGGCTCACGGGGGGCTCAGGGGTGGCACTGGCAGCTCGGAGCAGTCGGAGGCTCCCCGTGGATTTCCAGCACCGACAGAAAATGGTGCCCGGAAGATTTATTCATTTAACGCATCTGGTAATTACATTTCGGCAGGTGGTGTGTGGGGCCTGGATTCCTTCCATGCACACCAGGCTCGGGAAGGCTCCAGTCCCACGTTTGATAAATCTCAGAATAGAATAAATAAATAAAATCAACAGTCCCCAGCTGCGAGTGCGGAGGAGGCACATCCTCTCCCTGTGCCACGCGTTCCTCTCGCCTCCCCCACGCCGGGACCGGGATCCGGCACTGCCTGCTCCTCCCGGGGATCCTCCGGGGGATCCGGCACTGCTCCGTCCTCCCTGGTGGGATCCAGCACAGCCCCCTCCTCCCAGGGAGGAGGATCCCAGGGATCCTCCCTGGTGGGATCCAGCAGTGCCCGCTCTTCCCTGGGATCCTCCCTGGTGGGATCCAGCAGTGCCCGCTCCTCCCTGGGATCCNCTAGCACTGCCCACTCCTCCCTGGTGGGATCCGGCACTGCCCGCTCCTCCCTGGTGGGATCTAGCACTGCCCACTCCTCCCTGGTGGGATCCGGCACTGCCCGCTCCTCCCTGGTGGGATCTAGCACTGCCCACTCCTCCCTGGTGGGATCCGGCACTGCCCGCTCCTCCCTGGTGGGATCTAGCACTGCCCACTCCTCCCTGGTGGGATCCGGCACTGCCCGCTCCTCCCTGGTGGGATCCAGCAGTGCCCGCTCCTCCCTGGGATTCTCGGGGCTGGGGTCAGGCAGTGCCTGCTCCTCCCGGGCACGGCATTCCCCCCGCTCTGACAGGCACGGGCACACGGGCTGGGGATGCAGAGTCAGCGGCTGGAGCGGGGCTGGGGCCAGCTCTCCTCCCGGAGTTACAGCTCTGGCAGGAATGGGGACAGCACAGGGGAGTCAACAAGGACAGAGAGAGCCGGTGGATGGAAAATCCAGAGCTTAAGGAGGGAAGGATGAGGCAGGAATTAGTGGTGAGAAAGAGGATGGCCCATGGAACACTGTGTGGCAAGAACCAGAGGAACTCATGGGGCAGAGGAGGCTGCAGGGGGAGGGTGGACCTGGAAGTGCTCAAGACATGAGCAGATGTGTCACCTCAGGACGGGGGTTAGTGGGCACGGGGGTATTTGGTGGAACGTTGGACTGGTGGTCTTGACGTCTCTCCCAGCCATAATGACTCCATAATTCCATGGTGATGCTGCTGGGGGGCTCGGAGGGGACAGCTCCAGGGGCTGGGCTGGGTGACACCCCAGGGCCTGGGGCACAGCTGGTGCACATGGGCCAAGTCCCATGGGGCATTTTTCGGGATCCCATGAGGTGTCCCATGGGTGCACAGGGTGCTGCTGGGCAGGACACGGCATGGGGGGCCCAGGAGCAGCTCCTGAGAGGGGCAGGGCTGAGGGCAAGGAAAGCTGGGCCCACAGCCTCCTCTGCAAGGCATCTCAGATTTTCCAGGCTGTCCCAGCAGGAGCAGTGGCAGTGCCAGGGCGTGGGCACTGCCTCCATGGCAGAGGATGCTGTAAGCACAGCTGGATGCTGTGAGCACAGCTGGATGCTCACACCCAGCCCAGCACACAGGAGACAGCCTGGCCTGGCAGGGGCTCTGCAGGAACCCTCAGCCCCTTCTCCCTGCCTGTGCCAGGGGGGCTCTGGGGGATCTGGGGGTATCCTGAGGCAAACGCCCACGGCAGGAGCCCATGGAGGGCACCACATCCCCCAGCAAGGAGCTGGCACAAAGACTGCGACTGGGTTTTATTTTTATACTTCACCTCCCTGCCCCCTTTGTAGAAATGACATAATTATGGGGATTTAATGTTCCACTGCTAAATTTCTTCATTTTTCAGGATAATTTCCACTATTTCATCAAGGAATAATTAATTGCATTGTCTTTAATCAGTTGTTTTACAAATCCAGCAGCGCAAGAAATTTTCCTAGCCAGACAATGCAGGCAGCTGCTCTTCCCTTCTGGGTGTATTAATGAAGTGAAAGAGCTCGAGCCAGGGAGAAAAAATCGGCTGGGAGAAAAGAAATCTATTGACAGAGAGATTGAAAAGATGACAGTGTAATCCCTTAATGTGTGTGCTGGGGAGCAGAGGGGAGAGATGGAGCCCAGGTGTAAGGGCAGGAGGAATTGGGCTGCTGGGGCTCGGGGTTCCAAAGCCTCTCCTCTCTCCTCCCAGGTCCTCAACATCAGATCATAATGTGGGGGTGCACAGGGGTGTCAGCACAAAAGCTGTGGGTGCATAACAAATCATGGAGTCATGGGATCACGGAATTCCAGAAGGGTTTGAGTTGGAGGGGACCTCAAAGTTCATCTGGTTCCAACCCCCTGCCATGGGAAGAGACAACTTCCACTATCCCAGGGTGCTCAGGGCCCCAAACAACTCCACCATGAACATTTCCAGGGATAGGAAAGTGTCTGAAAATGTCTAGAAGTATGAAGATGTTCATGTGCAAACGCACAGGTGTTTATCAAAGGGCCAAAACTGGATTTTAAAAAGCCATCTGAAAGCAAAACAAAAGCCACCCTGGCCCTGGGGCAGGGGACGTGATGGATGTGGTGCCGGTGGAGTCAGAACTCCAGCCAGGCTTTCCTCTCCTCTCAGTCCCTTCCTTCCCTGTGTCTCCCAGTCAGAGTTCCCCTCCAGGGCACACACTGGGTCCCATGGAGATCCCTATGGCATCAAGTCCAAAGCTGTCCCCAAAGGTCCCTGCTCTGGCATCTCTGGGGGTCTCCTCTCTGCCCCACTGCCTTGGGGTTCCCATCCTGGCTCTCCTGCCTGCCCCTGTGAGGTTCCAGGCAGCCCTGCCCTGCTCTGAGCCAAAAGGCAAAGAGAAGAAGCAAGAAGGATGAGACATCCAGATCCTTCCTGCTGATGCAGGGATCCAGGGGTGGGAGGGAATGAGAATCCCAGAATAGGTTGGGTTCAAAGGGGCCTTTAAAATCATCTAATTCCAAACCCCTTGCCATGGGCAGGGACACCTTCCACTATCCCAGGGTGCTCCAAACCCATCCAACCTTGGACACTTCCAGGGATGGGGATCTGGTGGTCTTTGAGACCTCAACATCCATCCAGGTCTCAGGGAGCATTTTCCACCTCAGTCACTGGCATTAACCTTCTCCATCTCCTGGTGGATGACGTACCACGATGGGGCTGAGCTCTGCCCATGGCCCTGTGCCACAGGGCTGGGTGGAGGCTCACCCCTCCCAGAGGGGCCCATGCCAAGCTCCAACATTTGGATCCGGCCTGGAAGCTCCAGATCTCCTTGAAAAGTGCAGCTGGGGATGTGTCACCCTCGAGGAGAGGTGACAGAGCTCTAACAGAGCTGTCCTCAAACCACCCCGTGCCAGGGCACCCCTCCCCTCCTGGGCACGGCAGTGCTGGGACCCACCCATGGGTGGGTGGCTGAGCTCTCCAGGGACCCAGAGCACCATTCCCTGCTGGGGACACTTCTCCATCTCATATTCACTCCTCCAGGCTGCCCAGGGCAGGGGGGATTCAGCATCCCTGGAAATGTTTTGAAGGTGGATATGGAATGGAGGACATGGTTCAGAGATGAACACATCAGTGTTGTGTTGATGCTGGACTCAATCTTAGAGGTCTTTTCCAGCCTTAATGATTTCATGATTTTATTCCAGTCTTTGCACAGCACTTCCATCAGGAAATCTGAGCAGGCTTTGCCAAGAGGTCACAACATTTATCCTAAAACCCTGTGCAGGGCTCTGTGCAGTGAGCTCGGTGGTTTTGGCACAGAAACAGGAGTGGCCACACTCAGGGTGCTCTGTGATTGACCAAGAGCCCTGCAGGGGCCAAATAGCCCTTAATGAGCCCAGCTCAAACAGGCTAAAGGACCAGGTGAAGGCCAAGAGGTTGGAAAGGGAAGGAAAAGGTTTCCATCGGTCTTGCTTTGATTTCAGTTGGAAATCAGTTGGATGGAAGTATCCTGCAGATGGATGGGTGGAGGGGCAGCCCTTGGAGTAACCCAGGAGCACTGGGGATGTGCTGCAGCATTTCACAGAACTCACAGAATTCACAGAATCACTGGGTTGGAAGAGACCTTCAAGATCATCGAGTCCAACCCAGCCCCAACACCTCAACTCAGCCCTGGGCTTTGTGGCCACATCCAGGCTTTGTTAAACACACCCAGGGATGGTGACTCCACCACCTCCCCGGGCAGAACATTCCAGAACTTTATCACTCTTTCCATGGAAAACTTTTCCCTAATATCCAACCTGTATTTCCCTTGGTGCAGCTTGAGGCTGTGTCCTCTGGTTCTGTCAGTTCCTGGAGAAAGAGCCCAACCCCACCTGGCCACAGCCACCTTGCAGGAGCTGTGAAGAGTGATGAGGTCACTCTCATTTCCAGCTGAGAGGGGCCAAATGGCCGCAGCAGTGGCACTGCCAGCTCTGCTCACACCCTGATGGACATAATGCTCCTTTTCTCATGAGAAGATGCACGACACCAGTGCCCTGAGCCTTTGGGAACTGTTTGCATCCAGAGATCCTTTCCCAGCCCCAGAGGGCTCTGACTCCAGGCCTGGGTAGCTGAGGACAGCTGAGGATGTGGTGCTGCAGCCCTTGCAGTGTTCTGGCTGTGGGAGGGTCCTGCTGAGAGACAGAGATCAAAGGCCATAACCTGGAGAAACTTCTGGAACAACCAGTCCCTCTGGAGCTTGGAATCACAAGGAATCAGGGTTATTCTTTACTCAGAGGGTGGGAGGCCTGGCACAGGGTGCTCAGAGCAGCTGTGGCTGCTCCTGGATCCCTGGAAGTGTCCCAGGTTGGACGGGCTTGGAGTGTCAGATTAAGCCCTTTTCTGATCCAGAGATGGGGTAAATGAGAGGTGTTTTAAAAACTTTTATTTTATTTTTAGTCTCATGTGAAGGATGAGTTAATATAGATGTTATAATTCACACTATTACAATCAGAAGCCAACTATTTCTTAATTATAGTACACTGTGAGTGTTTTCAGCACTGGAGCAGCCTGGGACAGTGCAGGGTGTCCCTGCCGTGGCAGGGGGGCTCTGGATGAGCTTTAAGGTCCCTTCCTGCCCAGCCCAGTCTGGGATTTTGTGATTGTTTGTCTGTCAGAGAGAGCAGGGACAGAGCTGTGTGTGCTGTGGTTTGCAGCTGGATTGCAGCACATCTGTCTGCAGCTCTGGAACAGAGCAGGAGCCGGGCTGCTGGGGTTTCCCTCGGTATCTGCTGCAATCAGGTGTCCCAGGGTTTCCCTCGGAGCTGAAGAGCAGTCGGGTGGGGAAGGAGGGCCGTGTTCCTACAAGCAGGGCCATTGTCGGGCTCTGCAGGGACACGAGTTCCAGCAGCAGGGGCTGGGCCACCTCCCCTCCCCAGCCAGAGACGAGCAGCTGCACCGCAGATAAGAACAAGATAAGGACCCCCCTTCCATCCCTCATGCCCTTGCTCATGGAATAAGGCAGGGATTTAATCCCGCTTATCTGGGAGGGCTGGGAGAGGCTGGCTGGCTCTGCAGCAGCCCCGCAGAGAGGAGAGCAGCCCGGCAGAGCAGCAGCAGCGGCTGTGCTGGCTCGGAACCCGCGTGTGCGGAGCCGGGAGAGCCGCGGGGACGGCAGGAGGTGCTGAGAGAGCAGAGAGCTCACACAGGGCTGAGGAGAGCCCAGGAATAGCCGGAGCTGCTGCAATCAGGCAGATTGAGCTGCCTGGGTGAGGATGGGAGGGATGGAGGGATGGAGGGATGGGTTCTGAGCGAGGAGCAGGAGCTGGATGCAGACAGGGAGTGGCAGGGAGTCACTCAGGTGTGCCCAGCACCTGAACGTTCGTGCCGTGCTGGCTCCCTGGCACAACAGAAACGCCGGAGATGCACTCACCGCCTGCCCAGGAGGGCTGAATTGCTAATTCCCCTCATGAATATGCACAGTAAGCACCGGAGCGCTCTCCAATCCGGCCCTGGCAGCACAGCCATGTGATTTAACGTGACTGATCACCCTGTGCCCAGCACACAGCCCACGCTAAATACCCACAGGATCCACAGAGTTAAATTATTTGAAGGAAAACGCAGCTCTCACATAATTTTCTGTAACAATCAGTACAATCGCAGGCAGCCTGCAAATATTCTGTGCATGGGAAGGAGCTGATTCTCTCTGGGGAACTCCTGCCCTGCTCTCTGAAAGCCGCCTTCTACAGCAACACCTTCAACAGGTTTCTGTGTGAGGAGTGTGGTCTTCGTTATCAAGGTGCTTTATACAGTTATCACCCCGAACTCCTCTGCAGCGTAAACATATCATTCCTGGGAGAAGCTGTCAGAGGAGGGCCAGGCTGCAGCTGCAATTAAAGCCCCAAACAATGCAGCCCAATAAATCACCGGCGCTACGGCCGGTCAGTGTCGCCAAGCATGGAGTGAGGATCTTAATTACATTTAGACCAAACAAGTGGTAGATTATTTATGGGATACTGTAAGTGCCTGACAATGGGTAGAAAGTCATTCCACACGCATCCCTGGGCATTTCAGAGTCCGGGTGAAGAGGTAGGGAAAGAGAGGGAAAGAAGTGGAGCCAATATTCATCACCGAGCAAAATTGGAAGGGAAAGAGCTGTTGCTTTAAATAAGGCCCAATTGCATCATCAATTTAAAAGCAATAGCAGCAGCTTCTAGAGAAAGCAGCAGCTGCCACAGGTGGCCAAACAGCTGGAGAGCTGCCAGCACCCACGGAGCCACCAGGAGCCTGGTGCTCTGTCACGCTGTGGCTCAGCTTTAACCCCTGTGCTAAGCACCCAGGCCTGCAGAGAGCCCTGCTGCACCCAGGGGCTATGTGGGCAAGGGGGGATCTGTTCCATGCCTTATCCAGCCTGCAGCTGGATTTCAGCACCTTCCAGATGTGGCCTAGAGGATGCAAGCTGGCTGGGGAAGCTCAGGGATCACCTGGATCTGCCTCCAGGCACACAGCATTCCAGGGCTCCTGGACCCTCAGAACAATGCTGTGCTTGAGGCCCAGCTTGGTGCATCACATCCAGTGCAGTGACCCTAAAGAGCAGAAGCTCCTCTTTGCTCAGGGTGATGGTCTCAGACAGAGTTGTGCTTGTCCCCATACTGTTTAGAGACAGGAATCCTTCTGAAAAAGCTGTTTGCTCACAAGAGCTTTCTGCAGGGAAATGAGTGGGTCTGTCCCACTGCCCTGGGCTGAAACAGCCCCCCTAAAGCTGTTAGAGGGTCAGGACTGTTGGCTGTGGCTGGACTACAGACCTGCAGTCCCTGCTCACTCCAGGCCTTGCTGCCAGGCTGGGATGCCAGGGGATTCCTGTCCATGTCAGAAAATCCCACAGGCTGTAAATGAGCTCACAATATGGAACCACAGAATACCCTGAGCTCAAGGGACTCCAAGGATGATCCAGTCCAACCCTGTCCCTGCCCAGCCCCCCCAACAGCCCCACCCTGTCCATCCCTGCAGTGCTGTCCAAAGGCTCCTGGAGCTCTGGCAGCCTCGGGGCTGTGCCCATTCCCTGGGGAGCCTGGGCAGTGCCAGCACCCTCTGGGGGAAGAACCTTTCCCTGATCTCCAGCCTGAGCTGCCCTGGCCCAGCTCCAGCCATTCCCTGGGTGCTGTCTCTGTCCCAGAGCAGAGATCAGAGCTGTCCCTCGGGAGGAGCTGCAGATCCCTGAGCTCTGCCCTCAGTGTGCCCTGCTCCAGGATGAGCACACTGCCATTCCTGGGTCACCTCGTGTGACCTGATGCCACCAGGCTGGTGGGTGCAGTGCTGGTGCCCCCGTGCATCAGGGAAGGGCTGGAGCAGGAGGGCTGTGGAGGCACAGACAGCTCCAGAGCAGGATGCTGTGGTGTCAGACAGCTCACCCAGACCCCGGCGAGCTGCTGAGAGCCTGGGGGCACTCAGGCCATCAGCTGGAACATGAACATTGTCAACACCATGAACGTGGCTCCTGCTCACACCAGGGGGATGCTACCCCAGCCCCCTCAACAAACCTCGGGCAGTGACATTGCCAGAGCACTGCCTGTCCCCAGCCTGTGCCCAGCCCTGCTCTCAGTGACCAGCCAGTGTCTCGCCGTTGTCCCCGCGGCTCTGTCTGCCCGTGCAGCCATGGCACAAGGAGGGCTGCCTGTCCCACAGCCCCACTTTGGGCCCACACCCTCCCTCTCTGGGCCCAGGCCCCCTCCACAGCCTGGGGCAGGCCAGCACGGCTGGGCTCGGCGCTCAGACGGGCACTGCTTGTCTAGACAGCGGCAGGGGGTGGCTCTGGGGTGTCCTTGAGCCCACGGCTGGCCAAAGTAGGTCAGATGAGTCTGTTCTACCAGCAGCTGTTTATTGCTGCTGACCCTCTGGTGTGGACACGTCGTTCCAGCTGAGCTGCCTGAAATCAGGCAAGGTGATCCCATCTCCAGCAGCCTCTGGTCCTTCTGCAGGGCCTTTGGCTCCCTGTCCCATCCCCTCCTTGTATGAGGGCTCCACGGGGTTTGCCAGGCTCCTCACGCAGTGGCTGTGAGCTCAGCAGCAATTCCAGGCAGCAGCTCTGTGTCTCTTTTAGGCCATCCTGAGGACCTGGCCCAGCCTGAAAGGTGGCACGGGCAGTGCCATCCATGTCTGCAGAACCAAGGACCACAGGTATCAACCACACCGCCCATAAATAAGGGACAACCCCACGTGTGTGCATTTTGTTGACCCAGCAGGACCAAATGTTTTCCTTGCTCTGTGCCATGAGACCCTGGGTGTGGAGCCAGCCCAGCAGGGCAGCCCCATCCCGTGGATGGGGAAGAGGCCGTGCTGCCTGCAGAGAGCTGAGACGGGACTGTTCCCAGCTCTGGGTGTGAATGGAGGCAGGTGACACAAAGCCCTAATTTCCTGGCATTGATTGAGCAAGCTGACCAGCCCAGCTGATCTCAGGCACTGGCCCAAGGCCACCCCATGCCACGAGGTGCCCAAAGCTCCTGATTGATGCCAAGGTCATGGCAAGGCAAACGAGGGGGAGGACCAGGAACCCACTCCTTGCTGGGGTTACTCAGCAGTGCTGGCCCACCTGCAGCCCCTGGGCTCCCTGTCCAGGCCAGCAGAGCCAGCTGGGGACGGGGATGTCCCGGTGTCCCACACGCCGGCCGCCTCTCTCAGGGTGCAAAGCACTTGGAGGAACGGGGAGTTAACGCTCTCCCCCCTCTCCATCCCCGTTCCCGTCTCAGCAGCCGACAGGCAGTAAAAGACCCTTCGCAGTTGTCAAGGCAACGCCGTATCATGGAGCCGGTGCCGTGAAGTGGCAGCAGCCGGGGGCTCTGCTCTCCTCTCCCCTCTCTCCATCTCCAGCGCTTCCCTCTCGAGCCCGCGCTGCCTCTGCCAGCGCTGCTGGTCCGAGGGCAGCCCATGGGGATGTGCGGGTGGCTCCCGCCCCAGCCGCGCTGGTCCCGGCCCCGCTGCTCGCCAAGGGGCCGCTGGTGATGTGGGACAAGCCCACGGTTCCTCGTGCCCCAGGCTCTGCCCTGACCCTCCTTCCCCGCAGGCTGCAACCCCACACCGGCCACCAGCCCGCCCCAAAGTGCCCACTTTGTGCTGAATGAGAGCTCCACGAGCCTGCTCCCAGCAGAGATGGGGTTCCATGGGGGCTGTCTGCACCCCACGGGGTCCGCAGGCAGTGTCACCCTGCCGTGTCCCTGCTGGGATCTGCCACAGGCAGAGATGAACCCTGCTTTGGACAGCCCAGCAGGGGCCACCTCCCTGCAGCTCCCCCCTTTCCCAGCCTGCAGGGGGATTGTGGAAGGGATCCCCTAATTTGTCCTTGTGGGGGCATCTGTCCAGAGGGAGATGCAGCTCTCTCAGTCCCCAGTGATGTGAAGGGTGACCTAGAACAGAGAATAGACAGAGCTAAAGAATAAAGCAGGGATTTATTAGGAGGTCTCAATGGATCCACCTTGAGCAGCACAAGAGCCCAGCCAGGGTTATACTTTAGGTGAACTCAAAATGGTCACCAAAAACGGATGACTGGTCATGGGGTCTCACAGTTTTATGAGTTCTGCTCCATTTGCATATTGGAGTTAATTGTCCAATTACAGCTTTACTCCACGAAGTCCCATCTTTTTTTGTTTTCTCTCTTCAGCCCATGTTGTTTGTGCTCCCGAGCCTGAGATTTGGATCATTTGTCCTTGGTTCCCAGCTAGAGAAGGAATTGTTTTTTCTCCCTGCTCTGTGCAGAGCTCACCATCCCATAATGTGAAGCCCAGCCCCACACACTAAAGCAGCACAGAATCTGAAAAATAGAAAAGCTAAAACCTGAGGCATCACTGCCAAGAGCAGCCTTCTGTTGGGGGAGCCACAACAGCTCCTGGGCATGGTGGAATGGGTGGGGATGAGCCTTTGCAGGTGTCTCCTACAGGTCAGGCTCCTCACAGAGACCAACAAAATCTGAAGACAAGGAGAGTTCCCTTTGGCAGCAGCCCTCCTGGAAGGGGGTTTCTGGAAATGCTGGTTGCATCTGGGGGTGAGCAGGGAGAGGAGATTCCCTGGATGGAGAGGTGTGGGGGGGCTGATGCCAGGGGCTCTGGAGGATACAGCTGGTGCAGGGCTGTCTTTGTCAAGCCCCAAAACAGCCTGGGAACCCTGGGAGACGGACATCACCTCTGAGTCCAGACATCACCTCTGAGTCCAGACATCACCTCTGAGTCCTGCTGTTGGCACTGCTGAGGGTTCACTCCTGATGGACACAGCCTCAAGCTGTGCCAAAGGAAATATAGGTTGGAAAAAGTTTTTCACAGAAAGAGTGATAAAGTTCTGGAATGACTTCCCGGGGAGGTGGTGGAGTCACCATCCCTGGATGTGTTTAACAAAGCCTGGATGTGGCCCTGGGTGCCAGGGTTGAGTTGAGGTTGGGTTGGACTCGATGATCTTGAAGGTCTCTTCCAACCCAGGGATTCTGTGAATTCTGTGAATTGTGGGAATTCTGTGTAACTGGGAGCTGGACGCCTGCCCTGGCCCTGCCATGTCCCAGCTCCATGTGGGGTGCTGTAGGGCCAGCCCTACACTGAGAAAAGCAGCAGGGGGATCATTCCCATGGGTTTGGAGCAGGACAATGCAGTCACAGACCATGGTGATGGGTGGGGACCACGAGCCCTTGTCTCAGGCCAGGTGCCCATCGTTCCCACCTGCCTGGGTCCCCACGTCCCCCTGTGTGGCCCTGCCAGGCTGCTGTGACCCCAGAAAAAGGTGCTAAAACAGGACCCATGAGCGTGGCCAGGCTCAGCACAGGGGCTGGGGGAGCAGATGCTCGTCCTCCATGCGTTTGGCATTTCCTGTTGCTCTCACTCCAGGGAAATGATTGCTGTGCTGGGAGGGATCTGTAAATAGACACTGCCCATGAACCTGCACTCCCCGGGGCCAGGACATGGCAGGAGCTCAGGGACTGCTGCCACAGCTGACACCCAGCCCCCACTGGGTCCCCTGCCCTGCCCAGCCTTCCCCTGCCTCGCAGGAGGGGAGGACACCAAAGAAATTATTTTTTTCTCAGGTAGGCAGTGCCTGGGCAGGTCTGGCAGAGAGGATGAGAGACAGGATCTCTTTGTGGTGCACAGGCACTCCAGGGTGGCATTGCCCTTGGTGTCACATCACTGCTGGCTTAAGCCCCCTCCCCACAGGAGTGCTTTGGGCTTGGGGCCACCTGTCCATCCCTGTGCCCACAGATGGGCAGTGGCAGTCACTGAGGGCTCCCCACTTCTGTTCTCACCAGGTCCTGGCAGAGCTGTCCCCACTGTGCCCTCCTTGGGCTGGGGAGCCACATCCCTGGGAGCAGAGCCCTTGGCAGGGACAGCCATGGACACCTCCCCACTTGTCACTGTCCCCTCTTGGACAGCAGTCCCAGGCAGCCTGGTGGGTGGGCACTGCTGTGCCTGGGCTAACACCATCCCTGGGAAGGGCTGATCCAGAAGCTTTCCACAGCTTTGCAATCGAAAAATTACAAGCCAGGGGAATTGGAAAGGAGTTAGAGAGAATGCCAGTCAAGATCTGAGCTCTTAAACCACTCGGACTCAGACTGAGAAAGGATTTAAACCCACAGCAGTCAGCCTGCTCAGGGCTGGGTCTGCAGCATGACCTTGGTGAGGCTCTCCCCAGGCAGGATCCCAGCACATCCCTGTGCCCCTGGGGAGCTGCTGCTGGTCCAGCACATCCCTGTGCCCCTGGGGAGCTGCTGCTGGTCCAGCACATCCCTCTGCCCCAGCACATCCCTGTGCTCCTGGGGAGCTGCTGCTGCTGCCCAGCACATCCCTGTGCTCCTGCACATCCCTCTGCTCCTGGGGAGCTGCTGCTGCTACTGCCCCAGCACACCCAGCACATCCCTCTGCTCCAACACATCCCCCTGCTCCAGCACATCCCTGTGCTCCTGGGGAGCTGTCGCTGCTGCCCAGCACATCCCTGTGCCCCTGGGGAGCTGCTGCTGCTGCCCAGCACATGTGCCACTCCACAGACTGCACCCAGCCTGCCCCGAGCCTGGGGTGATGCTGGGAGATGGCACCTTCCCCAAGAGGGATCAGCCCTGCACAGGAACCACAGCTGGGGTGGTGGTGGCTGTGCCTCCCCACAAATTTCACAAATCAGCAAAATCAGTCCGTGGGATCAAAGCCAGGCTTTCTGCCATGGGCAATGACAGCACTGAGGAGGAACCCAGAAGCAGCCATGGTCTGGGGACTCTCTGGCATGCAGGATGCAGGTTGAGGTCTCGGTGAGCACTGGCTGTCCATCCCTGCTGTCCATCTCTGCTGTCCATCCTGCTGTCCAGCCCTGAGGGGACACCACGGCCTCACGAAGAAGCTTTTCCCCTGCAGCACATTCTGACACGGCTCCCTAAGGATGCAGCCAGGCCCTCCGTGGAGCAGAGAGGACAGAGAGGACAGAGAGGACAGAGAGGACAGAGAGGACAGACAGACAGACAGACATCCCCCGGCAGGAGCTGGGCAGATGCTCCCGCTGGGGCCCAGCTCTGCTCTTGCCGAGGCTGTGACGGGGACGGGACCTCGGCGGGGCGAGCGCAGCTGGCAGGGACGGGCAGGATGCAGCCGGTGGGTGAGTCCTGCACAGAGGGGCCCTTCCAGCAGGGAGGAGGATGCCAGCGCCGGGAGGCTTTCCTTGATGCATCTCCCGCTGCGCGATGACGAGCTTCCTCGGAAAGGAGGGGACGGAACGAGAACGACCTCCCCACCCTGCCAGCCTGGAAAGCCTCACCCGGGCGATGCCAGGATGTGTTGTATCCCGTCGCCATGGCAACTGGCATCTCCCGGAGCCGAGGTGGGCGTGTGCGGAGTCATGGCACGGGAGCCGGGCGCGGGGTGACCCCGGCACACGCAGAGAGCAGGGGCGCGCTCGGGGGTCACCCATGCGGGGTGCAGGGCACCAGGGGTGGGCAGCAGCACCTTCAGCGCACTCCAGAGCATGGCACAGCCCAGCTGGAGGGATGGGGAGAAAGGAATCTGCAGGATGGGGGGTCCAGGGAATCCTCACTGGGGTGGTGGGGGTGCCCAGAGGGGCTGCACTGTGGCAGCTGGTGACATCCCCTTCCACAGCGCAGGGACAGCCCTGCCCGGTGCTGGGCCTCCTCCCTGCACCAGCTGCCTTTTCAGCTTCCCTCCTCCTCAGAAAGGCTGGAGGGTTCTCCTTGGAATCTCCCAAAGAAGCCCAAACCCCTCCGTTTTGGCTGCCTGGCTGGGCACAACGCTGTGGCTTCATGGGGTCCTTTCCAAATCCTGGCTGTCCACGTTTTCCCAACGACAGGCACGGGGCTGTGCTGCCCAGGCACCGTGATTTGTTCCTCCTGGGATGCTTGGCACAGGGGAAAACTCTCCGTGGGTGGACTCAAAGAACGAGGAGTCAGCTTCCGCCTGTCGCGTTATTTAAGTGACACCTACCACTCAGCAAGGTCAAGGAGACCAAATTTTTCCATCACAACTTGTTAGAAAACGGAAATGTTTCAACCCAGCAGTGGAATATTATCCCTTCTACTCCTCCCAGCTGGAGTGACTACCGTTTTCCTCAAAAAAAAAAAAAAATTAGGACAAAAATTATCTTGTGGGTTTGTTGTCACGTCATCCCCCTTCTTTGCTTGGGGTGGAAAAGGGGATGGAAAGGGAGAAGGTTTGAGGTAGGAGAAAACAAAAACTAACCCCTAAAAGCTGTGTTTAATTTAATGAAAAATTATGAGGAAAACAAAAAATGCATCTGAAATCCCTTCCAAAATGAGCAACTTTCTACCAGGCACCCTCAGGTGAGCAGCACCACAGCCTTTCCCCGGCACTGGCTCGGTGCTGAATCTCACTGGAAACCCATTTTCCAGCAGAACGTCCCTCGGTGGAGCTGTCCCCGTGTCACAGCAGCAGCTGCAGCCTCCCCAGCCTGGTTTTCCAGGCAGGCTCATTCCTGCCGGCAGGAGCAGGGATGACCCTGCCCCGCTGTACATCACACACAGAGGACAGCCCCGAGCGCTGCAGAGCCTGCTACAGCACAAATCTTGTCAGAGGATACTCAGCCCCACTCCTCCCCCTTAAAAAAAAAAAAAAAAAAAAAAAAAAAAAAAAAAAAGGAGATTAGTTCCTCTTCTAACCAATTCCAGCCAATTTATCCTGCTGCATCCACCCAGCTCCAGTGAGATCTCACTGGAGGCATCAGGGTGGGGATGTGGAAATCAGAGGGAGTGAAATCTGCTCTTCTGGAAGCAATAAATGCCTCCTGCCTTTTCCAGGCACTTCCTGACCTTGCTGCAGCTGATGGGCAAGTTTATGATCTTGCATTTTAGCTAAATGGAAGAGGCAATTATTCTTCCTTTCGGATTGAAGCGATTTTAGGAACAGAAATGCGAAACAAGTGAAGAGCCTGGCAAAAGCCAGCCCAGGAGGAAAACTGGGGTCCCCTAGGAGAAGAGCCAGAGATGGGAGGGCTGGCAGAAGGCAGCTGTGGAGCAGAGGGCGAGCTGGAGGGACTCTGGAGGGGGGACAGTGGGGCTGGGTGGCCCAGCAGTGGCACAGCTGGCAGGGGAACCCCCACGGAGCAGCCCCCAGCCCCAGCCCAGCGCCAGCAAAGGGCTGTGCCAGGGAAATCCCTGCTCCTTCATCACTGGAGCAGCTCCCGTGGCCTCAGGGCTGGCACATCACTCAGACCCGAGGATAACTGCACAGAAAAAACCCTGATGTGTTTCAGCATCTCTGCCCTGGTGAGCTGCAGCCCTCCCCTCCTCCCCTTGTCTTGGCTGGCAGCTGCTCCCCAGCCCTCGCCCCAGAGGAGGAGGAATTAACCCCAGCAAGCAGCTGGGGAGAGGAGAGGGGCCCTGAGCTCATCTGCACAGGACATGGGCACAGCAGGGGACAGAGGGGCATGGGCACAGCCTGGGGACATGGGCACAGCCTGGGGACAGAGGGGCATGGGCACAGCCTGGCGACATGGGCACAGCCTGGGGACAGAGGGACAAGGGAGCCCAGGGATATGGGCACAGCCCTGGGGACAGAGGGGCATGGGCATAGCCTGGGGACAGAGGGGCATGGGCACAGCCTGGGGACATGGGCACAGCCCTGGGGACATGGGCACAGCCTGGGGACAGAGGGGCATGGGCACAGCCTGGAGACAGGGGCACAGCAGGGGACAGAGGGACAAGGGAGCCCAGGGACAGGGGCACAGCCTGGGGACAAAGGGCATGGGCACAGCCCAGGGACAGGGGCAGAGTCTGGGGACAGAGGGGCATGGGCACAGCCTGGGGACAGAGGGCATGGGCACAGCCTGGGGACAGAGGCCTCACCAGCCCTGGAGCAAGGCAGATCTGGAGCAGATTTCACATGGACAGGAGTTCCCAAACCCTTTCCTCACTTTTCCCACCCATCAGTGGAAAGGAGGAAGTTGGGAGGATCAGGATCTTCTCCCTTCAACCCCCTGCTCCTGCTCCCTGTGCTGGGGGAGGCTGTGCAGGGCACTGGGGTAGGACCCTGCTCCCTCTGTCCTGCTGCAGGTGCCAGGCTGAGCCTCCTCTGGCACAGCTCCAGGATGTCCTGGATTTCCCCTGTGTGAAGCCACCTGGGGTGTCCCTGCAGCCTCCACCTGCCTCAGCTCGGGCTCTGCTGGCAGCACGAGCTGACCCAGGGCCAGCAGAAGGTGCCCATTTCTCACTGTGGGGTGGAAAATACAAGACTCTAGAAGAGAACAGCAGCCTGTGAGCCCAGGCTGAGAGTCACTGCTGTGCCATCCTGCCAGACCTCCTGGTGACCCTCACCCACGGGAAAGGTGCTGGGAACCTCACAGCGAGGTTCCTCACAGAGAACCCAGTGTGGTCACTGTGAGGGCAACATTTCTTCCTCTTTGGCCCAAAACAGAGCAAAGATGAGTTAATGCGGATTTCCCTGTAGACCAGTTCTGACCTGGACACTCAAACTGGCACTGGAATGTGCCAGGGCCCTGCTGTCCTCTCCCAGAGAAGGACAAACTGCAGCACAATTTGTCCTGGGGCTTTGAAATTTCCTCCCTGAGGACACCCTCAACCCCCAGCAACTTTCTCTGCTTTTCCTTCTGCTTTTCTGCCTGTCTCTGGGCCCTTGTTCTGCAGCAGAGATCTCGTCTGGGATGGGCTCCCTGGGAGAGAGGTGCCACAGGGTGATAGTGCAGAAGCCCCAGGCACAGGGATAGGCATAATTAACAGGATGTCCATAATTAGCATCCCCTGAAGCTCAGGCAAAACTCAGTAGTCATTTCCTTGCTGGAGCCTCTCCAGTTGGCCCTGACCAAGATCTCCCCACCTGGGTGAGGATTCTCTGGCTTTCCACAAACCCAGCACTGGGACTTGTGCAGGGGTTCTATAAAGAAACACAAGAAGGGTGCTGAGAGTGTCCAGAGGAGGCCACTGAGTCAAACCCAGGGCTGGGAGAGCTGGGGGTGCTCCCCTGGAGAGGAGAAGGCTCCAGGGAGAGCTCAGAGCCCTCCCAGGGCCTAAAGGGGCTCCAGGAGAGCTGCAGAGGGACTGGGGACAAGGCCTGCAGGGACAGGACACAGGGAATGGCTGCCACTGCCAGAGGGCAGGGATGGATGGGATCTTGGGAATTGGGAATTGTTCCCTGGGAGGGTGGGGAGGGGCTGGGATGGAATTCCCAGAGCAGCTGTGGCTGCCCCTGGATCCCTGGCAGTGTCCAAGGCCAGGTTGGAGCCACCTGGGATAGTGGGAAGGTGTGCCAAGGCAGGGGTGGAATGGGATGAGCTTTGAGGTCTCTTAAATCCCAAACTTTCCATGATTTTCACCTCCCATTCACCTGGGTCTGTCCCAACGCAGGAACAGAGCAGAGACCTTCAGCTCGGTTCTGCATTTTAAGCACCACCTCAAACCCCTCCTGCTCCAGCATCAATTCCTTTTTCCAAGGTGCTCCCAATAAACACAAATCCCACAGCACCAAAACCAGGAGTGGGACTGAAGGAAAATCCCAGCCCAGGAGGGTTCTGTGTCCCTGGGAGGGTGGGGAGGCAGCTCTGGTGCTGCTCCTGTCACAGGCACATCCCTGCCCAAGAGAGATTCCTGCAAGAGATTCCTCTGCTGTGGATAAGTCCAAGCAAATAAAGACACTTGGAAGGAGATGCTTTTCTTTTGGCAGCGAAAAGGTGCAGAACAAATATGTTTTTAATAAACATTTTGACTGAAATTGAGCTTTCTCACCGCAGGAATTTGATTCTTGTCATAATTGCACTTTTCAAGGGGAAAAATAGGTGTTTGGTCAGGTGGCTGGGATGTCAGTGAGCATCACACCCTGGGTAGCCGGGTCCTGCAGGGATGAGCAGAGGCTCAGGGCATGACAGCTCTGCCTGCCCAGCATGGGCTGAGAGGGGAGGCCAGGGGAGGCCAGGGGAGGGCAGGGCATGGGTTTCCTGCCTGCTGGCCCCTCATTTCCAAGGCTGCAGGTGGGAACAGGGGCAGCCCTGCCCCAGCTCCCCCGGGATCTGCCTCCTGCTCACCCCCAGGCACTGCTTGGGGACAGGGACATGTGCCAGAGGTGGCATGGAGAGCAGAACCCTGCTGTCCCCGAGGGACAATCCCTGTGCCTGGCCTCCAGAGCTGCTGCTGCCAGCCTGGAGCTCACTGGAACTGGGATGATGATGGGAAAGCTGGACTGGAAAAAGCCTGGAGAAGAGAAGGTTTTGGGGTGACCTTATTGCAGACTTCCAGCTGAGGGGAGACAACAAGAAACATGGAAAGGAACGATTTAAAAGGGCTTGGAGTGACAGAATAGGGTAAATGGCTTCACATGGACAGAGGAGGGGTTAGTTGGGATATTGGGAAGGAATTGAGGGTGGGGAGGCCCTGGAATGGAATTCCCAGAGCAGCTGTGGCTGTCCTATCCCTGGCAGTATCCACAGCCAAGGCTGGATGGGGCTTGGAGCAGCCTGGGAGAGTGGAAGGTGTCCCTGGCCAGGACAGGGGTGTGACTGGATGAGCTTCGAGGCCTTTTCCAACCCAAACCATTCCATGATTCCATGATTCTATGACTGACCACGGGCTGGATGCCTGGTGCTGCTCTGCATGAGAACCTGTGGGTATGGGAATGGCTGATGCTCCTCTTAGGGCTGTGCAGAATGAAGGCATCCAGCTCTTTCCTGGTTCATGAGTTTCCCAGCCTGGCTGCTGCCCCTTGGCTTGGCTTTCTCCATCCTGGTGCAGCTCTTCCCTTGCCTAACCTGTGCAGGCAGCACTGAGAGGAGTCCCTGGTGCTCTGGGAGGGCTGCTGGGAGTCTGCCCTGTGTTCCCTGGTCCTGCCAAGCTCGGGATGGCCAGGCTGGCTGGGAGCTGGGAGGGCTGTTGGTAATAAATGAGCGAGGAGCACATCTGCACGCAGCGGAGCCGCTCCCTGCCAAGCCGCTGCACTGCAGGACCACTCTCATCTGTCTCTCTTTAACAGGAACAAATGGAAATGAGCGAATCAATTAACACAGCACATTAGCAAAATGTCAGAGCCTCCCCATCGCACTTAACCCTTCCCTCAGCATGGGCTGAGGCAGCAGCGGGGTCACCCCGGCCCCATCCTGGCTGTGGCCAGCACAAGCTGTCCCCATCTGCCCCGGGAGCAGAGCCTGGGGCTGGGGTGGCAGCTGGGACCCCTCCCTAGGGATGGAATTTTTAAAAAGGATGTGTTTAAATAAAGAGTGGATGTGGCACTCAGTGCTGTGGTTTAGTTGATGAGGAGGTGTTAGGTCACAGGTTGGACTGGATGATCTCAAAGGTCTTTTCCAGCCCAGTTCATTCTGTGATTCTGGGAATGGCAGTGGGAGCTGTGGGACACAGCACAGCTGCTTTGCAGCTCCTGTAGACCCTCCTGGCTGTGGAGAGGAGCTGGCAGCACGTTTCCTCTGGAGCAGGGGCATGTCTGGGTGCCAGCTCCTTTCTCTCCCCATCCTTGCCTGGAGAAGCCGTGGTGAGGGCTTGGTGTGGCCGAGGTCCCCACGTGCAGAGCAGCTGTGGGTGCAGAATGGTGGAGCTGGGCTGGCCCAGCCCACCTGGGAGCTGGGCTTTTCTGCTGGCATGGATTTCACAGCTGTGACCCCTGTGCCACTGTGGGACACGGGATCAGAAGATCCCTTGTCCCTGCTCAGCAGCCCTGGCACACGTGTGAGCAACAGGAGCACCGAGCCCTCTCCTCCTGTGTGCCAGTAAGTGCCACAGGCAACAGGAGAGCTGTACTAAGACATAATAAACCCTCATCAGCTAATTAATAATTAGAGACACTTGTGCCTGAAAGCCTGGCTCCAGTGGTGGGATGATGCACCTCAGCTCTCCTGCCAGGCACAGCCAGCAGATGTCCAAACCAGGCAGGATCTCGGGGCTGGCATGGCTCCAGGCTGCAGGACACAGAGCTCCCAGATTCCCAGTCTCAGACACAGTGGCCACAACACCTCTTGCTTCTCTCAGCCCCTGTTTAGGAACAAACCCCCTGTGCCAGGGCCTGGGTGTCTGTCTAGGTCTGAACAGACAGGTGTCTGCTGAGGAAGGCAGGAGCCTCCCCTGAAATGGAAAATGCAAATCCCCTCCCTCTGAATTATTATCATTTTGAAATTAAGGGGCTCTCAGGCAAGGATACATGAATAGGAATAACAGTTCTTTACTAGGAAAATTAAAAATACAAATGCAATAGTACAAAACAAACCCTTGGCAGAGTCAGAATCCGACCTGACACTGGGCAGTTTTCTTTATCTCTCCCACAGCCAATCCTCCCTCCAGGAGATCTCTTCTGTCCATGGCCACTGAGTGTCCCTGCATGGCTGAGAAAATTCCATCCTGCCATTGGGAGATGCTCCGCCCAGGGGCAGGAGCCAAGCATTCCTACCTGGATCCAATCTGAGCCTGGCAACACCTCAGCAGCCTTTGCCCACTGCATTCCCAGAGGAGCAGCTTTCTTCTGCACTGCATTCCCAGAGCAAGAGCAGGCCCATCTCCAGCACCCCTGGAGCTTCAGAGGAAAACTCCACCCTTCTGCAGGATCCCTGCTCCACCAGAACCACCCCTGGCACTGCAGGAGGAGCAGCCACCATGGAATGGGACTGTGCAACACCCTGACCCACAGGGGGTCAGCTCCTCTCCTGACTCTGGCAGTGTTGTTTTGTATTACTACATTGTTTATATTTTTTTTTTATTATTATTATTTTCTTCCCTACTAAACAACTGGTATTCCTACTGCCATATCTTTGCCTGAGAGACCCTTAATTTCCAAATGCTAATAATTCAGAGGGAGAGGGTTTACATTTTCCATTTCAGGGGAGGCTCCTGCCTCCCTCAGCAGACACCTGCCTGTTCAAACCAAGACACAAGGCAAAGATGTGATGAACTCCAAGAAGTGAACACAGGGGCTCTGAGTGCCTGGGGCACCTCCCCAGCTCTGTGTCCCCCACCCACCCCCTGTCACCACCCCTGCCCAGCCCAATGGCCAAGGGTCACACGGGAAGTTCTGCCACATCTCTCTCTTTCCCATGGACACAGGTGTGGGGTTGTCTGTAGCCAGGGCTGGATCAAGCCAGGTCCTTTCATCTTTATTTTCCCTGCTTTTATTCTTGCTCCAGACATACCCCATGGATACTGCTGGTCATGTCCCATTGTGCTCACAGCGACCCTTTGAAATGCTCCCAAAGCCAAGGGGGATCCCTCCTGAGCAGAGCAATCCCACCAGCCAAATTCCTGCATTGTGCTGTGGGGTGATTACCCACCTCAATGGCCTCTAATCCACTGCCACAGATTCCCACAGGAGCAGTGGGCTGGAGCTCCCTGCTGCATACAAATCCTGCGGGCAGAATAGGGCCGGATTGTCAAGGCATCACCTCGATTAGGGGACGTGGCCCTGATAGCTCGGGGGACTTTGTGTCCGAGGCCCCCCGGCCCCACTGAGCAGGGTGTGAGAACAGCGAGGAGCTGAAGCAATCACTGCCATGAATTGATATTGTCCTCAGTGGCTGTGGGCTCTCCCAGCTGGAGATCCCAAAGCGCGGTGGACACGGATCCGAGCTCAGCGATGCTCCGGGACAAGGCTGTCCCGTGCCCGGTCCCTCCCCGTTCTGGGATGCTGCCCTGGGGTGATTTTATGATGCTTGTAGCCCCATTTGTCTGTTTAGCCCAGAAATAAGTTTTGCACCTTTAAGACTGGTACTGGGAGCAAAGGGAGGGAGAAGAAGTGCGGAGTTTGTTATCAGACACTGCACTCTCTCCTCCACATTCCTTCTCCTGGACTGTGTTGTCTGTGGACAGACAGACAGCAGGACAGAGCTCTCCTTTGCTTTTAGTTAGTTTTTAGCTCACTGAGGCAGAGACGTTCCCCGGACTGTGTTTTTTCTTTTTCTTCGGAACTGTTCAAACCTGCTCTGGACTGAGCACCCAGAAGAGCAGCAGCTGCTTTCACCTATAGCCCACCAGGCCAGGCCTGGGCCAAGGCATTTCCAGCACTGGAGGGACTCATAAGAGACTGAGTGAGCTGAGCTACAGCTCACCAAGGGGACTTTCTGAGCTTGTCATCTGTTTTGGAGCAGCAAGAGGCTTTATTGTTTAATATTGTTCATTTTTTGGGCTGGTGAATGCTTTGCCTGTTAACTAAATAGGATTTTTCCACTTTTCTCCAAGGAAATATTTTCCCGAACCAGTTGGGGGAGGGGCTGCTTGAATTTGCTTTCTAGAGGAACCCCTTTGGAAGTTTTTTTCCCAAAATTGCCCTAAACCAGGACAAATGCTCTGGAGAGGCTGCGTGTGACTCAGTGGGGGTGTCTGTAATCTGTGCCCCGCTGCCCATCCCAGCCCTGTCACGCTGCTCTGCAGGGGCTGTCAGGGCTCGGGGCTGCCGTGGTTAATGGGCATGGCAGGGGCCCGGCTGTGCTGACTGACGTGCCAGACAGCCGAGCTGTGTGAGACCTGGCACCGAGCTGTGTGCCAGCCCCAGCCCGGGCATCCTGCTCCTCCTCCCCTGGAGCTCCTGGGCACGCGGAACAGCGGCAGTGAGGAGAGTTGAGCGCTCCCTCACCTCCCCCTGTGAGCTCCTGCTGCCTGCTCAGCCCAACGCAGCTCCGGGGTCTCCAAAGAGCCCAGCAGAGCCAAGCTGAGACCGGGGCTGAGAGAGAATTCCCAGAATTCACAGAATCACAGAATTCACAGAATCACTGGGTTGGAAGAGACCTTCAAGATCATCGAGTCCAACCCAGCCCCAGCACCTCAACTCAACCCTGGCACCCAGGGCCACATCCAGGCTTTGTTAAACACACCCAGGGATGGTGATTCCACCACCTCCCCGGGTAGAACATTCCAGAACTTTATCACTCTTTCCATGAAAAACTTTTTCCTAATATCCAACCTGTATTTCCCTTGATGCAGCTTGAGACACTGGCCACTGGCCACAGGGGTCTCCAAAGAGCCCAGCAGAGCCAAGCTGAGACCAGGGTCGAGCTGGCCACTGGGCAAGTGCCTTGGCTCCAGCCCTGCCTGCCATCAAACAGCCAGGCTGAGCAAACCTGGGCTCCAGGGCAACCTGATTTAAACCATGGCAGCAGTTCGGGGTCTGGCCTCTTCTCCCAATGAGCCTGAGTGTGCAGAGATGCCCATTGCCCTCTGACACTTTGGGACAGGATGAGGAAACACAGCAGCCCTACAGATCTGTGTGTTTCCCCACGGTTACAGGGCTGTCCCTGTGGGTGCAGGGTCCTGGTCCATATGGCAGAAACCTCACAGACACAGCAAGAAGGGGCAAATAAAGGCAGGAGAGGGATGGGAGCATGAGATTCAGTCCCACAGGTTACTGTGGTGGGCTGGCTGGTGGCTCCAGCTGATATCCTACTGATATGGGGCAGCCAAGCCCATCCAGGACAAACCAAGCAATGCTGGGAGCAGTGACTCCTGGGCAAGGGGACAGCTCGGACTTCTCGGCCCAGTGTTACCTCAGGTGGAGTCCCAGCCCCAAGCCACCAGGAGATGGGGATCTGGGGAGACCTGCTCTCCCTGCAGACTCTCCTCTCCCAGCTCAGGAGCAGTGTTGGTGTTGCTGGCCCCACAGAGGGGTAGCTGTGGATGCAGGATGTCGCTCTGGCTCCCCAGGCTGGCAGTGGGACACTCCCCAGGGTCGGGTGAGCTCCTCTCCCAGGGAAGGATGAGCCCAAGTTCACCAGCTCCCCCACAAGCTGCATCTGCTGCCTTTCATGGCTGACACACAACCCCATCATCTCACACTAGAAATTTATGTAAATGTGTACATATTTCTCTCCATCTCTCTCATACAGTTACAGTCGTGTTTGCAGTGCTCCAGTCCTCCAAGAGGGGTTAAGGGGGTTAAGGAGGGCAGTCCCTGCACCCTGGCCAGCAGAATTTGGGTTGGGCAGCTGCCTACAAAGCAGCCAGACCCCATGGATGTCCATCCAGCAGTCTGTCCTTCCACCCACCCTCTGCAGCATCCCCCAGTGCAATGATACAGATACAGCCCCACTGGGACCTGTGCTCTGCAAGAGATTGTGCACAACCTTTCTATTAAAAAAAAAAAACCAACAAAAACACATGGTAAGATCCTTCCTTCCAAGCATGTTCACAATCCTTGACTAATCTGCTTCTCCATTCATATTTTTTATCTCTCCATCTCTCCATCTCGCTATCCTTTCCCCTTCCCTCCAGTGCCTCACCCCAGCTCTCTCCCAGAGCCTCCCCCACGCAGTTCAGCTGTAGGGAGCCATCTGTTTGTCTGTCTCTGCAGCCATCTGGGTGTCTGCCTACAGTGTTTGCTGTGTCTCCAAAGCATATACAGCCTGCATGTATAGGTCTAGCAAGTCACTCTCTCTAAGCTGCGTTCTGTGGGCTTCATTAACATGCAAATTAGCGAGATCTGACTGGCTCACTTAGCTGCTGCTTCTCTTAGACAGCCATGCAACAATGCAAATACTAATGAGGCTCTGGAAATGGCACTTGCTCCAGAGCTAAGCAAGCCTGCACTCGGAGCAGGCACTGGCAGTTCCAGGCATGCCAGCCATCCGCACACCTGCTGGAGGACTCAGGACAGAAGGGATGGGTGATGGATGGATGATTAGGGCACCGATGCGGAAAAAGAGGCGAGAATTCCCGCTCTGATGGAGATGCCAGCACTCCCAGCCTCAGGATCCTTGGCTCCAAGACCCCTTTGTCCTCGTTGCCACACGCCAGTGCTCTGGACCCAGCCACCCACGGGATCCCCCCACCATGGCAGCTGACCCAGATCCACGCTGGGCTGGGCTGTTTCCCCACACCAACATGCTGGGCTCCACCTTCAGCCTCTTCTGGGCTCGACAGCCCCGAGGTACCTGGGCACACCTGTGTTCCCTCACAGGGCTGCTCTCCACAGCTCCCAGAGCCACCTCCCAGCATGGAGGGGACAGAGGAGCTTGGGGACAGACCCTCCAGAGGGCTCGGGGACAGACCCTCTGGGGGGCTTGGGGACAGACCCTCCACGGGGCTCAGGGACAGACCCTCCAGGGGGCTCGGGGACAGACCCTCCATGGGGCTCAGGGACAGACCCTCCATGGGGCTCAGGGACAGACCCTCCATGGGGCTTGGGGACAGACCCTCCACGGGGCTCAGGGACAGACCCTCTGTGGGGATCAGGGACAGACCCTCCATGGGGCTCAGGAACAGACCCTCCATGGGGCTCAGGGACAGACCCTCCATAGGGCTCGGGGACAGACCCTCCATGGGGCTCAGGGACAGACCCTCCATGGGGCTCAGGGACAGACCCTCCACAGGGCTCAGGGACAGACCCTCCATGGGGCTGGGGACAGACCCTCCATGGGGCTCAGGAGCTGCTCCCTGCCTCCTGGTCCCCGGCTGAGAGCCGTGCCAGCCCCTAGGCTCTCCTGCTCCGCTCCCTGCAGGCACAGAACAGGAGTCCAGGTCGCCATGGAGGAAGTTCTCTGTTACTCTTCAGCTCCATCACCTCCTCTAATGATAATTCAACCACACACCTCCTTGTAAAACATCGGGGATGATCAAACGCTGTGCAGCAAGATGAAGGCACCTCATCTTAGGAACCCGGCTTCCGTATTCCTTTTTATCCTGGAGATAAAATAAAGAACCATTTGCTCTGGCTGCTGCTGCTGTCTCCTGCCTCTCCTCACCCATGCCGCTCCCACCCCCCTGGGAGGGAGCAGGGCAGAGCCCCGGCTGCTGCTGCACCCCGGCCCTTTTCATCTCCCCCTGATGCTGGCACGGGAGGAGCCCAGAGCAGCTCCTGCGGGCTCAGTGTGTCCTGGGGGGAGACAGAATCAGAATTTCCTGAGCTGGAAAAACACCCCAGGATCATCCAGCCCAGCCCCTGTCCCTGCCCAGACCCCCCAACAGCCCCACCCTGTCCATCCCTGCAGTGCTGTCCAAAGGCTCCTGGAGCTCTGGCAGCCTCGGGGCCGTGCCCATTCCCTGGGGAGCCTGGGCAGTGCCAGCACCCTCTGGGGGAAGAACCTTTCCCTGCTCTCCAGCCTAAATCTCCTCAACAAAGTTTCAGGGATGTCCCTGTGATGCCTTAGGATTTTAACTTTTATATTTTCCATATATTTGTAACCCTGCAATGTTTGGAGTGTAGAACTCCAAACTCCATACACAGTGTGAGCTGCTGCTTTCCCAGTTTGGGCAGACACAACAATTCCTCTCCAGGCCTGGGAATCAAGGACACCTCACTGCCTCAGACCCCGAGAGATGGAAACAAAAGCGAGTTGAGGAGAGCAAACTTGGGGTCAATGACTTCATTAGCTGAAGCTGTAATTGGAAGATGAACCCTCAGTATGCAAATGGACCAAACTTATAAAAGTGTGAAAATCCATGACCCATGGTCCATTTTTTGGATGCAGCCCCTGGGGGGCTTCATCGGCCCTAAATGTACTTGAAGGCCCTTCAATAAATATAATGCTTCTTATTCCCTTAATTT
The DNA here is from genome assembly GCA_013400575.1 of Peucedramus taeniatus. Lineage (NCBI taxonomy): Eukaryota > Metazoa > Chordata > Aves > Passeriformes > Fringillidae > Peucedramus > Peucedramus taeniatus. The sequence goes on from WBNO01002720.1 coordinate 30,749, forward strand.
TGTCTGATCTCTGTTTTTAGGTAGTCCTAAAAAGGCATCACCTGTCTCTCCTGTGACAAGGTGATGTTATTGTGTAGGTGCCCACGGCTGCTTCTCAGTGGCAAAGCCAAAGCAGCCACCACATTCATCCTGCCCATCCTAAGGCCAGCACTGCTTCCCCAGGCCTAAAGATGCTCCCCAGTGCATTGGGATGAGGGACAAAAACCAGCCTGGGCTGAGGAAAGTGAGGGATTCAGGAGTTCACAGAATCACAGAATCACTGGGTTGGAAGAGACCTTCAAGATCATCGAGTCCAACCCAGCCCCAACACCTCAACTCAACCCTGGCACCCAGGGCCACATCCAGGCTTTGTTAAACACACCCAGGGATGGTGACTCCACCACCTCCCTGGACAGAACATTCCAGAACTTTATCTTTCTTTCCATGAAAAACTTTTTCCTAATATCCAACCTGTATTTCCCTTGATGCAGCTTGAGACTGTGTCCTCTGGTTCTGTCAGTTGCTGCCTGGAGATGGTACTAAGGACAGGGCAGGTGCTTTGGAGCTTGGAGGTAAAGCACACCTGGAAAACAGATACTGAATGGGCAGGATGACAAAACACAGGCAGGAAGAGTGGCTTGTCCAGAGAACATCACAGAAACAGCCACATTTCAGTGTGGGAGGGGGTAAGGTCTGGAGCTGGCCCAGCTCATCACAGGCTCAGCAGCAGCCCAGGGCATTTTGGCATCCCTGTGCTGTTGTTTCAATGGCTTTTCCTCCCTCCAGAAATGGCCTCACAAGAATCCCCTTCAGGGAGGTCATCTCTGCCCTGCAGCCAGGTCTTTAAATAAGGTGAAAATTTAAGGACAGCCCAGGAGGCAGAATTTCCTCCTGGCTTGTAGACAAGTGCCTGAGTTTACAGAATTCACAGAATTCACAGAATCACTGGGTTGGAAGAGACCTTCAAGATCATCGAGTCCAACCCAGCCCCAGCACCTCAACTCAACCCTGGCACCCAGGGCCACATCCAGGCTTTGTTAAACACATCCAGGGATGGTGACTCCACCACCTCCCCGGGCAGAACATTCCAGAACTTTATCACTCTTTCCATGGAAAACTTTTCCCTAATATCCAACCTAGGCAGCTCATTTCTGGTGGAAGAAGCCACCAGGAGCTGGTGCTCTCTTTGTGGGAATTCCATTGGCCAGAGATGGGTTGTCTGTGCTGAGACACCTCTGCCTTGTGTGGCACAGCTGGGCACAGCTGGGCACTGCAGTCTGTCAGGTACCAGGGCTGTTCCCTGCAGGATGCCAGGGAGGTTGTGCCAATGCAAGTGCCAATGCAAATGCCACGTGGGCCCCTGGTGACTCCTCTGTGACTTGGCATGACCAGCCCTGTGCAAATAAGATTTTTGGATAAGGGTCCACATTCCCTGCTCAGGGAATTCCCTGGGATATTGGCTGCACACACAGAGTGTGCCTGCACATCCTGACTGTGTGGGGAGCCCGTGGGTGGGGAATGGGCCCTCTCAGATTCAGCTCTGTGTGCAAGGAACGTCTTGGATGGCTTCTCTTGGATGTCTTGAATGGATTTCTTGGATAGCAGAAGAATCCCACTGCCACAGGAATATGGATGAATGCAATAGGAAGGAGCTGTTCCCCTCCACCACTTGTCCCTGGCCTGTCAGTGTCCAAGGGCTCCACTGCTGCATCCATGGAAGGGACAGCTCCATTTTCCAGCCCTGGACTCTGGAAACTCAGTGTTTCTACTCTGGGAAACAGCACTGCTGTATTGAGGAGCTGCGGAGAGCAGCTGAGGGGGATCTGTGGCAGGATCAATCCCTGTGCTCCAGGGACACCCCGTGCTGGGCTCTCTGCACATCACCTGCCCCAGCTGCTCCCCAGCCTCTCCTGCCCCAGTGTGGCCTCCAGCACTGGGCTGGTCCCTCACCTGCAGTGGGCTGTGCCCCTCTGGAGAGCACTGGGCAGTGACAAACACGCCCCATGTTGCTGGGACCTGCAGTAGAATAAATTTATGCCCATTCAGGCTCCTGTCCCAACCCCTGATGCTCAGTGGCCCCTTGGCTTGGTTCTGGTGCCACAGCCACATCCCTGCTCCAGCCTGAGGCTGCAAAGATGTGCCCTGAGGCTCTCTGGATGTTCATGAAAGGATGGAAAGAGCTTCCACATTTTGTTTCTCTCCAGAGCAGCTCGTTACCCATTTTTAATCTGAAGTAAGACCTAAATGTCCCCAAGCTGTCACTGTGTCTGGCTTCCAGATTGCCCCTGGCTGGACAGGCACAGCTCCCTGTGCCCCCTGCCAGGCACAAGCTCTGCAATAAACTCAAGAGAGGCAGGAACCATCCTAGAAACTTCCCTCAGAGTGACCAGAGCCCAGTCCTGATGCTCCTGCCTTGCTCTTGTCTTTCATTACCCACGCTTTGCCTTGGACCAGTGACAGGATCTGGCCAGGGCAGGTTCCCAGGTGCCCAGCTGGCTCCTCACCGTGCCCCAGGGACCTTCCACAGTCCATGCTTGGCACAGTTGCCATCTCCTCCCTTCCTGGGACTGCAGACACCCCACTGTCTGACAGAGGCACACCCTACACAGGGCCACGGCATTTAAGGATGTTGACAACTTCAGAGTTGAGTGAAGAGGGATCAGTGCCACCCTGTTGGGTTGGGAAGAGCCAAATCAAGGGGGTTGGGTTGGGCCAAAGTCAGGAGAGGCCTTGTGGGTCAGGTGAGCAGGAGCCCCAAGGCCTCCTTGACATATCTGTGATCCCCAGGTGGCAAAACAGAGCACGAGGCTGGGCTGAGCCTCTCCAGGAGTGAGGGCAGAGCAACTTCAGGGGCAGACTGAGCAGTCTGGTGCCAGGAGGGTCTGCACTGACTTTTCTTAGGCTTTAGGGCATTCTCTGGCACATTGCATGGAGGGGTAAAGTCTTCCCCAGCAATGGCAGCAATTCAGAAATTATGCAATCCCAGAATAGTTTGGGTTAGAATGGACCTTAAAGTTCGTCCCATCCCACCTCTGCCATGGCAGGGACACCTCCCACTGTCCCAGGCTGCTCCAAGCCCCAGTGTCCAGCCTGGCCTTGGGCACTGCCAGGGATCCAGGGGCAGCCAGAGCTGCTCTGGGAATTCCATCCCAGCCCCTCCCCGCCCTCCCAGGGAACAATTCCCAATTCCCAAGATCCCATCCATCCCTGCCCTCTGGCAGTGGCAGCCATTCCCTGTGTCCTGTCCCTCCAGGCCTTGTCCCCAGTCCCTCTGCAGCTCTCCTGGAGCCCCTTCAGGCCCTGGGAGGGCTCTGAGCTCTCCCTGGAGCCTTCTCCTCTCCAGGGGAGCACCCCCAGCTCTCCCAGCCTGGCTCCAGAGGGGCTCCAGCCCTCAGCACCTGCCCTGGGAAGCTGCAGAGCAGGGGGGAGCTCTGGTTCCCCTTCGTGTGGCCCCTCCGAGCTGCAGCACAACCCCACAGCCCCCCACGCCCTCTGCCCACCCCCAGGCTGGAGCTGGAGCTGGATGGACTCTGCCCAGAGACAAAACATCCCAGAAACTCATCAGTCATGTCCAGGCTGTAAAACACTACGAGAGGGAGCAGAGCCAGCGACACCTTCACTTCTTTTCATTTCATTTCATTTCTGTCCGTCGTGCGCGCCGCTCCCCAACAGCCGGAGCGGGGCAGAATAAAACACCTGCTTAATTTGACCTGTCGACTCTTCAGAGAGCAGCGCTGGCACGAAGGTCACCTCATTAAGAGGAGAGAGAGCCACGTCCCCACCCGGGGGAGGCTGGGTGGCTCCAGCTGCTGAAGGGTGACCTTTTCTGCTGGCGCACGGCGCGGGAGGAGACGGGGCCTGGCACGCGTGCTCCCACCCAAATGGCAGTTTAGTTCCACAGACACTTACATGTCCCAAGCACTGGTTTTGAACTTTTCATTCTCACCAGCTTGTCAGCTCTTGAAGGCTGGAAGTGCCTGCGGTGTCTCCAGCTCGCTGATGGGGCGAGCACGACACTGCAGCAAAACCACTGCATCCTCCCTGGCAGGATCACAGAACATCCTGAGCTCAAGGGACCCCAAGGATCATCCAGTCCAACTCCAGACCCTGCCCAGCCCCCCCAACAGCCCCACCCTGTCCATCCCTGCAGTGCTGTCCAAAGGCTCCTGGAGCTCTGGCAGCCTCGGGGCCGTGCCCATTCCCTGGGGAGCCTGGGCAGTGCCAGCACCCTCTGGGGGAAGAACCTTTCCCTGCTCTCCAGCCTGAGCTGCCCTGGCCCAGCTCCAGCCGTTCCCTGGGTGCTGTCCCAGAGGTTCCCACCCCCAGGGAGGTCTGGCTGCATCTTTGCCCACCCAGCTCCGAGCAGAAACGGGTCTCAGCTGCCTCGGCTGCCATCTCACCATCCTGGTGGGTGTGACCCAGGGGTGGCCCCTGGGGACGCAGAGTGTGCAGGACACCCCAGCACAGCCCCGCTCGAGGTGCAGAGTGAATGTGGTCCCTGCTGGGCCCCTGCCGGCCCTGCTGCCCTCGCCCCAGGCGGGTCCCTGCGTGTCACACCCCGTGGGCAGCAGGGCACTGCCCGGTCACCAGCCCCATCCCTGTGGAAAGCACCTGATCCCGCTGTCCCCTGCTCCTCAGAGGAGCCTTTGGAGCGTTTGGTTTTTTTTTTTTTTTTTTTGCCTTTCCATGTTCTCACCGAGCTGGGGAAGGAGAACATGAACTTTCCTCGCCAGATTGCAGCTCCGGCAGCCCGGCAGAGCTCCCCGGAGAGCCGCCCTTCCACCCCTTCCGAGCAGCGCAGGAGAGCCGTGCCCGCCTCCTCCCCGGCTCTGCCCTCCGCAGACCTTTAATTCTTTCTCCTGCGATGTTAATCTCGGAGGTGGTGCACAGGTCAAGTTTAATATGCTATCCTGGGGGAGTTGCATTCAGAGGCAGCGAGAGGGAGCCCGGCGGGTCAGGGAGGGTTTCCCGTGCGCTCCCAGAGCAGCCCCCAAAGGCAGCAGCAGCAGCAGCGTGTGCTCAGCAGGCGCCGGGGGAGGGAGATTCCCGCACTCCTGGCTCCTACCCACGGCCTCTCCTGCAGCACATCCCCCACGGCCACTGTGCCATCGCCCAGGGCCACCCCTGACTCGCCCCAGGTCCCCGTGCACAGCGTGTGACACCACCCAAACCCCTGGGGACAATGGCAGCGGCACGGACTCCCCCCTGTGCCTCAGTTTCCCCAGCTGGAGAAGCGGACTCGGGGATATAGGAGGTACCTATGGGTGGTTCTGCTGTGAGATCTGTGGGGGACAGAGCCCCCCGGCACAGCGGTACCTCTCTGAAGCCTCGGTGGGGTGCCAGGGGGTTGTTGATGGCTCCAGGCAGCCAGACCCCACCCCCGTGCAGCCCCAGACCCCTCCCGCCCTCAGCCTGGGCACACGCTGCCGTAATGGGAAAGGACAGGCAGTAAAAGGCTGTGATGGGGATCATAAATATCCATTAAAGCAGCTTTTAATCCACCCTGCGAGCAACAGGGCTGGGGGGAGCAGAAGGCAGGAGCCTGGCGGGCTGTGTGTGGGGCCAGGTGGCACCCAGGGCACGGGGCATCACCCCAACACCCCTCACTGCCCGGGGAGGGGATGAGCCACCCCTGCAGGGTCCAGGGGCAGTGCCCCGGCTGCCAGCCTGCCTCCTCCAGCCCTGGCACAGCCGCAGAGAGCTGCCTGACTCCGATCCATCCGGGAAATGCCCTCCGTGCCCAGACCGGGAGGTGAAGCACAGCCCCTCTGCCCCCAGCGCTGCTCTGGCAAAGGGGAAGGCAGGTTCCTGCCTCCACTTGGTGCTGGGAAGCAGAGATGTGTCACAGCCCTGGGTTCATGAAGGGAAAATCCTGGCAGTTCTCCATCACACCCACCAAAAGCCCCCTCAAGAACACCCTGTTTGTGCATGGCTGCTCATCCCCTGCTCCGTGCATCCGGCTCCTGCATCCAGCCTTTCCTGCTCCCCAGGGACAGCAGGCTCTGGGTACCAAGGGCACTCTCTTTCCGACTCCTGTTGACGAGTTTCTCTCCACTTTGTGTACGATGTCTTCACCTCCCTCCCTCCCAGCACTGCCACTCACTATTTATGGCTGTACAGCTGAGAGCAGGTCACATCTGTGTCCTTCCTCTGGCTCCAGCACAGGACAAAGTGCCCCTGATTGCTGCTGCCTCCACACAATGCTCTGTGCCACAGCCAGCTGCAACATGGCAGCTCCATCCCCTCGGAATCTGGGGGCTTCCCAATGCAGATTTTCCCAAAATGTACAAATTTCGAGGGGGGAAAATTCACCCAGAAATATCCAAACATTTCGCTGGGTTTTGATGCTGTTAAATCATTAAACAGTAAAACACTAGATAGACTAGAAATGTAGATTTGGAGTAATATGATAATATAAAAGCCCAAATGGAATGAAACCAAATGATAATGTCAAATTGAAATGTTCGCCTCTCATTGGAAAAAAATCCTTTCGACGTTATTGAAACAAAATGTGAAAGTTGAAATCATTTGATTTGACACTTCTCCATAGAAAAATATCATCAGGATCGACATGTTCCCAGGAGATGCTCAGAGTTTAGAAGCTGCTCTTCTGGAAAAATGTTGCCAGACAGAAATAAGACAGAGCAAAGCAGCCTTGTTCTCCTGTGCCCCTCTCTGAGCTGGAGGCTTGGCACAGAGGGGTGGAGGGGAGGCTGGAAAGGCACAGGGCAGGTTCTGCCCTTGACCCCACTCCTCACACACCTCTGTCCCCAGGACAGTGACCTGCTGCTGGCCTGTGTCCCCTCCCTGCAGGGCCAAGCTGGGTGGGGACTTGTCCTTCCCCCAGCTCCTCCTGTTCCTCCTCTCCTCAGCCAGCGCTGTCACAGCAGGGCCATGGCTCATGCCAGCACCAGAGCTGGAGCTCCAGCATTTTACAGCACTTCCCCTTCACAGCATTTTTGTATTTTTTTCATGCCTTCTCCAGGGTATGGCACCTGCCAGGACAGGATGTGCTCTGAGGTGCCAGCCAGGGTGGTTTGCACCCCTCTGGCACTCTCTGGGTCACCCAGTGTGCAGGGGGTGGGGAGGGTGCCCAAAGGACCAGCAGCAAGTGATATCCTCCCCTCTGCACATGCCTTGATAACCTGGCACCTGCCTCCAGAAAACACTGCCTTGGGGTGTGCAGAGCCCCCAGCCAGGATCAGGGAATCATTAAGGCTGGAAAAGGATCCAGGATCATCAACTCCAAGCTGCAGCTGAACACCCCCGTGCCCACTGACCCACACCATGAAGTTCCACACCCACTCACTCTTAAACACTTCAGGAATGACGTGCCCTGGGCAGTGCCAGTGCTTGACCACTCTTCCAGTGAAGGAGATTCCCTAATACCCAGCCTCCCTGGGACAGCTTGGGGCCATGTCCTCTTGTTCTGTCCTTCTTACCTGGGAGCAGAGCCCATCTCCCACCTGGCTCCTCCTACCAGGGAGCTGGAGAGAGCAAGAAAAACCCTGAAAACCCCCCACCCCAAACCTCCCTCCCTACCGTGGCCTCCAGCCTGGACAGGAGTGGGTTCAGCATCCCCTGAGCTGTTTGAGTGGGGCCAAACCTCCCTCCTGGCTCTCTCCTCCTCCCCAGGCTGCAGAGCTCGCCGGGGCTGGTGCTAATGAAGATTTCCTGCAGCGCTTGCTTAGCAGAAAATGATTGGTTACACCCGAGCTCGTAATTAAAAAAAAGAGAGCAAGTGCACTAATGGGTATTTATTTGACTGTTACCTTGTCATGTATTTATCGATGCAGATAAATTCAAAATCATTAAATGCTTTACAGGGCCTGACAATTTACAGCCCCTGTCAGTGCCCTGCCTCTGCGGCAGCAGAGCAGCTCAGCCACAGGCACACACAGCCCTGGGCCCCCAGCCCAGCTGGGGCACTCGGAAGCAGCAGCCCAGCAGTGACTGTGGTGTGTAAGAAAGGTGCTGAGGTGATGCTGTGCCGTGGTCTCGTGTGTGATGACAGCCACAGGTCTCTGCTGGGGGCTGGAGGTGCAGCCGGGCTGTGATGGGCACCTTTGGTGCTGCAGGGAGCTGAACCCCAGCCCCACCTCAGACAGCCCTGACAGCCCCAGGCAGATGGGACTGCAGTTGCCTTGGGGACACCGTGGGGCTGGAATAATTTGTCATCTCCATGTGCAGGTGGAAAACTCCAGGCGAGCAGACACGAGCTGCTGGCACTGCTCGCAGGCCAAATGTGAGCCAGCGGGGCCTCAGCAGAGGGGAACGCTGCTCTGCCTCCTTCCTCGGGGTGGGAATCCCTTCCCGTGCCTCTCCATCACAGAGCTGATGAGGACAGTGCTGAAGAAGGAAGGATGAACATTTTTTCCTGCTCTGTGACAAGCAGCAGGGCAGCCCAGAGAAGGCCCAAGTCTCCAGAGAGTGTCTCTGTCTCTCGAGACTTATCAGGTGTGCAGGGGGAGACGGGGGCATCTCTTGACTCAGTGTTTGCATAGCAACAAGGCCCTGATTATACAGCCCCTAATTACCTTATTATTCCCATTAGTGGAGGCAGGGAGCCCCCTGCTCTCAACACACCCACAGGCAGCCTGGGCTGGGCTGAGTGGGAGCATCCCCTGCTCTGGGTGGTGTCACCAGCATGTCACAGACCCTGGAGCAGCACCTGAGCTGCCACAGCCTCCTGCACCAGCTCTGTCCTGTGTCCCCAGCGGGGACACACCTGGGCACCACGGGCTGGCTGTGCCAGTGTGTGTGTGTGTGTGCACACCTGTGCTCACACTCCCTGTGTGTGCCTCTGTGCACGGAGCTCTGCCCGCTTCCCTTGGGATTCCCTGGGGGGTGGTTTTGCCTGGAGAAGCAATGCTGAAGTGTGGAGTGGTTTTCCCCCCAGCAACCCCTCAGCATCCCCAACATCCCCTCTGCGAGCCCCAGCTGCAGGATGGGATTGGAGGTGGCTGGAATGGGAACAGAGCGTGCAGGAGGGAAGGCAGAGGATCTGCAGCATCCCAGCGTGTTCCTGGTGCACGTGGAGAGGAGCAGGGAGACATCTCCACAGCATGGAGCAGAGCAAGCAGCAGCCACGCTGATCCAGGGCAGAGATACAGCCCTGGTGGCTCACCCTACCTGCTGCCAGGCCACCACCCCCCAACCCAAACCTGACCCTGGCACTGCTCTGAACAGCAGCAGCTCCAGTGCAGACACCTCACCCGCCTCTCCTGAACCCAAAATCCGTGTGGCAGGCTCCAGACCTGCAGCAGGGACCTCTGAAGGGCGACATCCTTATCCTGACCCCTGGAGTGTCTCCGTGCAGGGAAGGCCTGGGCTGGCACTGGCACGGGGTGAGCACAGCTGGCAGCGCTGCAGGCTGGCCCCAGGCACAGCTGGAGAAGCCTGAGCACCCCGAGCTCTGCTCCCTGCTGCCCTTGCTGTCTGCAGGCAGCCTGGGAGGCAGGAGCCGGGCATCCCCTGGATGATGCTCGGAGGGGCTCCCTAGAACAGAGGCTGGACAAGATTAGGAGAATAAAGTGGGCTTTTATTAAAAGCCTTCAATAGACACACCCTGGGCAGCCAAAGCCTCCCAGAGGCTGCACCCAGGATGGACAATGGTCACAAGTTTTTCAGACAATTTTAAATTTGGTCCATTTACATATCAAGATTATCAGTTACAGCTTCAGATAACGAAGTAATTTACCCCAGGTTTGCTCCCCCCAAATTCACTTTTTTTAATACTTTTTGGGCCTGAGGCTGTAGGGTGTCCTTGGATCTCAGGCCTGGAAGAATTGTTCTGCCTGACCAACATGTGAGGACAGCAACTAATGCTCTGTATGGAGTTTAGAGTTTTGCACTAATGCAGTACAGGATCTGAAAAATATAAAAGCTAAAATCCTAAGGCATTAAGGAGGCTCCGTGCAAGGTGCTAACCACAGGCTGAGACCATCCCGGCCAGCTGGGAGGAGGCTCCACACCCACCAGGGATGGATATGGCACCGGGGGGCTCAGGACAGGCTCCTGGAGCTGCTGGCATTGTGCAGGAGCAGGCGGCGTGGCAGCAGGGCCCCCGCATTGTTCGGGAGAGAAAAGGCAAGAACTGGGGCTCTGTGTGTAAGTAGGTCACACGCGAGGCTGGAGACGAGGCCACGGGCACAGACTATAAATGCAAGAGTGAGAAAGAGAGGGAAAAGGGGGGTTGGGATGGCTGGGAACGGGCAGGAAGAGGAGCAGGGCAGCTCGCACACAGACAGACAGACAGACCATGTCCCTGCCATCCACAGAGGTCTCTGCAGCACCTCACGTTCTGCTCCAGTGCCACCCTTGCAGCGTGGGAGATCAAATCCTTTCCCGCCCCCGTTGCCCAGCAGAGCCCAGTGTGGGAGCTGCTGCCTGCTGGGAGCTGTGCAGGGAGCACAGCCCGGCAGCCTCTGGCTGCTCTCCCTGCTGGGAGCACAGCAGGCTTCATCCTCACGGCAGCCACGAGCCATAAAACCCCACTGTCACACAGAGCCACACCAGGGCTCAGCCACCAGGGCTCCAGGGACACTGTCCCTCTGCCCCGCAGCCCCTGGGCCCCCATGCCAGGCTGGAGACGCCAGGGTGACCCCAAAACACCCCATCGTGCTGGGAGTGCCTCTTGGGGCTTCCTTCCACCACATCCCAGAGTGGTGGGGAATGATCCAACCTGGGACAGCTTCACTCTGTGGGGCACGACACCTGAAAACCCCATGGACAGCAGGGTCACAGCAGAGCTCCCTTAACACCCCTCAAAAGCAGGGTCACAGCATTGCTCCCCTAATTCCCCATACAGCAGGGTCACAGCAGAGCTCTCCTAATTCCCCCCTACAGCAGGGTCACAGCAGAGCTCCCTTAATGCCCCTCAAAAGCAGGGTCACAGCAGAGCTCCCCTAAAGCCCCACTGACAGCAGGGTCACAGCAGAGCTCCCCTGCTGCCCCCTCCCCCTGCAGCACCTGATGCTCCAGCACATGGTCCATCCCTGCATCCTGCAGCCTGTGGGCTCGGGGAAACGCTGAGCACAGGCAGAAAATGCCTTCCCAGCCCCCGCGGAGATCAGCTGGTGCCCCCAGGCAGGAGGTGCAATTAACCTTCTCTTGACAAGAATAACTACCAGTGTTATTATCGATCATAAAGGTAGCCAGCCCTCTGCAAGCCCCAGCCGCAGGATGGGATTGGAGGTGGCTGGAATGGGAACAGAGCGTGCAGGAGGGAAGGCAGAGGATCTGCAGCATCCCAGCGTGTTCCTGGTGCACGTGGAGAGGAGCAGGGAGACATCTCCACAGCCTCCCACCCTCACAGCCCAGCCCAGCCTGCCTGAGGGGCTACAAAGTGGGCTATGAGCCCCCAGACCTGGGGGAGGGCTGGGCCAGGGGGATGCATGAGCTGAGACACGTTAAAAGGCAGCAGGAATTAGGGAATGGACAAAAGGAGCCTTGACAAAGCTTAAAAATTGAATATGAAATGATGTAGAGGTGCAAAGTAAAGACATGAAAAAAATCCCTGCTGTGATCCATTGCTCCAGCTCACCAAGGAAAGGTGAGCTTTGGGTTCCAGGTGTTCCAGGAGCTGGGAAATTGTAGGCTGTGCACAGGCAGTGACATTTCCTAACTCCAACCTGCACCTCATCACACATGGATGTGAACCAGGGATGGCTCCCTTTGGGATAACTCACACAAACCATGGGGTGCTTGCACCCTCTGTGCTCTGCCTGAAAATGGGGTGACCCCAAACCCGGGGTCTGGCCCCTGCCCAGGGCAGGAGACAAGATCCAGAGGGATGTGACAGGGACAGGGTGTTGTCCTTTGGCATCCAGAGTGAGAGGGCTGCAAACAGCTTAATCAGTGTGTAATTATGCCAAAGCACTGATCGCTCACTGAGGGATTTCTGCAGGATCTATGGAAAAGCTTTCCTTTTTTTGTAATGGGAACCAAGAGTCTGGAAATTCTCAGGGTAAAAAATATTTCTGGGCTTGGTTAGGAAAATCAGGTTTTGGCTGCTGGGAAGCCAGGCATGTTCACCATCTTCTGTCTTGACAGCTTTTGTTTGGGGTTTTTCATTTGTGCAAGGAAAGGGTTTGGCAGGGAGGGGAGAATCTGATGGCAATGCAGGGAAACGGAGAAAAAGATTTCTTCACAAAATTTCAGTGGAAAATACCCAGAGATTTTTTTATTATTATTATTTTTAAATTTAATTTTAATTTTAAATTGCCTGCTTTCAGCCTCTCTGCTGGAGGGGCTGCCAAGGCCTCCCACCCACCCCGGGTGTGCCGGGGGCTGGTCCATGGGGCCGGGGGGATGCCGTGGGCTCCCATCCCTTCCTCCCCTCGGAGCCGGGGCCACCGGCAACGGCTGCCAGCGCTAACCCAGATTCCAGGGGCGTCTTGCTGCTAAATTGGCAGCATGTAAGAGACGTGTCACCTGGGTGACAGGGTGTCTCTGCCTGCCGGAGTGTTTGAATACAGGCGCTGTGTGCTAAATACTCCCATCATTACTGAGCTGGAGACACCGAGCGAGCGCCAAAGTTCCCTGGGTATTGGGAGGAGGATGGAGGCTGGGTTTGGAGTGCACAGGGCAGGGAGCAGCCCTGCCTGGCCACAGTGGCCAAAGCTCTGCTGATCCCACCTCCAAACCCTGCTGCCCCCATCCCAAACCCTGCTGCCCCCATCCCAAACCCTGCTGTCCCCATGCCCAAACCCTGCTGTCCCCATCCCCAAACCCTGCTGTCCCCATCCCAAACCCTGCTGCCTCCATCCCAAACCCTGCTGTCCCCATCTCCAAACCCTGCTGTCCCCATCTCCAAACCCTGCTGTCCCCATCTCCAAACCCTGCTGTCCCTATCACAAACCCTGCTGTCCCCATGCCCAAACCCTGCTGTCCCCATCTCCAAACCCTGCTGTCCCTATCTCCAAACCCTGCTGTCCCTATCACAAACCCTGCTGTCCCCATCCCAAACCCTGCTGTCCACTGATGCCTTGTGAAGGCTGACCTAGAACAGAGGCTGGACAGAATTAAAGTAGGGATTTATTCAAAGGATCTCCTCAATGGATCCACCTTGGGCAGCACAAGAGCCCAGCCAGGGCTGCACCCAAGATCAACCAAAATGGTTCCAAAATGCACGAGCGGGCACAGGGTCTCTCACTTTGATCAGTTCTGCTCCATTTGCATATTGGAGTTCATTGTCCCATTCCAGCTTCAGCCCATGCAGTCCCATCCTTCTTGTTTTTCTCTCTTCAGCCCACGTTGTTTGTGCTCTTGGGCCTGAGATCTGGATCTGCTGTTCTTGGGTCCCCAGCTTGGGCAGGAATTGTTTTGTCTCCCTGCTCTGTGCAGAGAGCTCACCATGCCCTAATATGAAGCTCAGACTAAAGCAGTGTACACACTAAAGCAGCATAGAATCTGAAAAATGGAAAACCTAAACCCGAGGCATCACCCATCCCCAAACCTTGCTGTCCCCATCCCCAACCCTCCTGGCCTTTGGAAGCTGGCAGCCTCAGGATGGAGTTTCAGCATCTCCCTAGGAGCATGTCCTTGCTCTCCTGACCATCTCCAAACTCCTGGAGGCTGGTGGGAGTTATCTTCTGCCGAGGACCGAAGCAGGCAGCAATTAATCGTCCCTTTTGTTGAGAAATAGCTGAGAAGCCGCAGCCCCGGGCTGGAGTCAGAGCCGGCCCTGCGGTCGCAGGGGGTCCCTGGGGGACGCAGATGCCAGGCGGGAGGAGCCGGGTGTCTCGGCCGCAGATGGGGAGGGGAGCGGGGAAGCCGAGGAGACAACCGGAGACACCACAAGGGTAACCTGACCCCGGGGACGCTGCTCCAGGCGGCGAGAGGGAGGCTGGGCTGGGGATGGAGAAGCCACTTCCCCCTCCTGAGCCCCTTGCAGAGCTCTGTGAGAGGGTGCTGGGACAAAGAGCTGTCTGTCCCCTCTGAGTGTGACAAACCAGCACAGGCCTGTGTCAGCGAGCCCGAGGCTCAGGGATGGGGGATTTGGAGTCTGGTGGATCACTCCCATATGGCACTTGTGGTACCCTCTGTGCACACCTTCAGCAGGGACCTGGAGCGTCCTGCTGGGTGGGTGGCACCAGTGGTGGCTGCTCCAGCCCCATCCTGCCTCTTCTTCAGAGAAACAGCACCCACCACTGCCAGCCCTTGCCCTCTGAGACCCCTCCAAGCTGCTTCCAGGGGCCCTTCCCTACCCTCCCAGCCCAAGGGTGGTTGTTCATCACGTACCTGTGAACCCAGTGCAGTGGATGCACCCCAGCTCCCTCCTCTCCACCAGGCAGACACGGAGTCAGCCCTTGTCTGTGTCCCAGCTCCCCAGGGAACATTCCAGGCAGTGGAATTGACCCTCACTGCAGGACAGCAGATCTGCAGGGGGACAGGGGGACAGGCTGTGTCACCCCACATGACCAGGAGCCCCAGGCTGCAGCACCATCACATCAAGTCACCTCTGCTCCTAGCAGGGACAGTCCCAGGCTCACCAGAGAGGGACAAGAGGCCCCATCCTTGTGGTGGCTCCAGCCACGCTGTGCTGGCACTGGTGAGGCAACACCTCCAGTCCTGGGGGCAGTTTTGGGCCCCTTATGATAAGAAGGACCTGGAGGGGCTGGTGCAAGTTCAGGGCAGGGAATGGAGCTGGGAAGGGGCTGGAGCCCCAGGAGAGGCTGAGGGAGCTGGGAAGGGGCTCAGCCTGGAGAAAAGGAGGCTCAGGGGGACCTTGTGGCTCTGCACAGCTCCTGACAGGAGGGGACAGCCGGGGGGGTCAGGCTCTGCTCCCAGGGAACAGGGACAGGAGGAGAGGGAACAGCCTCAGCTTTCCTCAGCTTGTGTCAGGTGAGGTTCAGGTTGGATAATATGGAAGTTTCTTCACTCAAAGACTGATCAAGCCCTGGTGCACTCAGGGTAGTGGTGAAGTCACCACCCCTGGAAGGGTTCAAAAAACGAGTAGACATGGCACTGGTGGTATGGTTTAATGACTGTAGTGGGATTCAGTTGAACATTGGACTTGGTGAGCTTGGAGGTTTTTCCCAGCCCTGATGATTCTGTGATTCTTCTGGAGATGGCAAACATCAGCCAGGTCCTGGCTCTGCGTCTTCTGCAGCTGAACCCTGGCATCTGCCAGCCCTGCTCCAGGCTGCAGCTGGAGGGGAGAGACAGGCCCAGCCCGAGGCTCAGGGATGTGAATTCTGCTCATTGCTCACAAATACTAATGGCCCAGAGTTATTAATATTGCCACTGTAGTCATATCTGGGTAATTACTGCCATTAACCACCAGCAGAACTATTGAGTTCCCCTAATCAGTGCATTATAATAATTGGGACCAAGTGTTTTATAGATCCAGACGTTAATTCCTTCCTAGCACCTCTCCCTCCCCTGGAGCTGCTCCTCCCTGCTCAGCTCTCCCAGCCCGAGGCTGCTCCTCATGTCCATTTGCTGGGGCACCCTGTGGTCAGCACAGGATGACCCATGCCTTGAGATGTCCCATGCTCCATCCACTGGGAAATCATGGCTGTGGGAATTTTGGGTGTCCAGGCTGTGGAGGTGGAGGTGGGACTCCAAGCAGGGCTTGCAGGAGAGGAGCTGTGTCCATGCCCTGCTCCTGTGGTCCAGCAGCACCTCCAGGACAGGAGCTGTGTCCATGCCCTGCTCCTGTGGTCCAGCAGCACCTCCAGGACAGGAGCTGGGTCCATGCCCTGCACTGTTGCCTGCGGTGCCCTGTGCCACCCCTGCCCTCCTCGCCGTGCAGATCTTCATGAAGACCCTCATGGGGAAAACCATCACCCTCGAGCTTGAGCCTTCTATAGAAGATGTAGATCTATACATATATGATACTATAGAAAATGTAGATCCAGGATAAGGAGGGCATCCCTCTGGATCAGCAGCGGCTGATCTTTGCTGGGAAGCAGCTGGAGGATGGATGTGTGCTGTCCAACTACAGCATGCAAAAGGAATCCACCCTTCACCAGGAGCTGAGGCTTCATGGCGAAGAAGTCTTACACAACTCCCAAGAAGAACAAGCATCAGAGAAAGAAGGTTGAGCTCACAGTGTTCAAGTACTACAAGGTGGATGAGAACAGCAAGATCAGCCACTTGCACCAGGAGTGCCCCTCAGAGAAGTGTGGGGCTGGAGTCTTCATGGCCAGGCACTTTGACAGACACTGCTGTGACACTGCACGTGTGGCCCAGCAGCACCTCCAAGACAGGATCTGGGTCTGTGCCCTGCATGTGTGACCCAGCAGCACCTCCAGGACAGGATCTGGTCCTTGCCCTGCTCCTGTGGCCCAGCAGCACCTCCCAGGTGCCTGGGGACCACAGGAAGGACGGAACACTTGGGCTGTTCCTTCTGCTGGGACAGAAATCTGCTGTGGAGGGAGTTAATTGCACAGTCTGCTACTTACACCCGGCTCCTCTTGCTCTGGAGAGCTCTTCCCTGCAGCCATCTGGGCCCTGGAGCCCAGAGCTGGTGGCTGTTTGGGGGTGACTCAAAGGGTTGAATGAGAGGAGCATTTTCTCCTCCAGCTCCTGGAGCAGAGCTGGGAGCTGCCTCCACATCCTGCTGCGTCACCAGGGACCCCACTCCATGCCAGCCCTGCCTTCCCTGAGCACCAGCGAGCCCTGGGCCTCCCCAAGTGATGCCCAGAGCAGGCAGAGCCAGGCTGGCTCCAGAACCAGTGCCTGCCACAGCCCTTTGGGACACAGGCTGGGGACAAAGTGGGTCCCACACGGAGCCCTGGCAGGGAGGGCTGAAATTGGAGGCAGAGCAGGTCTGCAGCCCCTCAGGACAACTCAGCTCCTGTCTACAGCAGGAGATCTGTGACTGCTTTGTGACAGGGAAAGCACAACCATGTGTCTTTTAGAGCTGGCCTGAAAACAAAAATCCCTGGAAATTCTAATAAATAAAAGGGAGGGGGGGAATTTTTAGGGTGGCGGTTACACCAAAGGTTTGGCTGTGCCCAAGCCAATGCATCTCCTTCCAACCACAGCCATTTTGCAGAAATCTTTTTTGATGTTTAGCAAAATAAAATTAAGGGAAACTTTGAAACAAAGTCATTTGGACGAGGAAAAAAAAAATCAAAACATTTCAATCTGAATAGACTGAAATGAAATGTTTTGATCTTTTGGGTTTTTTTTTCTCTCCAAACAAACCATTCAGCATAATCGACATATTCATCCAGAACTTTTTGGTGTTGTCAAATCTGAATTTTTGTTTTTAGATATTAAAAAAAAAACAACAGCCCAAGCCCTCCCAGCTCTAGCCAGCCTGGCTGGTTAGAGTTCCTTGCAGGCAGAGATGTGTCCTCAGTGGGAGCTCCGTGGTGGCTTTGGAGGGATCCTCCTGGGTGGCTGTGAGTCCTGAGGGGAGAAATTCCTCCCTGTGGAGCAGAGAGCAGCGTTGGAGCCACGCTGGAGCACAGCCCTCACCCTCCTGCCCAGCCCACAGCGGGAGCCGGTGGCCAAGGGACATCTGGCACGGGGGGACACGGCCTCGCCACCCTGGGAGGGATGAGCCAGGTGAGAGTCGCTGCCCTGGGCCCCGGCAGGTGAGAGAGCAGAGCGATGCAATCAATAGTGCTAATTGCAAAGGCAATGTCTAGCAGAAATAAGATGGTTATTCTGCATCACTGGGCACTCTTACAATCAAATTGTCCACAGACAATTAGCTGAGCAGGAGAAATAGGAATTAGGTTTCTAATTGTTCTGCTGGTGGAAGGCATTTCGGAGCACGCGGAGGAGGGAGAGGTTTGCGTCTGTGCCGGGCTGCAGAGCTGCCATCCCTGCTGTCATTCCCAGAGGGATAACCGAGCCAGGGAACGGGGGCTGCAGCTGGGAACTACAGACGGCTTCTTGGGAGGCTTTGGCCAATGCTCCTCTTTCACGGCTGGGTTATTGATTCCTTTCCTTCCGAGCAGGCGGCGGGCGCTGGCACCGCGCTCCTGCACACCCCTGGGCATCCCCGGGCTCATGCCGGGCTCAGGACAGCCCCACCCATCATCCGCCCACCTGAGGGACCACCTGCATCCTACAGCGCCGTGTGAGCAGGCGGTGGGGCAGGAGCCGAGCTGCTGTCCCCAGATGCCCGTGCCGTGACTCCTGGCAGCCCACGGCGCGCTGGATGGCACGCTGGGGAAGGCGGGGGAGGAGCGCGGGGATGCTGTGGTTGTTATTAATGCTGCTGTTGACTCATGCGGGTGGGTGTCTGCGGCTCTGAGGAGTCTCCTGCTGCCGCAGCTCCCGGGGCTGCGTCCTGAGGACAATGGGAAGCCCTCCCGCCGCCGCTCCCTGGGCTGATGGGGAGCACCCCCGGCTGCCTGCGGGGTCTGGCTGCTGTGCAGGGATGGGTTTGGACCTCAGGCATCCTTGCACCCACCCACTGTGGGGCTGTCCCTCAGCATTCTCACGCGGGGTGGGGATGGTGAGGCTGCAGTGTCCCAGGAGGGGCAGAATCCTCCTTGGGGTGTCACATCTGCATGGTGGCAGCAACCTGTCCTTGGGCAGCAAAAGCTGTCCTTGGGCTGGGGGAAAAGACTTTTGGAAGGCACCAGTGAAGAGAGCAAGCTCTGAGAGCACTTCCCCCTCCTTCCATGTCTCAGCGTACATCCCTCACCCCGCCGCTGGCCACCTCGAGAGGACACAAGGGGATTTGTGGAGGGGTTTTCCCCCTCTGCTTTCCTGAGTCCCCAAGGCCTGTGAGAGGCTGCTGGGCTCAGAGCACCCCGACCCTGCCAGGGGAGCAGGACTGGCTGTGACCTCAGTGGGACATCCCACAGGGCCCTTCTCTCCTGACCCCGCTGATGCTTTGGGATGCAGCCTCCTCATGGGCAGTGTCCCACAGGCTGCAGAGCCACCAGCCCTCCTCTCCTTCCAGCAGCCAAGGCAGGAGCAATGGAGGGACTTTGTGGGCCCAGATCAGTCACCTGCAGGCAGAGGTGAGACATCCCAGTCCCTCCTGCCTCCCCACTGGACAGCCCAGGTGAAGATCCACAACAGCCAGGATTTTGCTCAGAGCATCTCCTGCTGCTCGTGCCCTCTGAGCACAGCTGGGCCCTGCTGCAGCCTGGAGCTGCATGCTTCCATCAGGGCCACCAAACCACAGGAAAAATGGAATTACAGTCACCTCAGAGAGCGTGGGGTGCTGGTCAGCACGTTCACACCATCCACTGGAGTGGGCACTGTGGTTTCTCCTGCTGCAAGGCAGGATTGTGTCTTCCAGGAGCAGCTGAGGACACGCTGGAGTCCCACCATGGATGCAGGGGCCATGGGCAGCAGGGCCAGGGCTCCCTGCCTGTCACAGCAGAAATGGGACAAGCTCACAGTCCCAAAAGGATCAGCCCCAGGTGATGCTGCTGTGGGAGCACAGCCAAATACAGCCCCACATTTATTCTCATACACACACACACATATATATACACATACATGTATATATAGAAATATATATATATATATATCCCCTTTGCCTTTGAGTCACCAGTGTTGAAACCTTCCCTGCCAAGAGTCTTCTGAGAAATATCCTCCTCCCCCTCCCTGTTTCTCCTTCTCTCTTTCTCTCTGTAGCATTCGGGCTAATTTTATCTTCTGTCTTTCATCTGCCTGTGTATCTACCACTCCTGACAAAAAAGAGATTTTCACAGATTTTGCTAGTGCTCACCAGCTCTAAAAGCTTTCATCTCCCTCCGACGACGAGTGCGTGTCATCTGCTCGCTCCAAATTACAGCAGAGGCCTTCACACTCAATCGGAGCATTTTCTGCCTAATTTCCCAGGCAGCAAGAGCAAGTGTGGGCTGGAGGCTTGCCTGGCGTGATCCTCAGAGCCCCCCGGCCCTGGCTGCCAGGGCTGGCCCCGGGGAAGCCCGGAGCTCCCCCTGCCCTGCCTGCAGCTGTGCACATCCCCAGGCAGACACGCAGCAGTGGTGCCCCAGCAGGCCAGCCCCAGCCCGGGTGTGGGATGGCTGAGCAGGTGGCACAGAGCCCAGAGCTCTGCCCAGCCAAGCCAGGGTGTCAGAGCAGCTCTGGGGCTCAGGGAGCCCCTCAGCACCAAACTCATCGTGGTGCAAGCCCAGGAGGAAACCACAGTGTTTCTGTGGGATGCCCAGGCTGGCTGCAGCTGCAGGTGAGGGTTTAGCTCACGTGAGGGTTTAGCTCCCTGTCACCACCACCACAGTGGTCCCCAGGCTGCTGATGCTCTCTCTGGGTGCTTTGCTGCCACATCTCAGCTCTGGCTGCTGCCAGGGTGACAGCTGTGGTGCCACACCAGGAACAACTGTCACATTCTGCCTGGTGGGCTGTCCTTGGGACACAGCACCAGGGTGGAGGCAAAATGTGTCCCTTGGAAACAGTGCTGAATTTAAACAAGGCAAAAAAGCCAGCACAGGGATCCTGGAATAGAAACCCAGAGTGACCTGGGTTGGAAGAGACCTTAAAGATCATCTTGTTCTACCCCCTGCTACGGCAAGGACACCTTCCACTGTCCCAAACTGCTCCAAACCCCATCCAACCTGGCCTGGGACACTGCCAGAGATCCAGGGGCAGCCACAGCTTCTCTGGGCACCCTGTGCCAGGGCCTGCCCACCCTCTGAGTAAAGAATTTATTCCCAATATCCAATCTAAGCCTTCTCTCTTTCAGTTTGTCACCATTCCCCCTTGTCCTGTCACTCCAGGCCCTTGTAAATTGTCTCTCTCCATCTTTCTTGTTGGCCCCTTCAGGCACTGCAAGGCCACAATTAGGTCATGACAAAGTCTTCTCTTCTCCAGGCTGAACAATCCCAGCTCTCCCAGCCTTTCCTCACGGCAGAGCTCCTCCATTGCTTCAATCACCTCCATAAGCCCCTCTGGGCTCTCTCCAGCAGCTCCAGCTCCTCCCTGTGCTGGGCCCAGGGCTGGGGCAGCTCTGCAGGTGGGGCCTCACCTGAGAGGGGCAGAATCCCCCCTTTCCTGCTGCCCACACGGGGGGATCAGCCCAGCCCAGGGGGCTCTGGGTCCCAGCACACATGGCCAGGGCAGGGCCAGCGCTCACCCCCAGCAGCACAAGGGATGCTGCAGCTCCTCATCCTCAGCTGGACTGATCCCAGGGCATGGACACCAGTGACATGGCTAGGGGTCTCCAGCCAGGGACAGCCCAGGCTCCTGAGCACCCTGAGCACCTTGAGTATACTGCCCACCCCAAGCACCCCGAGCACCTTGAGTACACTGCCCACCCTGAGCACACTGCCCACCCTGAGCACCCTGAGCACACTGACCACACTGCCCACCTTGAGCACACTGCCCACCCTAACCACACTCCCCACCCTAACCACACTGCCGACCCTGCCCACACTGACCACCCTGACCACCCTCCCCACCCCCTGCAATTCCCACCCAGCACCCTGCCCAGGGAAGAGGTGCTCTGATCCCATCCCTGCAGGAATGCCAGTGCCACCCACTCCCAGGGCACACACCCGAGGCTGCAGGGCTGCTGAGGGCACACACCTGGCACAGACTGAGGGCTCCCAGGTAAGGAACCCCCTCCCACCACGACAGGGGTGCTGTGGGGAGCCTGCAGCTCCTCCCTCGGCTCCCTGACAGGCAGAGCACGAGCTGAGATGCAAGGAGGAGCAGACGGCGTGATTAGCTCTGCTCAAAAAGGTCAAAACACTTATCAGACATGAACGGCAAAGCTAAAAATACACTCGGCACCTCCCTGGCAATTCTCTCCCGGGAAGTGACAGCCATGGCTTGGTGGGAAAGGGGGTGTGGGATGTGAGCAGGGCTGCTGCACTTCTGGGTGGGAGCCTGGATCAGCAAAGGGGGATCTTCCCATTTCTGTCACCTCTGTGTGACCAGGGAAGGGCTGTGACACCACCAGAGATGCTCTGAGGGGGACTGGGATGGCTGAGATAGGGCAGGAGGGGGCTGGAAGCCAGTGTGCAGGAGGTGAGGGGGAAAACTACTCCAGGGCTGAAACATCAGGGACCAGCAGGAGAGAGGGAAGAACAGGAGGTAACAGGATTAACAGGTAAAGGGTGATACAGGTGGGGAGCTGGAGACACAAGGCATGGTCCCTTAGCAAAGAGCCAGTGTGATTGTCTCTCTGGCCCCATTGTTCTGGCTCCAGGGACCCTCACTGCAGCCAGTCCAGGGGGTGCAGGCAGAGGACACTGTCCCTCAAAGCTCCTGGTGACACTCAGCCAGTCCAGTGTGTGCAGGCACAGGACATTGTCCCTCAGCTCTCCTGGTGACACTCAGATTCACCCCATGGCTGTGACTGGCAGGAACCACACAGCACATGCTCCCCACACACCACAGCCCCACCAAGGGAGTCACAGAACCATCAAGGCTGGAAAAGCCCTCCAAGGTCATCAAGTCCAACCTTCAACCAAATGTCCCCATGCCCACTGAACCACATCACAAAGTGCCACATCCCCTCGTTCTTCAAACACCTCAGAACTGCAGGTGACCCCATCACCTCCTGGGGACAAAGCTCCTGGAGGAGAAGTGACTTTCCCCACTAGGACCTCTTCACCTTCCTGGGCAGGCAGCAGCTGCCCACAGCCCTGGATGTGTGTCCTGGTGCTTCCCATGGTGCAGCAAACCCAGCAGCTCCCACCTGGCACCTGTCCTGCCTCAAAGCCGTGCTGGGAAGGAATTTCTCAGGGATGCTGCAGTGCTCCTGGGTTTTTCCTTGAGACAGGAGCACGGTTTGTTCCTGTGCTCCTGCTGTGCCTCTGAGCACTGCTCCTTCCAGCTCAGCTCCTCCCTCAGCCCAGCTGGGAAAAGCTCCAGAAACAAACAGCTCCTCTGTGACCCTGGAACACCTCGGCCTCCCAGGGACAGCAAAGGGTGGCAAATTCCTGACCTCACAGCAAAATTCAGTGGTGCCTCTGGCATTTCATATTTAAGGGGTTTTTTATGAGGCTAGGATGGGGCTGGCAGCAGTGTGGGATAGAGGAAGGTGTCCTTGCCCATGGCCGAGGTGGAATGGGATGAGCTGGAAGATCCCTGCCAAGCCAAACCCTCCCGGGACTGCTGGCAGAGGCTGAGAAGAGGAGGTGTGGGCTGGGCAGAGGGCTGCCAGGCTGCTCCCTGGGGGCTGCGGTGACAGCAGCCCAGCCCGAGCCCCGAGGCCATCCTTCCACAGCAATTCCTGTGGTGGAGATGCTTTGGGTGGGGCCCAGGGATGGGGAACTGGCACTTCCAAAGCAGCATTTTCCCAGCCCTGCCTGTGGGAATGCACAGCGTGGGAAAGCTGTGGGACACTGGTGTGACACCAGGGACAGGGACCCAGTGAGGGACAGCTGTGGGACACTGGTGTGACACCAGGGACAGGGACCCAGTGAGGGAGAGCTGAGGGACACTGGTGTGACACCAGGGACAGGGACCCAGTGAGGGAGAGCTGAGGGACACTGGTGTGACACCAGGGACAAGGACCTAGCTGGGAAAGCTGTGGGACATTAATGTGACACCGGTGTGACACTGGTGTGACACGAGGGACAAGGACCTAGCTGGGAAAACTGTGGGACACTAATGTGACACCGGTGTGACACTGGTGTGACACCAGGAACAGGGGCCCAGTGAGGGAGAGCTGTGGGACACTGGTGTGACACCGGTGTGACACCAGGGACAGGGACCCAGCTGGCATGTGAGCAGCTTCCCTGCCGAGCCGGGGCTGCAGCAGCGCAGTCCGCGGTGACAATGAGGAGAAATGACGGTGCCAATTTGCAGCAGGGGCTCCTGAACGCTGTCACTGCCAATCGCCGTCACCGCAGCGCCTGCGAGGCCTCACCTGGGGATGGTGAAGAGCACCTGGGCTCCCTCCCGCCTCATTAGGAGCTGTTCCCGTCATTGTCGCGGTGCTGGCCCCGCAGCAGCCAGGGCTGTCCCTGCAGGGACGGGACACGCTGAGTGCTCTGGGGTCTTGAGCCACCGCGGGATTTCCTGCAGTGATCAGGTGTCCGGGACTGTCCCCAAGAGCTCTTTGCTGTCCTGGGCTGCAGCACAGTGAGAGGGGCCAGCTGCTCATCCTGCCCTGCCCTGCTCCACCCCGGCGTCCCATGGATCTTACAGCTCATCCCGTTCCACCTCCTGCCACAGCCAAGGACAGCTTCCACTGTCCCGGTGCACCATTCCAGCCCGGATGTGTCTCTGGAGGTGTGTGCAGCTGCCTCCACACCCCACTGACCTGGGGCCACCTGGTGTCCCCATGAGCACAGCCTGGGCTGGCCGTATCCCTGTCCCCATGCAGCCCCAGGCCACCACTGCTCCCTGCTCCATCCAGGGTTGCCATCACCCAGGAGCTGTGGATTATGCCCAGGTGGGGGCTGGGGAAGGCACTCCCCAGGGAGCAGAAGCCAGTCCCCAAGCCCTGCTGTCCCCAGGGGCTGGTTCCTTTGTCCTTGTGCCCTGAATAGATCCTGTTCCCTCCTACACCCCCTCCCTCCTGAGCCCTGGTTGTTCAGGGGACAGAAGGACCCTCTGTGTCATCCCTCGCTCGTCTCCAGGGAGAAGAGCAGGAGGGGAGAGGTACTTACTGCTTCACCTCCGCTTTACCCTTCCTTTAGGCAAGGGCTTTTAATTTCCTTTTAGGGCCAGAGCAGCAAGCACTAAATGATGTCAGATCCCTCCGTGCAAAGCTGGAGGATCCCCAGCCTCTGGCTAAGCCCTGCTTGAGCGACAGCCCGGTACCTGCAGGTCAGAGACCTCCCCGGTGCTGCTGACAGCTCTGTTAAAAGCTCTTTGTTCCTCAACCCCTGAGGCCCTGCTGAGTGGCGAGCGGCACGGAGAGCATCTGCGGAGCCACGAGCAAGAACTCCTACCGCAGGGATGCTCTCCGGGCTGCTCCCCCTGCTCCTCTGAGCAGCCACGGGCCAGGGGCAGCACCTCGGCTCACCCTGCCTGCCTGGAGCGAGGTGGGCTCATGCACAAGCCCAGTCCCGCGGGAGCGATGCTTTCCCTGGGTGTACATCCAGAGGGGACAGGGCGCGGTGCTGTCGCCCCTCGCTGCCACCCCTCGCTGCCCTCGGCTCCTCCCAGCTCTCCCATCAGCTCGGTGCCAGACCTGTTGATTCCACAGGGCTGCGCGCCCCAGTTTGCTCTCCATAACCATCCCCATGGAAAAGGCACCGGGGAGCAGATGTGATCAGCCACCGAGCCAGGGCTCCTTTGGTGGGCGCCTACACCTTTAAATCAGGGAGAAAAAAAATAAAATAAATCCTTCGCCTAGAGGGCAGTGGAACAATTTTGACTTTAAAAAGAGAGCGAGACAGAGAGAGCGAAGTGAGCGTTAACAACTCCTGATCCAGTCCCTGGGCATTCATTAATGTTTCATGGCGCTTTCAATTATTGCCTCCTCTGCCACTGCCGTCATCTGTCTCTTCAAATCGACGGTATAATAACCACTCAAGCAGAAATCCACTCTGCTGTCTGCCCGCCACTCCCCTCCCAGCCTCCGCAGCTCCCTCTCTCCCAGCTTTTCATCTGAGGCTCGCACAGCTCTCGCTGGAAATGCCCGTGCCCCTTACCCTGCCCGGGGACATTGCTGGGGGGACATGGGCATATGCAGGACCCTCCTGCTCGGGTCAGGCTTTTATCCACCCACCCCGAGGGGCTCTGCTGCTCTGGGGCCGTGCTCTGGGGCACAGGGTGGTCTGACACCCCGGCCTCAGGCACCGAGCCCCAGAGCCTGTGTGCACCCTTAACCCTAACATGACTAACCCGAAATGCAGCCCACCCACAGCACATCCCCCAGCAGTGCCCAGGCCCGTGCTCCTGCTCAGGAGGCAGTGCCAGCACGGTGTGTGCCACACATCCACCCGCATCCCCACACCCCCAGCCCTCCACACCCACCCACCCACCCTGGGCAGGCTCTCTGCCCACACAGCCCCGGGCTCAGCACCACCAGACCCGGCCCAAATCCCTCCCTCCCTGCCCTGCTCTGCCCCTGAGCTCTTCCAGCACACGGGGCAGCCTCGGGGCAAGTGAGGTGTCCACAGCCCGGGAGGGGCAGGGATGGAGCATTGCTGGAGGAGGCTGGAAACTGAAGGAAAGTCTGTCCGTGCATCTCCCTGCAGGATGTCCCTGGCTCAGGCAGGGGAGGCCTCAGAGGGTGGAGAGGGGTGAGAAGCAGCTGGAGCACCCACATTTCACCTGCCCAGCAGTGGAACCAGAGCTCAGCTCAGCCTTTGTGTGCCTGGATTGAGTCACAGAATCCCAGAATGGTTTGGGTTCAGAGGAACCTTAAAGATCATCTTATTTCAACCTCTCTGCCATGGCAGGGACACCTTCCACTGTCCCAGGGTGCTCCAAGCCCTGTCCAACCTGGCCTTGAGCACTGCCAAGGACCACAGAATTCACAGAATTCACAGAATCACTGGGTTGGAAGAGACCTTCAAGATCATCGAATCCAACCCAGCCCCAACACCTCAACTCAACCCTGGCACCCAGGGCCACATCCAGGCTTTGTTAAACACACCCAGGGATGGTGACTCCACCACCTCCCCGGTGGAGAGGAACATTCCAGAACTTTATCTCTCTTTCCATGGAAAACTTTTCCCTAATATCCAACCTGTATTTCCCTTGGTGCAGCTTGAGGCTGTGTCCTCTGGTTCTGTCAGTTCCTGGAGAAAGAGCCCAACCCCACCTGGCCACAGCCACCTTTCAGGAGCTGTAGAGAGTGATAAGGCCACCCCTGAGTCTCCTCTTCTCCAGGATCCAGGGGCAGCCACAGCTGCTCTGCACAACCTGAGCCAAGGCCTGCCCACCCTCACAGGGAAGAATTCCCTCCCAAGATCCAAACAAAATGTATTCTCTGTCAGTGTAAAGCCACCTGCCCTACTCTCACCTCTGCCAGCACCAAGGCTGCAAACCTCACATGAGCCCCATAAATCTGATGTTTGCCTTGCCCAGTCCTTGTTCCTCACAACCTCCTGAGGTGTCCCTGCACTCAGCACCTCAGGGTGGAGGAGCCAGAGCTTTCCACCCAGGACAAGGATCCCTGCAGGACCAAAAAGTGGGGTCCCAGCTGCTCTGCTCAGCATCCCCCAGCCTGTCCAGACACATCTTGGCTGTCTGGGGTGAGAGGAAGAGCTCGTGCCTTCCACCACAGGCTGAGATGGACCCAAAGCACCCATCTCAGTCAGTGCTCCTGCTCAGGCAGACAGAAGCATTTTGCTCAGATGGACTCATGTCCTTCAATCCTACCCCAGCATTCACACCTCGTGGAGGTGTTGGGACTCTGCACTTCTAAAACACTTATTATTTCCTCAGCACGGAAATAGTGTTGAAATGTCCAAATTTCCAGTGGGACATTCCCTATGTAACTGTCCTCCTGAGCTGGGATTTATTGCTGACAGCTGAATACCCCACATCTTGTTGCTGTTACAGAAATCTCCCCTTGGACACCCAGCTGGGGGGTCTGAGGGTGCTCACAGAGGGACCAGGGTCACCTGGAGATCTGGTGGCACACAGGGTCTGGGCAGTGTAAGGACAGAGCAGGGATCCATGCTGGTTTTGGCCATCTCAGAGGCCAGGCTCTGCTGCCAGGATGCCATTCCTCCCAGGACAGGAGTGCCCAGCCATCTCCCAGCTGCTCCCAGCAGCTCCAGCTCTGCCTGCTGTGGCAATTCTGGCAGCACAGAGCTTCTCTCCAGCCCTGCTGCTACTCCCTTCCTCCTCCTTACCCCACCAGGCTGGTTTCCCTCAGGAATCTTGCTTCTCCCTTTCCTGGAACTTTCCTGGCTGGAGCAGAGCTGGAAGAAGCAAGAAGGGCTCGGCCCCAGGCAGTGGCTGGGCTCGGAGCGAGGTGCTGGGATGCTCAGGAATGCCCCAGCAGCAGCTTTGCTCTCTCCTTTCTTCCCCTGGCTCTTGTAAAGGCATTTCCGAGCCCCTCTGATGGGAGCCAGATGTGCTGCAGATGTTTGTGCCTCACGGAGCGCTGCTCTGCCTCCTGCACACCCTGAAGGACCCGTGGATGTTCTGGTGGCAGCAGCCACAGCCCCCGGTCATGGTGCTGTCATTGTCCCCTCCCACACCCTGAGCGTGCCCAGGCCCCCTCCAGCCTGGCCTTGGGCACTGCCAGGGATCCAGGGGCGGCCACAGCTGCTCTGGGCACCCTGTGCCAGGGCCTGCCCACCCTCACAGGGAGCAATTCCTCCCCAATATCCCATCTAAACCTACTCTCCATCAGCTTAAAGACCATTTGTCTTTGTCCTGTCCCTCCAACCTTTGTCCCCAGTTCCTCTCCAGCTCTCCTGGAGCCCCTTCAGGCCCTGCAAGGGGCTCTGAGCTCTCCCTGGAATCTTTTCTTCTCCAGCTGGGCACCCCCAGCTCTCCCAGCCCTGGGTTTGACTCAGTGGCCTCCTCTGGACACATCCCCACAGGTCTGTGTCTCATGGCAGAGTCCTTCACCCAGCAAGGCTGTCAAGGACCATCCCTGCAGAGCCCGGGGGGAGCTGAGCCCACCTGTGTTTCTCCACACTCTCCCACCACCAGTGGGATCCCCCAGAACCTGAGCAGGCCCAAATTCCCTGTTTGTGCCCCCCTGCAATGCCCAGCCCATTCCATGGAGCAATCACCACCCACCCTGTGTTCCATCACTCACCCTGCCCGCCCTCCCTCCCCACTCACCTGCACACCAGCTGTGCATCACCCCAGCATCTCCCTCAGGGGCTGTCCTGCCTGCCCTGGGGGGGATCCAGCCCTGCCCAGGACCACCCCCAGCCCCATCCCAGCACTCCCAGTGCTCACTGGGATGGGGTGTCCAGCCCTGGCTCCCTCCAGGTGCAGGTGGCTGAAGAGAGGCAGGAACAGGGTTTGTGTTCCCAGCACATCCCAGTCCCCCTCAGAGCATCTCTGGTGGTGTCACAGCCCTTCCCTGGTCACACAGAGGTGACAGAAATGGGAAGATCCCCCTTTGCTGATCCAGGCTCCCACCCAGAAGTGCAGCAGCCCTGCTCACATCCCACACCCCCTTTCCCACCAAGCCATGGCTGTCACTTCCCGGGAGAGAATTGCCAGGGACTGTGAGGGCAGGTGCCAGGGGCTGTGTCCTGGCTGGTGCCACAGCAGGGAGGGCTCAGTGGCCCAGAGCCACACTCAGCACCCAGCCCCAGCCCCACCCTACCTGTCCAGGCTCCCCTTTTGCTTCCCACCCTGGGCTCGTGCTGCTGCTGCTCACAGCTCGTGGTGCAGCTCAGAGCCCAGCGGGGCCGGGTGACATCTGAGAGCAGGCAGAGGGGACAGGCCCAGCAGCGTGGGGACAGAACCCAGCACTCACAGTGACACTGAACCTCAGAGAACCCCCAGAGCTCCTGATCCTCCTCCTCGGAGCTGACCTGACAAGGCAGGAGCTGCTGCTGATGCCCAGCACAGGGGGGAGGCCCAGGCTGAGCCCCCCAGCACAGGGGGCTGCTGCTGCCTCTCCCCCTCCTCCGCTTTCCCCCCACTCACACCCCCCCCTCTTTCTCCTAATCCCCACAAATGCTAAGATATTTAAATGTGGTATTTTCAAATCTAATCAGCGTTCCAAAGCTGTGCTGCCGCCACTCAAATTTAATTTGATCCATTTACCAACTTTGTGGTGCATCTAATCAAAGAGAGGGAACAATTAGGTTAATGTCAGGGGTCACCTCGCAGCTCCTGCTCAGCCACGGGAGGTGTCACAGCGAGGCCAGCCCTGGGGGACAAAAGCAGGAGCGTGGGGACTCTGGAGCCCGGGATGGAGGTGGCTGCAGGGTGTCCTGGGGCTGGCACACCCCAGTGTGACTCGGGGAGCAGCCTGGCCAGGCTGGTGGGCTGTGCTGCACCCCAGAGCAGGACAGCAGGACAGCAGGACAGCAGGACAGCAGGACAGCAGGACCAGACTCCAGGGGGGCTCCAACCAGCTCTTGTCCCGTGTGTCCCCACGGCTGTCCCGTGGTGTGCTTGGCCAGGGGCTGCTGCTGCTGCTCTGACAGCTCAGTGCACAATAATCCAGACAATCCCAGCTCTGATCCGCTCCCACAGCCATGTGGGGCTCTGACTGGGGCTGGGACAGGCTCAGGGACAGCAGCAACTCAGCCTGACTCTTTCCTGCCTTGACCAAAGCTGCACATCACGCCTGGGTGAGACCCCTCAGGCCAGACTGGTGCTGGGCAAACCAGGCTGAGGGAGAAGGAGCTGGCAGGGCCTCGGTGCAGAGCTGACAGGACCAGGACTGTGGGCCAGGATCAGTCCTGGTCTCAGGGCTGGACACCAGGGCAGGGCAAGGAGCCCCATGGGGCTGGGGACCTTTCTCCTGCCTTACTGGGGGTTATGGCTCTGAAACAGAACCTCTACACAATAAAATTACAGAATCCCAGCGTGGTTTGGGTTGGAAGGGAGATGGAAATTCATCTATTTCCACAGGCAGGGACACCTTCCCCTGGAAGGTGGAGGGACCATGATGTGTCAGATGTCACACCCTGTCTGTGCTCTTCACTCATGTCAGGAAATCAAGGAGATGACAATGAAGAGAGAGAGTCTTTGGTGTCATATTTTGCAGCCCAAACACGAGCAGAGCAGGGATCCCTCCCTCCCTCCTCTCCACCCCTGAGCACACACCGTGCCTTGCCTTGTTCCTGGAGCCTCAGCCCATCCCTCAACCACAGAGATCTGCCCCTGGGGGTGTTTGTTTGGTTTCCTTCAGTCGCCCCCAGTTCCCAAACCCTGAGCTTGCTGCGGGGTCTCTGTGGGGTGGAGCTGAGGGGACAGGGAGGGGACCAGGTCTGCTGGGGACACTGAGGGGGACAGAGTCAGGCCAACAGGACCAGCAGCTGCAGCACTCAGGGAGGGACAGGAAGGGGAAAAACTCTGAGCAGAGGTCTTGTTTCTGGTCTTAACATCTTCTTTGAAAGACTGAAGGAAGAGGTGACTGCAGCTCCTCCTGAGGGGCAGCTCCTGGCACAGGGACAGCACCCAGGGAATGGCTGGAGCTGGGCCAGGGCAGCTCAGGCTGGAGAGCAGGGAAAGGTTCTTCCCCCAGAGGGTGCTGGCACTGCCCAGGCTCCCCAGGGAATGGGCACGGCCCCGAGGCTGCCAGAGCTCCAGGAGCCTTTGGACAGCACTGCAGGGATGGACAGGGTGGGGCTGTTGGGGGTCTGGGCAGGGACAGGGGCTGAACTGGGCAATCCTTGGGGGTCCCTTCCAGCTCAGGATGTTCTGTGATTTTCTGATCTCAGTGAAGGAGAGGCAGCTGAGGTGAGAGTGGCACTGCTGTCCCCTCAGCCCTGCCACAGCCCAGAGGGACCCACACCGCAGGGGGAGCAGCTCAAGGGACATCAGAAGGTTTTGGGCACTCCTGGGGTTCAGGGGGTCAGCCCAAGGTTTGGTACCCACAGCCCTCACCAGCACCAACCCTAGCAAATACAAATGCATTGTCCTCCTGCTCTGGGCTGGGGTGAAGCCCTGGGAGCATCAGGTGTTTAACTTGAAATGGACTGAAGTGGAAAATAAGCTCTTTTCCCATGGAATTCCTAACCTAAACTTTAACTGCTGCAGCAGAAAAGCCTCAATCCCTCAAAACCACAAGAGAAGGAAAAAAAAAATAGCAAATACAAGAAGAAAGGCTGGGAAAAGCTGGGGCAGAAAACAAACCAAATGTACAGAAAATGGAAATAAAACCCACCCAAGTTCTTTTGCTACAACAGTACACATTTTTTTCCATGGAAGAAATCCTCTATAACTCCAGGAGCAGCCCCAACACCTTGACATGTTCATTCCTAGCACCCCTTCCCTAAGCCACAGAATTCCCACTTCACTGCTCCCTGCCAAGGAGACACCTTTCCCTCTCCACCATCCCCTTCCCTCTCCATCATCCCATTCTTTTTTATCACCCCATTCCCTCTTCATCTTCCCTTTCCCTCTCCATCATCCCCTTTCCTCTCCATCATCCAATCTCCTCTCCATCATCCAATCTCCTCTCCATCATCCAATCTCCTCTCCATCATCCAATCTCCTCTCCATCATCCCATTCCTTCTTTATCATCCCATCCCCTCTCCATCATCCAATCTCCTCTCCATCATCCAATCTCCTCTCCATCATCCAATCTCCTCTCCATCATCCCATTCCTTCTTTATCATCCCATCCCCTCTCCATCATCCAATCTCCTCTCCATCATCCAATCTCCTCTCCATCATCCCATTCCTTCATCATCCCATCCCCTCTCCATCATCCCTTTCCCTCTCCATCATCCCATTCCTTCTTTATCATCCCAACCCCTCTCCATCATCCAATCTCCTCTCCATCATCCCATTCCCTCTCCATCATCCATTTCCCTCTCCATCATCCCATTCCTTCTTCATCTTCCCTTTCCCTCTCCATCATCCACTTCCCTCTCTTATCATCTCCTTCCTTTTCCATCATCCATTTCTCTCTTTATCACCCCATTCCCTCTCCATCTCCAATTCCCTCTCCTCTCCCTGCTGTCTCCTCCCTGCCTGGCGCACCTCCCGCTCCCAGCCCAGCTCCCCCTGGGCAGGGGAAGGCCGGGAGGGGCCGGGGCGTGCCCAGGGCCGGGGACAGGGAACAGGGAACAAGGACAGGGACCGGCAGCACGGGGGCAGCGCCGGGGAGGCGAGGAGCAGAGCAGGAGTTTCAAAGCTGCCCCCCTGTTTGCTTGCAAGGAGTTAAGTCTGTGATGTGTTGCGTGAGCTCTGATGAGAAGCTGCCTGACATGCAGAGCTGCAATAATGAAACGTAATACACATTAATAGGACCTCCCTCTGCGTGATTGCTTCTGCTCCACTGGCCCCATTGAAGATTTCACTTTTCTTTCAACAGTCAGAATAACAGAATGTGACATTAAGTCTTTTACATGCAGCAATTTATTTTAAAATATTGGGGCACTCAAAACAGTATCCAGAATGTTAAATAAGATATGCATGAGATGGAAATCAGAGCAGCACCGCAGTGAGGAGGCAGGAGTCAGGCAGAGCCTCTCGCAGGCTAAGCAGCTCCACTTTTTTTTCTTAATTGCTGTTTAAGGCACAAATAAATGGCCAAGTTGGAGAGAGCTCTGTGGTGCAGAGCATCTGATCCTCTGAGGTCACAGGTCCACGTGGGGAACCAACAGCCACTGTCCCCACCTGGGCCAAGGTCAGGGGGTGACACAAAACCCCTTCTGCCACTGCAGGCCAGTGACACAGCACCAAACCTGCCACAGGTGGAGAAGGACTTGGACAAGGCTCTCGTGGACATGGTGGGAGCAGAGAATGAGAGATCATGGAGCCATGGAATGGGTTAGGTTAGAGGGGAAGGGACTTTACAGATCATCCCATCCCACCCCTGCCATGGCAGGGACACCTCCCACAGTCCCAGGCTGCTCCCAGCCCCAATGTCCAACCTTGGGCACTGCCAGGGATCCAGGGGCAGCCACAGCTGCTCTGAGCACCCTGTGCCAGGGCCTCCCCACCCTCCCAGGGAACAATTCCTTCCAAATACCCCATTTAACCCTGCCCTCTGGCAGCAGGAAGCCACTGCCCCTTGCTCTGTCATTCCAGGGCCTTGGCCAAAGCCCCTCCTCATCTTTCTTGTAGCTCCTTCAGGTACTGGAAGGCTGCAGTTATGTCATCCTGAGTCCTCCAGGCTGAACAATCCAGCTCTGCCAGCCTTTCCTCCCAGCAGAGCTGCTCCATCCCTCTGATCCCCCTGGAGCCTCCTCTGGGCTCTCTCCAGCAGCTCCAGCTCCTCCCTGTGCTGGGCCCAGGGCTGGGGCAGCTCTGCAGGTGGGGCCTCACCTGAGAGGGGCAGAATCCCCCCTTTCCTGCTGTCCACAGGGGGGGATCAGCCCAGCCCAGGGGGCTCTGGTGACATTTGTGCCTGTGTCAGTGTCCCCAGGAGCTCTGGTGTGCAGAGCTATACATTCATATTTCACAGGTCTGCTGCCTTTATCCCCAGCAATGTTAATGAACCTGGAGTCGTAGCTGCAATAAACTGCATTCTTGGTGAATCTGCTGTGAAAGGTCTCACTGAGCTAAGCCAGACCCAGAGGGTGGGATTAGTAAAGCTCAGTATTGGTGAACCCATGACCAAGAACGAGGCCAGGCTCAGAGCTGCAGGCACAGTTTGTGGTGATTGGGAGTGGGGCTGGCCCAGCCCCATCCCCACTGGGTAGAGCTGTGAGGAGCAGGAGAGCAGCAGTGCCAGCAATGAGCCAGGGAGTGCCCAGGGGTGCTGAGCAACCACACAGGGAACAGAGGGCACACAGGGGCAGGGCATGAACATGAGGGGATAAAAGGCTGGGCTGAAGGACGGGAAGGGCAGATGCCTGCAGCCTTCTGGAGTGATGTCACTGTGTGTGGGTGAATGCTTAAAGCTTTCTGAAATTGGATGGTGACACTCTGTGAATCGTGGCCATCTCAGCTGTGACACAGAGTGTGACCCACACCTCTGGTGCAGCTGGGAGCACAACCTGACCCCAAGTGCTGTGTTGGTTCTGACCAGAAACGAAGCCCAGCCACACCCAGCCCCTCTTACCTCTGAGGATCACCCAGCACGGGGGTTATTTCTGCCAAATGCCTGTCCTTCTCACAAAGACCTCTCCAAGGACTCTTCTCCATGCCAGGGAAGCTTCCCGTGCCTCTTGCTGCCTTCCTCCATCCTGTCCCAGGTGCCTGATCCATGAGCCAGGTGTGGTTCCACCCTGACAGGCAGGAGCTGTCACAGGGCTGGTGGTTCACCCTGTCCTTGCTCTCTGCAGCTCTTTGTGCACCTCCCTGGTGCCAGCTGGGCTGAGCCCCTCGCTGGCACAAATGCCACCAGAACCCCCTGGGCTGGGCTGATCCCCCCGTGTGGGCAGCAGGAAAGGGGGGATTCTGCCCCTCTCAGGTGAGGCCCCACCTGCAGAGCTGCCCCAGCACAGGGAGGAGCTGGAGCTGCTGGAGAGATCCCGAGGAGGCTCCAGAGGGATTGGGTGCCTCCACCCCAAACCCCATGGGAGGGTCTGACTCTGCTCTGCTCCCACCCCAGTGCAGGGCACGCCACGAGCAGTGCAGAGCCAGGAGCTGAACTTCAGTGTTCATTCCAACCCAGACATTCCATGGTGAATTCTGTGGCCATGGCAGGGATTTGCCCCCACACCCCTCTGCCTGCTCTGCCCCCTGTGCCAAGGCTGCACATTTGGTTTGTGCCAAAGTGCACCCCCAGTGCCACGCTGGGGCACGGGGCTGGTGGGCACAGCTCATCATGCTCAGAGCACCCCCAGAGCCTCGTGCCATTGCACAGGGGCAAGGACAGGGTGACAGACACCACCCAGCTCCTCTTGGGGGTCACAGGCTGGCTCCAAGCAGGACCCCTGGCACGTGGAAGGAAAGGGAGAACCCAGGTGTCTTTCAGCTGGGAGCTGAAAAGAGTTCCTGGTACACCCCTGCCCCTCTCCCTTGCCCTGGGAGCAGGCCTGGGGCTGTCAGATCTCCTCCAGGCACATCCCAAATTGCATTTCAGATCTTCTCCAAGCACATCCCAAACTGCATTTCTCCCCAGACTCCTCTGCCAAGCCCTGAGGCTGCAGGCCAGAGGCTGGAGCCAAGGCAGGGGCTGAGGATGGAACTGGTGCTCGTGCCCATCCCTGTCACAGGCTGAGGGTGAGCTCAGCCCCTCTGATCTGGGGACTCATCCCTGCCTGGCTCCAATCCCGTGGATCCCGAGGCCAGGAGCCCCTCCTGAGCCCTGCAGACACGTCAGGGACTGTCCCCACGTGCCCTTTGCTGGCTCAGAGCACGGCTGGAGGGAGACAAGGGCTGTGCCCAGCCAGGCCCCCCATGCCAGGGGATGTCACTGCAGCAGTGCTGGGATGGAGCCTTGGCAGTGGCACCAGCCCGACCCCGCGGGGTCCCCGTGCTGTCACAGGCTCTGCCAGGTGCTCAGGGCAGGATCCCTCCCCGGGACACCTGCAGGGCCCAGGGCAGTCTCAAGCCAGGCACATCAGCCCCGAGCTCAGCCCAGCAGGGGAACAGGAGCCTGCAGGAGCAGGAGAGCTGTGCTGTGCTCTGGGAAGGGCCACTCAGGCTCAGAGCTGGGCACGCTGGGCCAGGCAGGGGCTGCCAGC
The DNA here is from genome assembly GCA_013400575.1 of Peucedramus taeniatus. Classification (NCBI taxonomy): domain Eukaryota; kingdom Metazoa; phylum Chordata; class Aves; order Passeriformes; family Fringillidae; genus Peucedramus; species Peucedramus taeniatus. The sequence continues at coordinate 66,772 of WBNO01002720.1, forward strand.
CCTGCCCTGCCCCTCAGAGCCCCTTCCTGACAGAAAAACCCCAGCCCGGGGCTGCAAGGGGCCCGGGGATGTGCTGGTGTCCTTCCTGCCTCCCTCCCAGCACCAGGCTTGTCCCTGTGCCAGCTTCACTTCAGTGTTATTCTAATTTAGGGAACTGATGCAAAAGGCTGTCCTGGCAGCCCGACTTGGCTTGGGCCAGGGTTATTTTGGTTTAGTTCAGTCATCTGAGGACAGGTCACGCTCCAACCCAGCCTGTCCCCGCACGGGAGGGCGCACGGGGGGTCCATGAGGAGGGGCAAGGAGAGATTTGGGGGTGCACAGACCCCCAAGAAAGCTGCCCAGGCCTCCAGGTGCAGCTTGGGATCATCCTCACCCCGGCACGGCCACCCTGCTCCCCTGGGGACGCTGCCAGGCACGTTCCTGAGCTGGGGAAAGGCTGACACGAGCCCTGCTGGTGACATCCCTGTCCCGAGCTGCCGTCACGGGCAGCTGCCCACCACGATGTCCCTGCCCCTTGGCAGGTCCCCGCAGCCTCGCTGGGGGAGGACTGCCCTCCGGAAGGGCTTCCCGGGCCTCACCCCCTGCCATCCCTGGCAGTACACGTGTGCCCTCATCCCGCGGGACGCGGGGAACGGGGCAGCACCAGCCAGGAGGGGCTGCGGCACCCGGGGACATCGGCACACGGGTGGGAACGGTCGCCTCAGCACTCAGCTGCCCAGAAGTGGGGCTGGGGATGGGTGCAGGGCTGTGGGTGGCATGGCAGGGTGTGCAGGTGTGCCCCGAGCTCCCAGCTCACCTCTGGCATGGCCCCATTTGAGCAGCCCAGCCCCGCCGGCCTCAGGGTCACACACGGGGCTCGCCCTCGGTGTGGTGAGTTCGATGTGCCCAGGGGAGCTGCTGCAAACTGAGGCCAAACACAAGCCCCCCTGATTCCCAGGGAATTCCCTGAGCCTCCAGAGAGGAATGCTGAGTCCAGCCTGCCCCCTGGGCACAGCCCTCAGCAGGCTGTGGCTCAGTGCCCACGCTGTGTCTCCTCGGTGTCCCTGAGCTGGCCCGCTCGGGATGAGGCTGTGCCAATGCCTGAGTGCCTGAGCATGGCACCAGGGGATCACAGGCTGCTTTCCCAGCATGAACCACCTCTCCTGCTCATCCTGGACCCCAGCACGAGGTGGGAGCTCCAGGCTCCTGCTGGGGGAGCACCTCGGCCAGGCACAGAGCAGGGCTGAGGGAGCCTGGGTGCTGTGTCCCAGCTGGGTGGCTGTGAGGAATCAGCCCTCAGGCCCAAAGAAACGTGCTTTTCCTGGGATTTGAGCTGAGGGTGCTTCCTGCACACACGGCCGTGCTGTCACGTTGGAGAGCAGCCTTGCTGAGCCCTGCTTCTCATTTAGCTGAAGCCACAAGTCCCTGCTGCTGTGGGAGCTCGGGCACGTGCGCTCTCAGAAAGGGAAAGGAGCCCCGGGGGCTTGGCACCCTCACTCTGTTTGGCCCAGGAGACCCTCCAGGAGGTGGGATGGAAGGACAAGCTGAGGGAAGGAGCCACAGCAATGCCATGGTGGAGCCCAGCACTGGTCACAAGAGGGGACTGTCCCACTCTGCTCCGTGCTGCCGCAGCCTCACCTCGAGGGCTGGGGACAGTTTTGGACACCACAACAAAAGAAGGATCCAAAGACATTACAGAACATCCAAAGGAGGGACACGAGGATAGTGAAGGGTCAGGAGGGGCCACCTGAGGAGCAGCTGAGAGCTCTTGGTGTGTGCAGCTGGAGCAGGGCACACGGAGGGCAGAGCTCAGGGATCTGCAGCTCCTCCCGAGGGGCAGCTCTGATCTCTGCTCTGGGACAGGGACAGCACCCAGGGAATGGCTGGAGCTGGGCCAGGGCAGCTCAGGCTGGAGAGCAGGGAAAGGTTCTTCCCCCAGAGGGTGCTGGCACTGCCCAGGCTCCCCAGGGAATGGGCACGGCCCCGAGGCTGCCAGAGCTCCAGGAGCCTTTGGACAGCGCTGCAGGGATGGACAGGGTGGGGCTGTTGGGGGGTCTGGGCAGGGACAGGGTTGGACTGGATCATCCTTGGGGTCCCTTCAGCTCAGGGATTGAAACTCCAAAACATCCAGGACCCGTGCCTGCTGCAGTCTCCTCCAAATAAAATTTCCCCCACCTCCACAAGGCTCCAGGCAGGAGCTGATGCTGAACAGGAACAGCCCACAAGAGGCAGAGGCTGAAGCTGCTCCAGGGGACTAAAACATCCCTCACTGGCACAGGGTGATGGCAGGGCCCCATCACTTTGTGTGTGTGTGTGTGTGTGTGTGTGTGTGTGTGTGTGTGTGTGTGTGTGTGTGTTTTTGGGGCACTCCTGGCCCAGTCCCACTTGGCTGTGCCCCCAAAATCAGTTTTGACCCTGAGCAAGCAGTGCAGCCCTCACGGCTGGCAGAGATGCTGGGACAGCAGTGAACCAGACCAAAGAGGTGCTGTGCCCTCTGCCTGCCCTGCCTGGCTGTGTCAGCAGTGCCGGAGCCCTTTGTCCCTCTTGTCCCAGGCCTCAGGTGCTTGGTGGGAGCAGCTCCTGAGCGTGTGCCGTGACTGCTCTAACACAGCTCCGTGCAGTCATTAGAGGATATTTATGGTCCTTATTAAACAGCAAGGCGAAAAGCAGCCCTGATCCGTGCGGCGAGGAGCTGAGCTCGCTGGGCTGTGCAGACAGCAGGCGCCATCCCAACGCGGACCCTGGGGGCCAGCGCAGCCCGAGGGAGGGACGGGGCTGTGTCTGACAGGAGTGAGCTGGGAGCGCTCCTGGCAGGGCTGCACAGCCCAGCAGCGCCGGGGATAAAGCACGGGCTTGTTCAGCTGGCGGACAAAACGCCTCTTTCTGTGCTTATTTACCGCGTCCCCGCTGCAGGGGACGAGCGCGCGTCCCCCTCTGCCAGCCCCCGGGCTGCTGCCCCGTGTCCGGCCAGCACGGCGAGTCCCAAGGGTGCCCTGAGCCCCCAAGGTCGCGGGGAGCTGGGGCAGCGCCAGGAGCAGCGCTCGGTCCCACGGCTGCCAGAAAAGCCCTGTCTTGCCTCCGCAGCCTCCGGCAGCAGCGCGCTCTGTCCTGGCACGGGCATCGAGGGGGCACCACCCGCGTGCCCTGAGGGGCTCCTGCAGCGCAGAATCCCCCCGGTCCCTCCGCTGGTGCCCCCGGTCCCTCCGCTGGTGCCCCCGGGACACGGGGGCACTGCCAGCGGCGCTGCCAGCGTGTGCGGGAGACCTCCCTGCGCGGCCGCGGCTCTGGAGCTGTGGATTTGTAGCCTGGCTGCTTCCTAGCTCAGCATGGAAGACACTCTACAATTTTTAATTTGCCAAAAAAGCCCTCTTTTTAGTTTACAGGGACAGAAGGGGGACTTTTATGTGCAATCTGTACAGCTCTCCAGAAAGCACTTACATTTATGATGTTCATGAAATTTATAGCCAGTTGGCAGTGCTGCTCTCTCCTCTCCTCTCCACCAGCCACCCTGGCAGGATGGCAGACTATAATAAGCAAGCCACACATTCAAGTGGCATAAAAGGCATTTCTACAAGTTAGCCTCCTGCCCAGCCTTATAAACTCTAACAAGTCTCTAACAAGTAGGCAGGATCTCTTTATACCCAGGGAGAAAAACCCCTTTCAGAAATGGCCTTTTCACAAAGCCCACACCTTTCTTCTAATTAAGGTTAAATAGCTCCATGTTTTCTGGCCAATTTCATTCTTTCCCCTTATTCCCCTCTTAACAAGGCAGCCTTTAAAAAGACATCACTAATTGGTGTCTGCTTCTCACATACCATGCGTGCTTTGATAGTCAGTTAGAAAGCCTTCCCCATCGATCAAACTTCCACTGAAAGGCTGCTAATGTGCTCCATGTGTCTGCCACCAGACAAAGGCAAGTGGCGGGTCCCCAGCTCCCTTCCCCTCCTGTTCCCATACTCCCTCCCGGGACCGGGGGTCCGCAGCCAGGTCTGCCCCCGGCCCCGGCCTCCCTGGGAATAGCCCGGCCCCGGCATTGAGAGCAGCGCGGGGAAGGAATGACTCCGCGATGTGTGTGGCAATTTGGAAATTAATGGGGAGTGGTTAAATGTTAAGGGTAGGATCTGAAACAGAGCAGGCGAGAGAGCAATTGTCATGCTTATGAGACTGGAGGAGGGCCAGTGAGCTTTCCTGCGAATTCCAGCCTCCCCCGGTGCTTCAAGCGCTCCTGGGGAGGGCGATGCTGCCGGGGCAAGGGGCAGCGATCCCCTCTCCCCCCGGCCCTGCCGAGGACGGCGCTGGGAAGGAGGGAGGGAGAGAAGGGGCAGGGTTCTGCTGCTCCCTTCCCCGGCTGCCTGGCCGTGGATGGGCACAGGCTGCCCCATCTGCAGCTCATCAGCCCTTCTCCAGCAGGTCCTGACCGCCGCGGGGCCCTGGGGAGAAGCCACAAGAGATGGTTGTCGTTAGGAGAGCGCTGCGAGCCAGACCCCCCATGGCCCCGCTGTCCCCGGCCCGCACTCGGAGACTCACAGAGGAGTTTGGGTTGAAAGGGACCTTTAAATGTCAACCAGGCCAATCCCCCAGCCCCGCTCTGCTCCTCCGCCCACCATGGCCAGGACGATGCTCTGGATGTCCCAGCCCCGCTGTGGCTGTCACCGCGCCAGCTGCATGCCACACTCCCGGCTTAGAGCAGAGCAAATCTCCCGTTCTGGGCTGCTCGGGAGGGTTTCAAAACACCAGAGGCTTAACTGCGGCTGCAGGAGTCACCTAACGGGGCTAACAGCCCTAACTGGGCTCCTGAGCTTGGGGACACGCTGGGGTTCGTGTCTGGAATGGAACCACAGCGTGGTTTGGAGGGGAATGGCAGCACCATGGACTGGAAAGAGCCTTCATTACCTGACCCTGCACCTCTCCCAGCCAGGGAACCAAAACAACCACCTGAGAGAAAAGAGAGTGAGGGCAGAGCTGCCTGGAGTGGGCTGGGCATGCAGGATCACAGCAGGATTTGCTGTGATGCTGCTCCAAACATCTCTCTGCCCCCAGCCCCCACATCTAATAAAAGTTGGGGTTTTTCAAAGAGCAGTTACCTTTCCCTCTGTAACTCACGCCTGGCTGCCACACCTTCCCCCGGGTAAAGTCATCACCTGCAGCTTTAGAGGCCTCCGGTGGGGCTGGCAATCCTGGAGGTGTCATCTTCCAGCCTGGTCACAGAGGCTCCTTTCCTGGGGAGGGAGCCAAGGGTTCCCAGAGGAGGCTGATGGGGGAAGCAGCCAAAGCCAAGCACCTCATGGGGCAGCAACCTGTGACCATGCCACAGTGACAAGGTGGCAGGGTGTCCCCAGGGCAGACACACACACACTCCAGCTACATTTTTAGCGGTGATTTGCAGCCCTTTGTGCTGCTGGAGCCAGGGAGGGGGGAGATGGTCGGCAGCCAGATGCTGGCTCCCTCCCAGCCCTCAGTGGGGCTTGTCAGCACCATAGGTTGTGCAGATGGAGACCTGCCAGCAAACGGCGTCCCCAAACCTCCCAGGCAGGCTGGCAGGTGCTTTCCCAGCTCTGCAGCCAGGGACAGAGCTGGGGGCTCACACAGAGCCCTGACACAGTTTTGGAAAGCCTCCTGCTTGCTGTGACCCTGCCATTCTTCCCCAGCCCCGGAGAGCTGGGCAGATTGAAGGATTACCTGGGGTTTTACAGTTTCATCCACTGTTTGCTGCTGCAAAACAGCACAGGAGCAGGATCTTCCCTCCATCACACTTGGCACTGAGTTTGCTCCTCTGGCAGGCAGCAGTGCTCAGCAGCTCCCAGTGCTGGGCACGGCAGCCCTTCCCCAGGCTGGTATGCCAGGGCTGAGGGCATCTCCCAGCTGCCCTCCACACCCAGCTGAGACTCCTCACCGCCGCTTCCGTGGGAAGCCTGGCAGGGCAGAGATGCCAGGCCTGTGTTTTGGTGCCTCCAGACAACGGGTGAATGACACACCTGCTCGTTCAGAGGGCACTGCTGCTGCTGCCTCAGCCTCTCTCAGCAGCTCACAGGTGTGACTCGGGTGGCTACGAGCCCACATTTCCCACTGCACAGCCCTTTGTGCAGCTCCTGCTGCTTCCCCGGCTCCAGTCTGGCCCCACGCCCACAAATCATCCCACAGGAGAGTCAGAGGCTTTCCAGCACACCCTGAGCTCAGTCCCACAACTCACAGGAGCCCTTCTGTGCCAGCTGGGATCTCCAGTGGGGTGAATCGAAGTGAATCAGGGAATCACAGAATGTCCTGGGCTGGAAGGGACCCACAGGATCATCCTGGCCCTGCGCAGACACCCCAGCAACCCCATCCTGTGCCTCACACCATTGTCCAAACACTTCTGGAGCTCTGGCAGCCTCGAGGCCGTGCCCATGCCCTGGGAAGTGGGGCTGGCACCTCGCTCTGTCCCCTAAAGCTAACAGAGCCTCAGCAGTGCCCATGGCTCCTGCCTTTGCCTCCCAGCACTGCTCCAGCACCAGAGAGGACAGGAGCAGCCAGTCCCACAGGTATCCCATCCCTGGCAGTGTCCCAGGCCAGGCTGGACAGGGCTTGGAGCAACCTGGGATAGTAGAAGGTGTCTCTGCCATGGCAGGGGTGGAATGAGACAATCTGTAAGATTCCTTCCCACCCAAACCATTCCACATCTCTGTGATGATTTTATGCTGACTTTCACCCCACCAACCCCATTTCACAGCAGTGTCTGACCCACAGGGACCCTGCAGTGCTCAGAGCCTCGAGCACCTGACAGGAGCCAGGGCTACCTGAGGCTTTGGGCACCTCATTACACAACTGAACTAATCCTGCTGTATCAGATGTCCTGCCTGAACATCTGTGCCGCAAGGGGAAGCGGCCACACGTGCAGCACCAGCTCTCCAGAGGCAGGAGGGAGCCTGCCAGGGGCTTGGGATCAGAGCAGCCCTCATGTCGGGCTGTTGTAATGAAGTGCCTGGGGAGAGCTACATGAAACAGGGCCTCTCATCCGAGAGTCTGTGCAGAATAATTACTGTGCCGAAAGTGGGGTCTGCAGGGGAGGGATGGAGCCCAGGCCCTCGGCAGAGGTGCCTGGTGCAATTCAAGAAGCTCTGGAGGACCTGAGCCATCCCCACAGGGGAGGCAGATGTGACACAGGATCTACGGAAACCTGCGCCCTTCTGGCATGACAGATGGCGGCCAGGTGGGCTACCCCGGGGTGCCTCGGGTGGCACTGGGTGTCAGCAGCGGGCTGCCAGGGGACACACCTGAACACAGACACCTGATCCGTGTGTGCAAACACCCGCCCCTCCCGACCCACGCGGGCGGATTTTCGACATCTGTCCCTCTGTGCCTCAGTTTCCCCATCTGCGTCACGGCCTTGTCGCCACCACACCTGTGCTGGGCGTGTCCTCCAGGCAGCCCATCTGCACCCCTGACTCGGGCTCGCTCTGCCAGGGTGGTCCAGCCCTTCTCTGAGCCATCCCTGGGTGCTCACTCCCCTCTCTGCCTCCATTAACACCAGGCCTCATTCCCGAATCCATCTCCCGTGGATCTGCCCCCAGCTGCTGGTCCTTGCTCTGCCTTTCACAGCCAGATTAAAGGGCCCTTCAGTACCTGGGATTTTATCCCCATGAAGGCACTTATACACTGCAATCAAAACACTTCTCAGCCTTCCCTCTGACGAGCCGAGCAGCCAAACTCTGCAGCCCAAACTCTGCAGCCCAAACTCTGCAGCCCAAACTCTGAAGCCA